>JAEIFT010000253.1:0-387160 GCA_018904225.1 Lordiphosa mommai | reverse complement strand
CTCTACTCTAATCTTTTCATAAAATATTCGAACATTTTTGTTTTCTGTTCCGTTTCTAAAGAGGGGACTTTTATTGGGCTGCAGGCTTTTAAATAATGTTCTCTGAGACATCTGCCCACTGTTTGCACCGACGAAGGTATATTAAGCTCCTTTTGGAGCTCAGTTGCCGCCTTAAAATGATCTTTCTTTCCCTTGCGGTTCAAACTTCTGACCTTTTGAATCGTTTTCAAGCACTTGTTTCAGACTTTCATTTGTAGTCGCGTTTCGTATCATTTTTTATTGAATACCCAACCAATCGAATAACTTCTTGAAAGGATTTTTCATTTAATATCAATTTTTGATTGATGATATCGCGATTTTTCGCTCTGCAGTGTTTTACACGACCCTTGGTATCGAATAACTTTACTCTTAATGATCAATAAAATAAAGTCAAATCTCTTAACCACCTGCTTTTTATCAAAGTAATTCTGCGAAGTATAGCGGATTCTATGAAGAATGCAATAACTACTATTGCTTTATCCATAAAAAAAAAAAATATATTGATCACAATTTAAAAGGCAGTTCTACTTTTTACTGAAACGCTAAGATTAAATATTAGTTAAAATGTAACAATAATTGTTGTTGTTTTTTGTAATTATGAATTATATTTTTCCCAATTGTACATTTATTTTGGGAAGTAAGAAGATATGTGGGTACGCATATTATATTTGTTTATTCATTTATAGGTAGTTTACAATGTTCAGTAAATCATAAAAATAATTTATAAAATAATTGTTGATTACTTAATCCAAGAAAGCTCTGAAAAAGGGAATTTAAGAATATTCAGCAGTTCATAGAAAAAAAAAAAAAAAAAAAAAAAAAAAAAAAAAAAAAAAAAAAAAAAAAAAAAAAAAAAAAAAAAAAAAAAAAAAAAAAAAAAAAAAAAAAAAAAAAAAAAAAAAAAAAAAAAAATAAAAAAAAAAAAAAAAAAAAAAAAAAAAAAAAAAAAAAAAATAATTATAATAAAAAAATGTGGAAAAATCTTATCCGTGGCGTAAAAAAGAACAAAACGGAGCCTACAAAATAGCTTAACAAAATCAAGAGAAGCCGACATGTTATAACCATTTTTTGAATAAATCAGTCTGAACATGGAAAAAACATGAAAGGAATAAAATTTGGTTTTTTACAACTATGCTAGCGTTATTTCGAGTGCTAAGCATATACAAAGATAAAAAATCATGAAGAAGCCACCTCTTAACCAGGCTCATAAGGCACAATGCCCCAGTTTTTGTCTCGCACATATGACCTGCACTTCGACGAATAAATTCCGACGAATAAAAATTTCCAATAATGATCTCCGAACAGAAACTCATTATGTGGACCGACCACATATCAAAATTGAAGTTGTGATGGTGTAGGGGAACAATTCGTATTATAATACCAGAAATTTTGAATTTTTTGTGAATTACAATGAGGCGTTTCCATACTTTAGGTATTCAATATAATCCACCTGATTCCGTATATTAAATAATATTTTTTTTTTACAAAACCAAGCAACCAAATATTATTTCTATTGTTTTTAGTAACTCAAAAATCATTTGAATTGTATATTTCGTTATTGTAGTATTGAAAATATGCTAGTTTTTGGGTTTGTGCATATTTATTAGTTTTCCATCAATCCAAGAAAACACGAATCGAAACACCCGGAGAAACTATTAAGAAGGGTAAAAGCGGTTACAAACTGTAAGTTAACTGGTTGCTGTTAAACAACATTTTGTGAATTCGACTAACACGAAAATTGCTTATTGAATGAATTCATGAAATGATGAGGAGCTGCCAACTTAATGTTAAATTGGTGCTGCCAGATCTTTGTACTTAAACCAAGTCTTTAAGCAAACGGCTGTTTAAAATCTTAAATCTAGGGAACAGCCAAGCTTCTCTCAATCTCTTATTTTGGTGAATTTAGAAAAGCTTTTAAATTTGGCAATGTTATGTGTCCTTGGAGCAGTTTAAATTTAATTTACTCGCTGCAACCTGCTTCGTCCATTTTTATGGCCACTGCAGAAGCAATTTTCTCCATTCCCCCACCCCAGTCATAAATAAATATTTAATTCAATCAACTTCCTCTTTTTTCCTATTTTAGTTGAACAAAAACAACTGCTTGACGATGGCCTACCGCAAGCCCAGCGATCTGGATGGCTTCATTCAACAAATGCCCAAGGCGGATATGCGTGTCAAAGTGCAACTGGCCGAGGATTTGGTTACCTTCCTGAGCGATGATACCAATTCCATTGTCTGCACCGATATGGGCTTCCTTATTGATGGCCTGATGCCCTGGCTGACGGGCAGTCACTTTAAGATAGCACAAAAATCCCTAGAGGCATTTTCCGAGCTGATAAAACGTTTGGGCAGTGATTTTAATGCCTACACAGCCACAGTACTGCCCCATGTGATTGATCGTCTGGGTGACAATCGTGACACGGTGCGTGAGAAGGCCCAATTGCTGTTGCGTGATCTGATGGAGCACAAAGTGCAGATACCACAGACACTAATCGATAAACTGGCGGTCAGTTGCTTTAAGCACAAGAATGCCAAGGTACGGGAGGAGTTCCTACAAACCATTGTCAATGCTTTGCAGGAGTATGGCACTCAGCAGTTGAGCGTAAGAACGTACATACCACCAGTGTGTGCTTTATTGGGTGATCCCACGGTAAATGTAAGAGAAGCGGCCATACAAACGCTAGTGGAGATTTACAAGCATGTGGGTGATCGTCTTAGGCCGGATTTAAGGCGCATAGATGATATGCCGGCTTCCAAATTGGCTTTGTTGGAACAAAAGTTTGATCAGGCCAAGATAGAGGGATTACTGCTGCCCTCGGCCTCCAAGAATGGCAATGGCAATGGCAATGGTCATGGTCATGGCCTGGATGAGGCGGATAATATAAGCGTAAGGGAGCGACCCACGCGCATAGTCAAGCGACAGCTAAACTCGGCTGTCTCCTCGCTGAGAGCCAAACCCAGTGTCACGGATGTCAGCGGCGATGCGGGAGCTGTTACCATGGATATATTTGAGGCCAGCTTTGAATTGGTACCCCAATTGAATATATTCAATGCCAAGGATATGGATGATATATATAAACAAATTCTGGGCGTTATAAGCGATAAGAATACGGATTGGGAGAAACGTGTGGAGGCGCTTAAAAAAATACGTGCCCTGCTCTTGCTTAACTATCATGCCCAATCCCAATTTGCGGCCGTACAGCTAAAGGAGTTGTCGCTAAGTTTTCTCGATATACTCAAGGAGGAGTTGAGATCACAGGTGATACGTGAGGCTTGCATTACCATAGCCTACATGTCGAAGACCCTGAGAAACAAATTGGATGCCTTTTGTTGGAGCATATTGGAGCAGTTGATTAATTTGATACAGAATAGTGCCAAGGTTATAGCCTCATCCTCTACCATAGCTTTGAAATACATAATCAAGTATACGCATGCTCCAAAGCTACTCAAAATCTATACGGATACATTGCTACAATCCAAATCCAAGGATATACGCTCTACGCTGTGTGAGCTAATGGTATTGCTATTTGAAGAGTGGCAGACCAAGGCCTTGGAACGTCATGCCACTATTTTAAGGGATTCTTTAAAGAAATCCCTGGGCGATGCAGACAGCGATGCACGTAAACATTCACGTTGTGCCTATTGGGCATTTAGGCGACATTTCCCGGAGCTGGCCGATCAAATCTATGGCACACTGGATATAGCCGCTCAGAGAGCCTTGGAAAAGGAACGAGATGGTGGCGGAGGAGGAGGTGGCGTAGCCCAGCCACTTGAAACCCGACGCACCGTCTCGCGCATAGGTCGTGCTCCTGGCATTTTGCAAAAGCCCACACCCAGCATGAGATCTATCTCAGCCGTGGATACTGCAGCTGCTCAACGTGCCAAGGCACGTGCCCAGTACACACTCTATGCACGTCAAAAGAAACCTCTGGTGCCCAGCAACTCCCAACAGGTGGCCAGCACAGGCAATGGTTCACTGCCCAGACCACGTTTAAACTCCAATAGTGGCCATACACCGGCCACCACTCCTGGCTCCATCACGCCACGTACACGTGGACGTGCGGGTGTTTCCCAGTCCCAGCCAGGTTCACGTTCCACTTCGCCCAGCACCAAACTAAGGGAACAGTATGGAGGCGTCAGCACTTACTATCGCGGTGCCACGGGAGCCATACCCAAAAAGGCTTCCGGCATACCACGCAGCACCGCCAGCTCTCGCGAAACCAGTCCCACGCGTTTGGGTAGTGCCGCTGGCGGGCTTATGAAGCGCAGCCTGTACTCCACGGGCTCGTCAACACGTAGAACACCTGAGCGTAATAATCCCGTACGTCCCTCGGCTGCGGCACGTCTTTTGGCCCAGTCACGTGAGGCCGAGCACACTTTAGGCGGCGCTGGTGAAGGTCTGGATGGACAACCCGACTTTGATTACATACGCTCGGGCGGCATACGCATAGGTCGAAAACTCTTGGGTCGCGATGAATCCGATGATATTGATTCAGAGGCCAGTTCTGTGTGCTCGGAGCGCTCCTTTGACTCCAGCTATACACGTGGCAATAATTCGAACTACTCGCTTAGTGGTTCCCGCACCCGCCTGGACTGGAATACCCAAAGAGCTCCCTTTGATGATATTGAGACCATCATACAATACTGTGCCTCCACCCACTGGTCCGAGCGTAAGGATGGTTTGATTAGTCTTACCCAATATCTGGCCGATGGCAAGGGTCTCACCCAGCAGCAGTTGCAGTGTGTTCTGGATATGTTTCGCAAAATGTTTATGGACACCCACACCAAAGTGTATTCCCTGTTTCTGGATACGGTCACCGAATTGATTTTGGTACATGCCCCGGAACTGCACGATTGGTTGTTTATACTGCTGACGCGTTTGTTCAATAAACTGGGCACCGACTTGCTCAACTCCATGCATAGCAAAATCTGGAAGACGCTGCAGGTGGGTTTTTATATATTACAAAAATGTATCTACGCGATTTTCACATTGTTGAAATCCCGGAAAAAGAATCGGAAAATTATAAATTAAAAAAAAAACTATTTTTCATCTGATTGACTTCAAACTCGATTGTTAACACATTATGAAAATAATTAGACATGTGATTATTCGATTGGTGGATTTCAGGATAGTTCAAAGCCAATTTTTATTTGTGAACCAGACTGAAAATGGAGAAAATTCACTTCAAAATGAATGAAATTCGTTTTTGTTAGCTCTACGGGCCAATAGAAAAATTTTGTATTATATTCAGCCAAGTTCGGAGCTTGGGAGGTTTAATGTCCAATGCTGATTTTCCACCTCGAGGAGGGGTACAGGTAATCCGTTCTATTTGGTTCGAATTGGACCCATGAAAATTGTTTAAATATCTTTTATGTGTATTGCAAGTTCGTATACTTAATATATATTGTGAATAATGTAGATCAACTAAAAAATGAAAAAGGGGAACTTTAAAAATCTTCAGCGTCGACTAATAAGCTCCCATTTCCTTTAGTTGATATACCAGGTCTGTTCAAAGAAAGGAGCATTTTAGAAGTGGTTCGAGAATTGAAAGTAGCGCTGGGATAAGTGCATTATATCAAGGGGAATACTTTGAAGGAAACAAAATGGATATTGAAGAATAACTAAATACTTTTTTGAAAAAAAAAAAAATTAAAAAATTCACACTTTTTTATTTGAACATACCTCGTACATTGTGCACAATATATATTAAGTATACGGAAAATACTATTTTCATGTCTTTTTTATACACTTGAAAAGTGTAGTATTAATTTTACAGAAGTTTTGCTTAACGCATGAAAATATTCATTTCCGACCCCATAAACTATATATTCTTGATCAGGTTGACGACGAGCTGAGTTCATTTCCGCTTGTCCGTCTGTCATCTGTCTGTTCCTACGCGAACTAGTCTCAGTTTTAAAGCCATCAGGCTTAAATTTTGCACAGAGTCTTCTTTTACTGCACGCAACTAATATCAGTCGGAGGACTATGTCATATAACTGCCACGCCAAAGGGATCGGTCTAAGAACTAGTTCTAGTGAGAAAAAGCTTTTTGTTTTCCATCAGCCCAGCGTCACTAATCTTAGTATATATTGAGTTTTATATGTTTCCCGTAATTTTGGAAAAATTTATCAAAATCGGATCACTATAGCATATAGCTGCCATAGGAACGATCGGTCGAAAAAAAAAGTCTTTGTGAAAAACTTTTTAATTTTCATTGTAGCGTATCCAATCGTATTAGTATATATTTGTTTTATATGTTTTCACACAATTCTGAAAAAATGTATCCAAAAATCGGATAACTATATTATATAGCACCATAGGAACGATCGATGCTAAGAACTAGTTCTAATTAGAAAAACTTTTTTGTTTTTATCGTAGCGTCCCCAATCTTGGTATATATTAGTTTTATATGCTTTCACATAATTTCGAAAAAAATTATTATGAAAATCGGATGACTATAGCATATAGCTGCCATAGGAACGATCGGTCGGAAAATGTGTTTTACTAAGAAAAGTTTTTTTATGGTATCAAAATTTTTATTATCAATGATTTAAAAATTTTAAATATTTGATATCCAGTTAAATCAGCTTTTCAAATTATTATTAAAACTTCGGCACAGTCGAAGTTAGCTTTACCTTCTCGTTTTTAATTTATTTCGAATATCCAAAATTAGGGATGTAATAGAAAAACGTTTTTTTAAATATATTTTATATATATATATATATATATATTTTCTAGCCTTTTATTTTTGGACACAAAACTATATTGAAACCTAAAATCTTCCTTACAGGGAATAATACCGGAGCCGTTAACCGAATTTAACCGTTTAAAGACCAGTTACCGTTATCAAAGCGGAACCGATATTAAAATTTTGGTTGAGAACCGACAACCGATAACCGTTATAATAGGAACCAAAAAACCGGAACCATACCGAAACGCTAATACCGGTATTGTTTCGGTTTCTTATTATTTATTTAATTGAAAACTTTTTTTGGTAAATACTATCCCTCTAATTAAATATAAAAAAGAATTCTAGTCTTAAAAAAATGTTAGAAAAATGATAATATAATATAAATTAAATTAAATTATATTAAAATTTAATTGGATCTTAATCAATTTCGTACAAAAAACTCTGTTTTAATATTTCGAAAAATGCAATGTATGGAAAAGCCTTGCCGAATTTTATGTCTCAATATGTTTTTGTGTTTTTTTAGATAGAATTCCCCGTTAAGTATTTTACCAGCCCATGAGCTATATTCGACCACAGTCTTATAGTATGGATTAAAATCTATACAAATCGCTAAAGACCACTATTTTTTACAGAGATACGGCGGGGAAATTTAGAGATGATTATTTTGGAACACATTATTAAGAAATATTTGAGGAAATGGCCTTAAGTCGAGTTTGTCTGGGCGACATAAGAATAGAGTCCTTAATACTATATTTTTTTGTCAGAAGCAGAAATTGTTCGTCAAAAATAAGAGGCTAGAAATCGGTATATTTAAAAAAAAAAGTTTCTTAAATGTCATATTATTGAGAAAAAATTTTTTGAAGTCGGAAAATCGCGATGTCATAAAAAAATTATATTGATTGGAAAATCCTTTAGAGAAGTTGGTCGATTGGTTGGGTTTTCAAATAAAATGATACGGATTGCAATAAACTACAGTAAAATACTGAAACACAATTGCTTAAAAACTATTCCTGGCCAAGATTCACGACAAAGATGAATCCGCGAGGACAAGAGAGTATAATTATTAGGCTACCAGAGAGCTCTAAAGAACCTAAATATAACTGCGTCACTGCAATAAGTTCACACATGGCCCAGAGAACAGAATTTAAGAACCCGTAGACCCAAAGAGAAGTCCCTCTGTTAAAGGGCACACATATTACTTATCGCATAAAGTTTTCGGTTCCTATTATAACGGTTAACGGTTTTCGGTTCTCAAATAATTTGTAATATCAGTTCCGGTTTCGATACCGGTACCTGGACTTAAACGGTCTATTTCGGTTAGCGGTTCCGGTTAAGGTTTTATTCATAAATCTGAAAAAATTGATCAAAATCGGATGACTATAGCATATAGCTGCCATAGGAACAGTCCGTTAGAAAACTAATTGTGGTGAAAAACTGTTTGTTTTCCATCGTAGCGTCATAATCGTGGTATATATTAGTTTTATATGCTTCCACAATTGAAAAATTGATCACATTTGGATGACTATAGCATATAGCTGACATAGGAACGATCGGTCTAAGAACTAGTTATATTAAGAAAAAATTGTTTGTTTTTTATCGTAGCGTCACCAGATGTGATATGTCATAGTTTTATATGCTCCCACAAAATACTGGAAAAATTTATCAAAATCGGATGACTATATCATATAGCTGCCATAGGAACGATCGGTCCAAAAACAAGTTTTAGTGGGAAAAACTTTTTTGTTTTTCATCGTAGCGTCACTAATCGTAGTATATATTAGTTTTGAATGCTTCCACATAATACTGGAAAAATTTATCAAAATCGGCTGAACATAGCATATAGCTGCCATAGGAACGATCGGTCTAAAAACTAGTTCTAATGAGAAAAACTTTTTTGTAATCAATGGTAGCTTTTTTTAAAAACTGCAAGGGTATTTAAAACATTTTTTTGTATTTTTCAAATCTTTTTATGATACTAAAAGTTGGTCATTTCCTTCAATTTCAGGTGGTTCACGAGTATTTCCCCACGCAGTTGCAGCTGAAAGAACTTTTCCGCATCATTTCGGACTCCACGCAAACGCCCACAACCAAGACACGAATTGCCATTCTTAAGTTCCTCACCGAGCTGGCCAATACCTATTGCAAAAGCAGCGATTTTCCCAGCGATCAGAGTCAGACCTGTGAGCGTACTGTACTCAAATTGGCTCAATTATCGGCGGATCAGAAATCAATTGAGCTGCGCTCGCAATCGCGTAGCTGTCTGGTGGCCCTGTACAATTTGAATACACCGCAAATGACCAAGCTGCTGGCCAACTTGCCCAAGGGTTATCAGGATTCGGCACGCCTGTGCATACAATCGCATATGCGGCGACAGAGTAGCGGCAATTCGGGTGGTAACTCACCCAGTAGCTCGCCCTTGAGCAGCAGCAGCCCCAAACCACTGCAGAGTCCCTCGGTGGGACCGTTTGCCTCGCTGCAGAGTCATCAACTGAACCTGAACACTAGTCCCCGCTCCCGACAGTCATCCGTAGAGCAGGAGCTGCTTTATTCCTCTGAACTGGAGGTGCAGCATAATATACAAAAAACCTCGGAAGAGATACGTCACTGTTTTGGCGGTCAATATCATTCGCTGGTGGCGCCACCCAATGGCTTCAATGGCCATTTGCAATATCATGATCAGACGCAACAGGATTCATGTGCCTCACTCTCCTCCAACTCCAAGACACAATCGTCGGCCAATACCACGCAATCAAATACCCCAGAATCGGCCACCATGCGTCTGGATAACTTGGATAGGGCACCATCCATAAGCTCGGCCAAATCGCCGCCTCCGACCGGTGATGCCAACAAATTGAATCCTTCGCTGAGCATGGCCGAAAATGGTGAATTGATATTGCCCAACGATATACTGGAGAGTGAGGTGGTGCGTGTGGCGCTTACGCTCAACAAGGATCAACCGGTGGAGCAATTGCAAACGTCGCTTACCAATCTGGGAATATGTATACGCGGGGGCAATTGTGAGCTGCCCAATAAGCATTTCCGTTCTATTATGCGCATGTTGCTCAACATACTGGAGGCGGAGGATACGAATGTGGTTATAGCGGGTCTACATGTGCTCAGCAAGATTATGCGCAGCGATAAGATGCGTCACAATTGGATGAACTTTTTGGAGCTGATTTTACTGAAGATCATTCAATGCTATCAGTATAGCAAGGAGGCCTTGCGAGAGATTGACTCCATGATACCACGCATAGCGCCTGCCCTGCCCCTGGATTTATCCATTAATATAGTCAATCCCGTGATAGCCACTGGACAATTTCCCGCCAATCTGTGCGCCATTAAGCTGTTGCTGGAGGTGACCGAGCATCATGGTACAGAGCTAACAGACGCTCACCTAGATATAGTGTTTCCCAATTTAATACGCTCGGCGGATGATCAACAGTCCACGGTACGCAAGGCAGCCGTATTTTGCATTGTCAAGCTGTACATTGTGCTGGGTGAGGAGAAGGTTAAGCCCAAGCTGAGTGGGCTGAATCCGAGCAAAGTGCGTTTGCTGAATGTGTATATTGAGAAGCAGCGTAACTCCAGCGGTGGCGGTAACTCCACTAAGAACTCCTCGACTGCCTCATCCTCATGATTGCGGGGGTATTCCCCAACATCGACAGGTCGCCACCACAAAGACATAGGCGATGCGCCGACGTCGTCTCTTAGCTTATGCAGAAAGTAGAAGGAAACACACATTAAATGATATATAAATATATAAAAAAAAAAACATTAACTAATTATTTATAAATCTAATTATTATAACTGAGAGAGGAAACCCGCGATATAAAAATGTGTAATTGTTAAAAAAAAGAAAAGAAAAGGCAAAATTTCCCTTTCAAAAAGTGACGACAGGAACCGAACAAAAAACTATTTATACTTCTAAAAAAAGAAAAATATATATAAAAAAAAAAAATTATAAACAAAAATTCACAAAATGTACTAAACCAAGTGTAGCCAACCCCCCCCACTCTCTCTTCTCTCTCTATCTCTCACACACTGTCACTTTCTTTCTGTGTTTTGCAGAATGATATATCAGCCTCCTAACTTTCCTTTCGCTTTCGTTTAGTCCGTAAGTTCTTGTCTGTCGCTGCAAACTTTTGTATTTTAGTTCCAGTTTCCAGTTTTCTTTTTGGCTCAACTAAATTCTAATTCTAAATACAATTTATTTTGCTGTTTTTACAACTGAACTATTTTTGTATTTAATTTAAAACACAGACACAACACAAAAAAAAAAACAATAACAATATAGGTTATGTAATAATATTTATAAATTAATTAAATGAATAAAACCGTTAAACCACAAAAAACTTCCCCATGTATCCCCCCCACAATCAAACAAACTCTGCCGCATTTTGTTCATCAACATCTTTTTGCTAAGATTTCGGTTTTATATTTATTCATAAAATTTAAACTTTTTTTTTTTTTTTTGTAATATTTATTTACACCAGGGACTTACAAATTGTAATATTACACTCAGAAAAAAATCGTCAATTGGAATAAAATTCTTGTATTTAGAGTTTAGTGCTGTTCAAATCACACAATCAAACGACTTAAGCAATGTGTAGGGGGGGGGTTTTTTTTAAGAGGTCAAATCTGGCAACGCTATTGGACATTTGTGCTCAGTTTGATTGGACATTTTATAATGAATATAAGGGGACACATTTTAATTTTCCTGTCAACTATCAACTGTTCAAGCTGTGTCTTTTTATAGTTACTTTACTATGTACGAAAATGGAAAGAATTGAATTTCGCGGACTCTGTACCATAAATTTAAAAAGATTCCGAAATCGTTGGACAATCTAAGAATGAGGGCGGGATAACCTGCTTTAAGAAGTCATCGAATTTTTTTTGTGTGTTAAGAATCGATTCTTAACACAGTTGAGAATTATACTGGGTTTACATTGGGTCATTAAATGACAGAAAATTACAATTGTTTTGCCTTGAAAATCATAGGAATATGACTCAAAATTACACAAAATGAGGCAATGCAAACCAAGCCTAACCCCACAAAATCACAGAATCGTATTCTGAAAGTTTCCTGAGATACAAAGCCGAATTCAGACAAGGGTCAGGTCAGATAGTTACCGAAAACTTTGAAGCCTATTTTCTTGACTTTTCATTTTTAGAATTTCTCTGTATTGGCGGGCCTGACTGAAAAACAAAGTAATGAACCATTTGGAAAGAATCATAGCTTGTTCTCTTCAGCACTAAATTTTTTTATCTATTTCAACTAAAAGTACTGTTAAAATTTGTTGCATTTTTTTTACGATTTTTATACCAAGTTGAAGTACTTTTTTATCTTCTGAAAAATGACTTATTTCTTTTCAAACGTTCAAAAAGTTGAAATAAGTTCATATAGAAGAAAAAATCATAATGCTAAAAATTCTATTGTATTCGGACAAAAATTGCGACCCGTATCTTCCCCGCCTTTGGAAAACTTCTGTGATGCGGCGCTCTACAAATTTTTATTTTCATATTAAATCACAACAAAATTTGAATAGCTCAATAAATTTATTTCCTCCCAAAATAATCTAGAAAAAAAAATACAGGATGTCTAAAACCTCCTAAAGTAGGCTTCCCCTTAAAGTGCGTGAGGTGAATTAGACATATACATGAATAGCTATTCTCGCGATGGCTGCCGCTATTGCTGCCACTTGACTATAACCAGTGTGACCACTGCAAAGGAATGTTTTGTGCTGTTCTGCAAGCATAAATGAAACATGGACCAGAGACAGTAAATATTGTCAATTTACCATTTTCCCATAAGATGCAGCTATTTTGTATGGTCGAAACCAGGAGGTTATTCAGTTTTGCCGGATCCTGTAATTCCAGACACTTTGATAGAGCAACATTCTGATAAAACGGTTGCATCTCTGATTAAATTTTTTGTTATTGACAGTGATAACAAGTAAGAAAGTTAAGCCTGACTGTAATATACTCTGTAAGTCGGAATATTACTGAAAACCTTTAAGTGTAGGGTCACACAAACTGTTTATGTAATGCCCATCACGATTGCGGCCAGTGCTGCCCAGCGAACCGCTTATATGCAAATACCGGTTACAAGCAAAACTGAAACATTTCAGAACATTATGCTCAAATTTTATATAAGAACTGGATTACTTGTATGGAAATCGCTTATAAGCAAATATACCATATATGCAAACATTTCCACCAAAATTGAAATTGCAATAAAGCTAAATGAAGACCATGTGCCAGTTCGAAGCTGGATTCAGCATTGGTGCAAACGGTATTCTGTTCTCTTTGCTAAGATTTACGGAGAAGCCCGTAAATCAGCATTTTTCGCCTATTCTGAACAAATTCACTCCAGATTGCATTTTTAATGCCGATAAAACTGGCTTATAAATACTACAAGGCACTGGCAAATAGAAGCTATAAGTTCCTCAGAGTAATCGTACACACCTTTCCAGGCTGTTATCTAGTTCAAAAATATTAAAAGAGAAAGGGGAATATTTATGGTATAATCTTTGATATTTGTTTAAGAGGTATGATTGCCCTGATCATAGCGCATCTCGTTTGCTTTTTGGTTTCGTCGCTCACTATTGTGTATATAAAAATGCGCTGCGACAGCTACGACAGCATACCGATAGTTTAAGCTCGTAGCGCTGATTTGCTGTCTTTGCGAAAGAGCAAAACAAATCGGTTTATACGCACTTTGTCATAATAACTAAATATTATTGCAATCAATCATGGCATTTAATAAATCATGGAAATGAGTAATCTATTCAATTTATTTATATTCAATATGTGCTTGATATGGAAATCAGAGAAATCGAGTTTAAATTGCTGTTGCTAGTACCCAGTAAGTAGAAACTGGCCTGATCTGATATTTGTCATAGGATCGATCGGTGCAAAACTGAGAAAATTTTATGTTTAGCAAGATCTAACATAAAAAAAGTACCTCTAAATGAATCACCGAATATAAGAACTATATAAGACCCAATTAAGCAAAGTTTTCCGGTTTCTGGGTAATTTCTGAACTTGTTTTCTATAGCAAACCGTCCACACGTTTTAAGAACACTAAGGTCCGTTTTCATATCTTGCATATACAAAGCTTTTGTGAAAACGTGGCAACACCTTGGAAAAGCTTTCGAGCGAGTTGCCAATGCGAGCACAAAATGCCGGAAATATATACAAACTAGGATTTTTATTTTCCGGATTATTTGGTCGGTTGTGGTGCAATGGAAAGCATATTTGCCTACAGCGCGGGATTGGATTTTATTTGCTGATTGGTATATATATACACTGCAATCAATGCCACTCAGCAGAGACGCTTTAGCCGTCGCAAATCGTAAATCTTGAATCGCAAGTCGGAATTATCTGCTGAGTGGGCCCATTGTGATTAATAAAAAGTGATAAATATTATGTTCGATTTAAAGAAGTTTCAAAAATAACTGATCCATAAAGTGTAACTTAAATAACAAAATCTAGACCAATCGCAAATTGGTGGACGACTGAAGGGGCAAAACTGCTTATTATTCTATTCGAAAATGACTCTCAAATGATTAGAAATATGACTTAAATACGATTCGAAAATAGACTCGCGAATGATTAGAAATACGATTCGAAAATGGTTTGAAACTGATCTGAAAAACGGGTTATAAGCGACACTTCTAGAAGAGTCGCGGCTATGGTAGCATTTCCTCCTGACCAAAGTATTATTTATAATCAGAAAATGAGCATATTTATGACTATAAAAGACTCAATTCAGCAGAGACTTTTCAGCAATCGTAAATAAGTAATCAGCTGAATGTGCCCATTATTTAAAGAATTTCATTTTTGATTTTAATCAAGAATATATGGTGCTTGCCAGTTCTTCATTCAAACATTTTGAAAATACTTCCAAATTTACTTGATAAACTTAGGCCCGACTTTTTATGTCGGATAAACAATTGTTTTACACAGTCATGTAGCAAATAAAAAATTGGCCCTTCGAGAAACATATATCATGTATTTTTTGAATTTAACAGTTGTGCTTAAAAAGGATAATTGTTAGCTGATTCAATTTCATATACTTTGATCTGATGTTTTTCCGAGTGTATGTCAAAACTACAATGTTTTTTTTTTTTTTTGTTTGAGTAATATGTCTTAAAATATTATTAACTAACTTTAAATGGCTAATAAACATTTTTGAATGTTGCTCGATGTTTTTTTTAGAGGGGTTTTGGTTTAGTTTGTGTTGCGTTTTCTATTCATTGTTTTTTTTTTTAATTTTTGGGCCCATTTGAAACCTGAACTGGTTGTCTCTACACAAATATTTATTGGAAACTTAATTAAAATTAAGGCACTTAAAACAAGAAGAATAAGAAAAAGTAAATACCATAACAAAATATTTGTTAGTAAAATTGTTTAGAAATAAATTTACCAAGTACAAATTAGTGCGGTGGTTTGTGTGTATGTGTTTGCATTGCTTTAATCTTAACTAATTGGCTAAAATTTGAATTAGTATTTGTATATAGTAAACCATAAAGTGTTTAATTAAATATATATATATATATATATATACTTGTCAATGGCACATTCTTTAATTCTTTATTCTTTTAACATTTTGTGGGAGCAAACTACAAATTCAAATTCTGGAATTTCTAGACCGTTTCATTTTCTTTTGGGTTGACAGTTTTGGCTTACAATTACAAATTACACATATACGAAATGCATTGCTTCTATGTACAGTGGGACAAGTTCTCAACATACCATTTAAAATACATTCAACTACTTAATTAACAATATTTTGGCTTTCTTTTGGGTTTTTTTTTTCCTATGCCAACAATGAGCGAATTCATTGTCGAGTTTTGACCGAAAAAAGGCACACACAGAGAGAATTTCGAATGACAACGACAAGGATTGGACTAGACTAGACTCTACCAATGCATGACTACAAACAGTGCTACATCTTAATGTGGTTTCTATATATATATTATGTACGAATCTAATAGCCATTGCAACGTATCTCGCCATAGCGTGGTCGAGGTCTGCCCCCGCCATAGGCCGCATATCGCTCATACGCCATGTAGTCGTTGGGCATTTGATAGCCTCCATAGCCACCCTGTCCATGTCCACGCATTCGATGACGTGCTGCCATATGATGATTCGGATAGACACCAACCTGATTGTTGTGCTCCTCGTAGGGATAATAGCTTTGTGTGAGTGTATTTGTAGGCTCTGAGTAGTAGTTGTTGTTGTTGTTGTTAGTTGACTGATTGTTGAGGCCAGTGCTGGGTGCATATTCCTCGGTCAGACGTTCCACCAAACTCTCGGATGCTTGTAAAAATCGCTCCGAAAAGCGTCCAATTTCGGTGGAGCCAAACGCCTGCAGAAATCCTGGTAAAGGCTTGATGTCCTGCAAGTAAAAAAAATATACTAATTAGGATTTGGCATATATAATTTACTTAAATTTACTTATCATAATTACAACAAGTAAAAAAGTCACTCAAGCCCGACTAAAATTTACTCTATAAGTCTGAGGCCACATAAACTATAAAAGTGCTGCCCATCACGGCTTAGGCCGGTGCTGCCCAGTGTATTAATTTGTTTTTGTAGTGAAGATCATCTGTTTGGGAATCGAAGTAAGTTGTTTCCATAAAAAATAATGTGTTTTATTTTATAAAAAAAATTTTAAAATCTTCAGGACGTCACGGGTGAATTTATAATTACAAAATAAAAGAACTTTGATGTAATAATAAAATTCGGCAGTTCCGTCCTGCGCCCATCTCTGATACAGACAACCTTAACTAGTTGTACCTTGTTTATTGGCTTAGCAAAAAAATGATAAAACGAGGAGGTCAACGTGTTGAATACTTAATTTTCTAATGTTTTGCATGATTTTGTGTTTTCAGATAGAAAAAAAAAGGGAGTGTGGCTAACACTTACGAGGCTTTGATGTTAATTAAAAAAAGTTTATATACCGTGGAAAATGCCACGGTTGGTCAGGCGATTACTTGGAAAACAGTGTTAGGAAACAATGTTGAAAACAATGTTATAAAATCGTGTGGGAAAACAGTATTGGAAAATAAAGTTCGAAAACAGTGTTGGAAAATAGTGTCGAAAAACAATGTTGAAAAAGAATGTTGGAAAACAATGTTCAAAAACAGTGTTGGTAAAACCGCGTTGAAAAACAATGATAAAAACAGTGTTGGAAATTATTGTTAAACAATAATGTTGATTTGCCGTTCGAATTCGGCGTTAAAATGTAGGTCCCTTTCTCTTGAGCGAAAATTAAAAAACACACGAGCCAAGAAATTGAGAGAAGCTTGGCTTGGGCCCATTGGGAGGCTGTAGCAGTCAATTTAAGCTTTAACAATGTTGATAAACAGTTTTGAAAAACAATTTAGAAAATTAGTGTTGGAAAATGGTCTTGGAAAACAGTACTAGAGAACTAATTTAAAAACATTGTTGGAAAATAGTGTTGAAAACAATGTTGAAAAATAATGTAATGTGTCGAAAAACAATGTTGAAAAAGAATGTAGGAAAACAGTGTTGGAAACAATGTTCAAAAACAGTGTTGATAAAAACGCGTTGAAAAACAATGATAAAAACAGTGTTAGAAAATATTGTTAAACACTAATGTTGATTTGCCCTTCGGATTCGGCGTTAACTAATAAAATAAGATTGAGAGAAGCTCGGCTTGGCCCCATTGGGGTGCTGTAACAGCCAATTTTAACTTTAACAATGTTGATAAGCAGTTTTGAAAAACAATTTAGAAAATTAGTGCTGGAAAAAAGTGTTGGAAAACAGTATTGGGAAAACTAGCGTAAAAGCATTCAATGTACCAAAGTGACTAATGCATCAAAGTATAAGAAATATTGTAGCATTAGGAAAACAAATAAACAATACAATACAATACAACATTGTTGGAAAATAGTGTTGAAAAACAATGTTGAAAAATAATGTAGAAAAACAGTGTAGGAAAACAATGTTCAGAAACAGTGTTGCTAAAAACGTGTTAAAAACAGTGTTGGATTATATTGTCGAACTAAAATGTTGATAAACAGTGTTCAAACCAATTTAGAAAATCTGTGTTGGAAAATAGTTTTGGAAAACAGTACTGGAAAACTAAGTTGAAAACATTGTTGGAAAATAATGTTGGAAAACAATGTTGAAAAATAATGTTGGAAAACAATGTTGAAAAATAATGTAGGAAAACAGTGTTTAAAAACAATGTTCAAAAACAGTGTTGGTAAAAAGTGTTGAAAAACAATGTTAAATACAGAAATGGAAAATATTGTTGAACAAAACAATTTAGAAAATCAGTGTTGGAAAATAGTTTTGGATAACATTATTGGAAAACAAAGTTAAAAACATTGTTGCAAAATGGTGTTGAAAAACAATGTAGAAAAAGAATGTAGGAAAACAATGTTGAAAAACAGTGTTAGCAAAAAAATGTTGGTAAACAATGTTGAACAAAACGTGTTGAAAAACCATGTTCAAAACAGTGTTGAAAAATAGTGTTGGACAACAATGTTTATAAACAGTGTTGGAAAACAATGTATAAAAATAGGATTGGAAAACAATGTTGAAAACCGTGTTGGTAAATAGTGTTGCAAAATAGTATTTAAAAAGTCCCCAATGGCCAAAGATCAATGCTTTACTCGTTATGCGTGATTTACCAAAAAATCTTTTGTACCGACTTAAAAGATGTTTCACATCAAAAAAGAAAATCTAAATCAATACATTTATGCAATAAATATCTGCTTACCCTTATCTGCTCTCTTACTGTGTTCTCCACAGTCTCTACATGCTCATTATCCTTTTTACTGGCTTTACGTTTTGATTTCTTGCTCGGAATGAGATCACATTCGATAATACGATTATTGCTGCTGCTGCTGTTGCTGTTGGCTCGTGCCTTGGCAGCTGTTGCATGTCGCTTGCTGTTGCTAGCAGTCTGTTGCTGTTGTAGTTGCTGCTGCTGTTGCAGCAGGGGAGCCAAAACAGGAGGTACAGCTACTGCAGTCTGGCCATAGCCCACAGGTGAATTCTGTGGCACGGGTGGAGTGCGCGGGCGTCGCAGTGTTGGACTCCAGTTGGCTGTTGGCTGCTGCTGCTGCTGCTGTTGCAAGTGGAAACAGAAAATCGATTTAGTTTTTTTTTTTCAGTTGCAGGCGTACACAAAAAGTTGTTACGCTCAAGTGGCGGGCACTTGAAAACTTTGCACCCAGGACCCGGTCCGCACATCGCCTGGCGCGTGCTCGCTGCTCATGTTACCAGGCAACGTGCCCAAAGAACCTTCCCCCCCGTCCCTCGCCCCACCCCCTGTTGAGCCGGGTGAAGTTCAACGTGTAGCGCCCCAAAAATCAATAGGCGCCCCTTTTTTATATTTTAGGGCTGGGACACCCTGTAAAAGGCTTCCGGCCATAGCAGTCTCTCTTTCGTTTGCTCTCTGCTGGTGGAGCTTTTTTTGCGAAAGGCTCTCTCTCTCGGTCTCTTCAAGTTAAGTTGCCTAGAAAGCCGGTCGATGGAGCTAAACTCATTTTGCTTTTGGTCTTCTCTTTGTGGGGATATCGAAATTATTTGGAATGGCACGTCATTGTTATAGTCCCTGAGCTGTCATTATCAGCTTCTTGTCTTTGTGATGCTTTGGCCTAATTTATATGCTGATGCGCTGGAAATGCAGCCTTTGCCATTTTAATTAATCCTAAACTTACCCCTGCTGCATTCTCATTTATTGGATTACTAGCTGACGGTTGCTGCTGCTGCTCGACAGCATCCTGCGGCGTAGTTGTTGTCGTCTCTGTTTTGGTAACGCTTGCTCCTCCGGTCTCCTGGTTGGGGTTCGTCAAATTGATTTCCGCACGGTACGCAACATCCGTGGCTGTTGCTGTGGGCGTATGGGGCTTATCATTGATGGCCGCCACTGGAGGCGTGGGCGACGACGCTGACTGCGCTGTTGTCGCGCTTATGTCATCTGGAAAATAAGTAAGCAGCAGTCAGCTAAGCTTCAAAAAGAAAATCAATATTGCTAAAAAAGATTGTGAGCTGTTTTTTTGTCTAAGGATGATTCTTGATGGGCCTTTAATTATTTTGTCATGCGTGCAGAAGGCAATCAAGGGTTAAAAATCACAGAGCCCAGAATTCGGTTATCAAAAAGAAATGCCTGAGCAAGGAGCGAGAGAGAGAGAGTGTGGGAGAGAGAGATAGCGGGGGCACTTGTTGAACGTTCCCAACACACACACACATACTTGGCTGCGCCAGTTTGCGTGAGCGGCATAGCAAACCAAAAATTGATAGCATACTTTTTAGCGCATGCGACTCAGCCTGCAATGTTTACGTATTTTAGCTGTGTTGTTGTTGTTTTTGTTGCTCCCGAGCGAATTTTGTTTTGTTTTTGGAATGCATTTAATGCTAGCCTAATTCACTGCCATAAATCAATTATTGTAACAATTTGTACTTAATGTATGCAAATAAATTGACTGTGAATATGAAAGGGTAGGAAAAGCCATTGACTGGGAGTTGGTTAAGTTTTGGTAACCAACAATTTGAAAATAAAAAAAAATGCTGTGAAAGTGCTGCAAAGCGTTATTATAGGATTTGCTTTTCTCTCGACTAGCGTTCATCTGATTGGTACACGATATATGGTGGATCTATAATGTGTCTCGTCTTGTATAAAAATAATTTGGAAAAGAGAGATCAATTAATGGCGGATATCTAATTTTTAAGGTTGCGACGCTAACGTTCGATGGCTGTTGCTGTTGCTTAGGTTTCCGTTACAAATTAGTATCCAACATCGAACATATACCGTTCCAAGTCGAACCTATACCGTTTAACGCTCTCTTCGCTGCAAAAATTGCTGGCAGCGAAGAGGGAATGAGCAAACGAGCAGTCTACATTAACTAATTAGTTTTATTTCAGAAAAAGTCCATGCAATGATTAGCTAAGTTCAAGGATATGAAGTTCAACAAAGTTGTTCATTAACATTTTCTATATGCTAATTATAAAAATTACCAAATAAATAATTGTATTAAAACCTATTGACTTGTTAAAACTTTAGAAAAAATAAACTATTTCCAATACTGGTAAATAACAGATTTCGAAAAACATTTTGTTAATTTGGCGAAAAAAGGATAATTATATTTCAGGAGAAATATAAAGAAAGAAATGCTACAGTATTACCCAGAAAACAATTTTTTAGCAGCAAGAAGTAATGCTTCCTAATCTCTAAAAAGAACCTCTTTCTTATCCCCAAGTAAATTTTTTCCTTCATATCTCACGTACACTGTTTCTTATCTTCAGGAAGAAACGCTTTCTTATCAATCAGAAGGCCATTTTTATACACTTGCAAAGTGTATATCAATTTTGTCCAGAAGATTGTAACGCATAAAAATATTAATTTCCGACCCCATAAACTATATATATTCTTGATCAGAACGACGGGCTGAGTCGATTGAGTTTTGTCCGTCCGTCCGCCCGTCTGTCTGTCTGTCTGTCTGTTTCTGCTATCGCGCTGAATTTTTGCGCAGTCTTTTTTTAACTGCAAACATGTCGGAACCGGCCGGATAAGATGACTATATTGTATAGCTGCCATAGAAACGATCGCTCGAAAAATACATCTTTGTAAGAAAAAGTTTTTTGTCTCCATGATAGCGTTCTTAAACTCAGGAATTATCATAATTATAAGCTTTCAGACTTTTCTATAAAATTTGGTTAAAGTCGGATGACTATATCCTATAGTTGCCATAGGAATGTTCGCTCGAGAATCTTAGGATCTTAGTAAGAACAACTTTTTGTTTTCCATGATAGCGTTCTTAAACTAAGCATTTTTGAATATTATTTGCTTTCAGAAAGTTCTACAAAATTTGGTTCAAATCGGATCACTGTATCCTATATCTGCCATAGGAACGATCGCTCGAAAAATGGATCTTTGTAAATAAACGTTTTTTGTTTTCCTTGATAGCGTTCTTAAACTTAGAAATTTTGAATATTATATGCTTTCAGAGAGTTCTATAAAAATTTGTTCAAATCGGATGACTATATTTTAAGGCTGCCATGGGAACGATCGCTCGAAAAAAGATCCCTGTTAGAAAAAGTTTTTTGTTTTCCATGATAGCGTTATTAAACTGAGCAATTATGAATATTATATGCTTTCAGAACGGTTTATTAAATGTTGTTCAAATATACTATAGCTGTCAAAGAACCGATGGGTCGGAAAATGTGTTGTACTGAGAAATCTTATTTGATTTTTAATGGTATCGTGATCAAATTTTGAAGTCAATAACCAACAATGATTTTCAATGTTTAAATATCTAATATCTATATCCTAAATATATTCTATCGTATAAATTATTTGCTATTGTGTAAAAATTTCAACACAGAATAAAACTTCAACGAATAAAACGATTTTTTATCCCAAAGAAAATACTTTTTTTAATCTCCTAGAGTCCCATTCCATACAATCAGATGGAGATTTCGCTGGTTAATTCAGAATCATAAAGAATCTGATTGTTTACTTTTAAAATTTGAGCACGCTACCATTTTTTGGGCCCTTATGTTCTAAAAATGCTTTTGAGAGAATGTATTTATTTGTTTAGCTATTAAAAATATAAAAATAGAAAAGAGTGATCGAGAAATGGGATATGGTCGTTCAATTTAAGTTGGATAAATAAAAACATTAAATAAATGTATAATAATTTTTATTTTGTTTTTTAAATCCAGATGCTTTTTGAGAGAATGTATGTTGCCTCTTTGAGGCAGCGTTTAAAAGCAATCGATCTTATAAAAGTTATGGGATATAGTTTAAGAACTCTATTGTTACCGATAAGCTTATATAGACCGTTATAAACACCAAAGTTTTCACACCTTTACCCAAAACCTTCAATCAATTCCATAATTTGTAAGTTTTTCGTGTTCCATTCACTCTAAGACCATTTTATGAGTTTAGCCGTTTTTAGCTTACAGTTCGTTCTACTTCTACCATTTGCCATATTTTTTTTTTTGCGTCAATTTATTTGACATAACGGACATTGATTTTTTTGCTTCAATATGGTTGTTGGATGGGAGACTCTGGTACCAAGTTCCAGGGTGTTGGTCTCCCTGTGTGTGTACAACCACCACATTACGTTGTAAAGTTCATTTACATGCTGGCTGTGATGACATTTGACGCACACACACAGCCAAGCAAACACCCCCTTAAATGTGTGTGTGTAAGTCAAACAACCATTGATAACACACACACACACACACACACGGAAGAATGAGCTAGGTACGTTTGCATTACGAAATATTTAGCAAAGCTGTCATATGTCCGGGTTGTGGGAGAACTTTTCGCACCTGGCCAGCTCAGCGACATCAAAAAGTTAACTTATTGATTTGCCAGCAAACGAACCAGCAGACAAACAAGAAAGTACGAAAAATTAAAAGCGTCCCCATCATCAGGCAAAAGTTCTGCCCTAGCGTGCCTAAATAGACAGCTAATTTTCAAGTCCTTTTTAAAGCGTCATGACGTAGACATAGACACCACCCCTCACCCCTCGCCCGCAGCTGCCCCTCTGGCTTCGTGTGCTAAGTCAGGCTGACAGGAAGCGGAAGTATTTCAACAGTTAACCAACGCTGATTGGTTGAGTGTTTGCAAAATGTCGACTTTCGTGGAAGGTGGAATCGGTGGGTGTAGAGTTGGAAAAGACTGACGGACATGGCTTGTCAGGCGGCCTGTTGACGACGCTCTGACAACGCTGACGGCAACGCAAATGGACAGTTCTTGCATTAATTTGCATGCAGAATCAAGTCAAAAACGCACAGTTCAAGGCACAGTGGTACGAGGACAGGCATTGAAATACTGATGAAATTAATGTTGAAGCAACTTGCTTTAATGGAGCGTAAGTTATTTTTGAGAACTGAATTTTAAGTCAATTAGAAGATATTTTTCAGTAGTCCATTTTCATAGATGAAGTCGGCAAAAAAAATACAATCTCATTTTAGCTTGACAGGTAACCAGAAACCGGTTAATTTCGCTCTGAAGCAACTATCGGTGAGCTGACGTCGCTGTTGCAGCGCATTTTTCTATACACAGCAGATAACGACGCGCCGAACACTGACTTTGTTCCTTAAAAAGAATGTCCTTCTAAATTTAAGTATTTCCGCCAATGAATTTAGACCCTTTTGTTCTTAAAATTTTAAGATTTTTTCTTAAAAATTAATAAAATCATTTTTATAGTAGGGGTAAATTCAATTTGGAAAATAACAGGAAAAGCGTGACGGAGGCGCTGGCCAACAGGGTCTGGGAATTGTCAATGGGCAATGAGGGACGGGGATCCGGGCTACGCTGGGAACAGGTCTGGGATTGTTTAGGGATCAAGATGTGGGACAGGGATTTTTGATCAGGGATCTAGGATCTGGGATCAGGAATCGTGGGAAGAGCACGGGACGGACCGGATGGCCCAACGGGATTTGGGATGGGATCAGGATCTGGGATCAAGGAGTAGGGAGTGGGATTAGGGACTGGGGATGGGGGATCAGGGATCTGGTAGGAGGGGGATGAGGGATCTGGGATGGGAGATGGGACGGGCCACGGACGGGACGGGGGTCGGGAAGGGACAGGATGTGGGACAGGGGGACGGGGACGGGACGGAACAGGGAAGGCGAGGGATCAGGACGGGACGGGAGGAACGGGATTTCGAGGGGGACAGGGACGGGGCAAGGATAGGGATCGGGAGGGAGGAGCAGGGGCGGGAGTGGGGAGGAGCGGGTCAAGGAGGGGCAACGGGATTGGGACGGGACGGGACAAGGAAAGGGAGAGGGGGGATTCGGCGATGGGGGATCCAGGGGTCAGGATCTGGGATCAGAGATGGGGGATTTGGGCTCACGGATCTGGGATCAGGGGTCTGGGATCAGAGATGTGGGATCTGGGATCAGGGATCTGGGACCCGAGATCCCAGGGATCTGGTATCTGGGATTTCGTATGGGGGCTCAGGGATCGGGCGTCTGGTATCTGGGAGGGAGTCAGGATCGGGACACTGCTTCCAATCTGTTTCCACGCCAGCCGTGGCGTATCCCACGGTATTATAAACTATTTCAATAAACATGTTTCACATAAAGCCTTGAATCAAAAACTTAAGAGGTAAGAATGAATTATAATAAAATTAAAGTAACAGAATACATCGATTTTCTAATCAAAAAACGAACTTGATATAAGAATTTCGTTCTCAGATTTGTAAGTTCTGAACTAAGTCAGCTTTTAAGATCATTTGTACTTGATTTCCTCCCGTTTAAGTATGGAATTCTTGTTTGTTTTTCTCACTATTTTAATTTTTTGGTACTTAGTTCAATAGTTTTCGTTCATTAGTTGAATCTAGACTTATTTCTGCTTATTTCAACCAGCTTTCTCAAGGAACTGCAAATAATTGCTAATTCACCCGATAAACTTGAAGACTTACTTCAGGCCACCTTAGATACATTCGACCCTTAAAATATGTAAAACGAAAGAGCTTAATGTTCTGTTATCAAGCTCAGTACTATTAAACGAAGACTTACCTGCTATTGATCTTCTAATCCTAGGATAAGAATGCTAGAAAAAACTACGAAAATGCTGAAGTACTGACAATCTAGGGAACCTCATGTATTGCGCAAGATACATACACATAAGAATGTACACATGCCACTTTGTGGATCATAAGTAAACCTGAAGTCCAGGTATGAACGCATTCTAAAATATTTGTTTTAAAACTGGAAATCACTGAAATGTCGTTTTGACTGAAAGACTAAAATAAATTTCTAGATAACTGACGCCCTGTTACTTTTTAGAAATTTTGATCAAAATCATCACATAATTTGACCAACGATTCAATTATGGTTATATCTATTTTAGCAAATCTCTGATGAAGTGTACGTGTTCGAACTATTTCAAAAAAGTGTATTGAAGTACGCACACGATTTTTGACGCATTTGAAGCAATACGCATACGTCTACGCATTTTATACGTTTTGCAGTTCTCTGGTCCATACTCCAAGCTTAACTAAAATCTTTTGCTTAAGCCAGTGCAAGGCTAAATACACTCAGTGGTGTAGCTAACCCCCTCTACACCTCTTTCCTACAAGCAAGAACTTTACGAAAAACTTCATGAAGTTTGCTTCATTGTGTAAACACGGACTATGTAATATGCGAGAGCGGGAAGACACTGAACACTTCATAGCTCGATGATCGATACTAAATGAGCTAAGATCCAGTATATTAGGGAAGAGCAGATTAACGGAAGAAGAGTGCCGTGTGCTACTGAACGGCAGACATTATATTATTGTAAAATTATGATTAATATGTAAATTCTATCATTTTTTTGACTTAGTCCGCATTTACACGATGAAATTTGCTTTATGAAGTTCTTCATGAAGTTTTTGTTTGTAGGAAATAAATGAAGAGCGTCAGCCGAAGCTGGCAAAGCTTCATGACCTAGTTTTTCGATTAAGCTGATGCAGGGTTGATTTATAGGTTATTTGGTTATCGATAACTCGTGTTATCAGGCAAGTTGAAATAGAACTTCACGAAGCAAGCTGCATCATGTAAATGCGCATAAAGTTTTAAGGATGCTTCAAAACAAAATCAAAGAGAGCTTCATGAAGAAAATTTCATCGTGTAAACACGAATTTAGTCGAGATTTACACGATAAGGCAAACTTCATGAAGTTTCTCAAAAAGCTTTTGTTAAACGGTTGTTGGGGAATTTAAAGTGTGTTATGGGGTGGAAAAGCGTGGGTGGGGCAGCCGCTTGTTTAGTGTGCCACTCAACACCTCTTTCTCAAATGAATGGGTGTTGAGCTGTGGGTTGTGAGAAAAAAAAAACTTCATGCATGTTTGTCTCATTTAGTTACTAATTTAGTTTCATTTGATTATGTGGTGGAGTACTTCATCTTTTTCAATCTTGTCTTAGACCTCATTTACACGTAAATTTCACGAAGTTTCTCCAAAAGCTTTTGTTTGTGAGGAAAGAGGTGTGGTGGGGTGGCTTGCCCTCTACAAGCTAGAGTTTTTTAAACCGAAAGTTTGCTTCATCTGAACAATTAGTGTTCTGAAAATAATAACGGTTGTTTTTTAATATAAGGTTGAATAGTACTTAATTTGAATACAATCAAGAAAATAACGTACCTGATATAATTTTAAGTACAAACTAGTATAAATGTCATCCAGACCTTGAAATAACTTTAGTATAATTTAATTTCAGTTTAATTGAACTACTTTTTAATGGACATTGTTCCACTGTACCATTTCTAGTTCGACAATCGACCCTCTTTCCTAGTGGCTGCTCCATATTTGCCCCACCCCCCCTGCTGACTTTTGAAAACTTGTTACATAATCCAGGCTGACATATGTTTGCATAAATTTACAATCTCCCCTCGCATAATTGCAAATTAAATAGAGTGTAATGAAAACACACGAAAAAACAACAGACTTAAAGCGTTAACTTACCAGGCAAATCGTGCGCTTCCTTCTCTGCCGTCTCGGCTGTCAATTGTTGTTGTTGCTGTTGCTGTTGCAACTGCTGCTGCTGCTGTTGCTGCTGCTGCTGCTCTTCCTCGTATTCTCGGCCATCGGCGGGACAATGATATGACACACACGAAGCGGATTCCACGGACATATTAACGGGATATTCACCACTGTAGACGGGTGTGCTCTGGCTGCTGTCGCTACGGGCTCGGGTGCTGCAATTGCTGATGCCACTGTCCGTGCCGGTGGCACTGATCAGCGGTGGCGAAGTGGTCAGCCTTTGAGGTGGTGGCGAACCCGTCGCTGCCGATGCCACTGCCGCTGCCTCTGCTACTTCTGGCTCCACCACTGGCAATGAATCCTCCAGCTTGGGGGTTACAGCAGATCGGGACAACAGCTGATGCTGATGCTGTTCCGTGTAGTTGCGCAAAGGTTCCAGATAATTGGGCGGCATAACGGTTCGATTTGGTGCTGGCGTTGTAGAGCGTCCCGGTGGGGCATAGTGCGAGGATATGGGCTGGTAGGAGCTAAAACCTCTCGATTGGTTATAGGGCAAGGGGGTGGCGGAAGAACTGTAAAGTGAGGGAGTTGCGGCGGAGTCAAAGCCCGGCGGCTGGTAGGGATGCGGCCGGGTGGGTGGATAATGCAACACGCTCGAGGGTATCAATTGCTGTCCAGCTGGCGTAAACATGCCCTGATGACTGTAATGAGGCGAGGCATAGGGCGCATAACGATAATAGTTGGACATGTAGGATGATGTGGCTGTCGGACCATAGCCATAGCCCGGCGGATAGGCATGTGGATGATGATAGCCAGCATAGCCACCCGTTCGATAAGGCTGCGGTGGGTAATGCGACATGGCGGCGGCGGCTGCCTGATGATTAAGATGTGGATGATGAGGATGTGGCTGCTCGTAATAGCCAGCCGGCGGGTATCTATCCGACGACATGTTCTCTGGAATAATAACCTAAGCCATCCTCAAAGCGAAGAAAGTTGGCGAACCCATCGTCGTCTGCTACATGTGTGTCTGTTATTGTTATTGATTTTCCTTTTAGCCACCTACGCCTAAGTCAAAGGCACAGCCAACCCCGTGTTGTGTGTGTTGTGCTTGTCCTTGTCTGGGCCAGCACGCTTGGCTGCCTTTTATTAATGCTGGGAATCAATTTTCGCTACACTTGCAGTTTTCTACAAATAAAAGAAAAGGAGAGAAAGAGAGACAGAGAGAGAGAGAGAAAGTTTATTATCAAATGGAAATAGTTTTCTATTCCTATTCCTGCACTTTAATGCCCTGAATATTTGATGGGTCTCGACTGGGCAGCTCGTTAAACAGTTGGCCATAGAAATAACGAGACAATTGCACATTGTGTGTGTGTGTGTGTGTGTGCGAGACAATTCAATTAACATCAAGTCAATAACATTTTATGCACAATACGTACGTGGGGCCAGGCAGGATATGTGTTAGTGTGTAGATGGTGTGAATAGTTTTTTGCTCTGCCCATAAAAGTAGGCAATGGTATTTTGTGAAGTGAGTTACTTGTGTGCAAAATTGATGAAAACTCCATGAACATAATTGAAAATATGCTAATTAAGTGATTGTTGTGAACATTTCAAGTCCATTGTCCTTGTGCTAATTGTTGTAAATGGCCGCTCAAATATGCTGAGTAGAGTTGGGCGCGTGACCTGATCGTGATATTTGAAAAGGTTGGGATTGTGCATCAGCAAAATTCTTGAAAATGACGATTGTTGGTAAAAAAAAAGGAATTAAATATTATTTTCATAATTTTAAGCTACATTAGATGAAAAACTCAGTATCAATTCCGGTAATATCAAATAAAAATTGTATTATTCCAAAATAGGTTATAACTGACCCATTTTCATTTTTTACATATGGTCAATCAGAGAGAAATTTACAAGAAAAATTTAATTTTAAAGAAGAAAAAGAAAATAAAAAAAAAATAACTTCTTTACGATTTTTAATTTTGAATTTTAAAGAATGGTAATTTACATATTTGAATAATATAATTTTATTAAATTTAATTACATTTTATTATACAATTTTTCAATAATTTTATGTAACATGAAAATATAAATAAAAATGTACTTAAGGTCTGTTTACATCCTTTGAAAGACACACAGACAGAGAATGGAATTCGGGATAAGAAAAGAAATTACAGCTGCTTTCTACTAGGGGTATCGAGCGGTTATTGGACAGGTATAAAAATCAGGTATCACAAACGGTATATAAAAATCAATTGAAACGCTGTAACACCGAATAGTTTTTTTTGTGATAAAAATTGCAAATAAAAATTTGTTACATTTAAGATCATCAATATTCTGCATGTACCATTTTATCGTTCAAATTTAGTAATCGAAAAAAATTGATTTTCGGCCCTATCAATATCAAGTGGAAATTTTGATACAGAAGACAATCCTAGAGGCAATTTAGAACGAACACCCATGGCAAACCCAAAAAGAACTCTTGACTGACAGCAACTTATACGGAAATATGGCAACCGGATATAAGTCATTGATCTTTCACCATGATAATGTGTCGGCCGCAAGTCGCAAGAGTGAAAAAAATTGATCTCAAGGGTACTGGATTAAAAGTCCTAAGCCACCCGCCGTATGGCCCAGACCTTGCACCAACAGACTACCATTTCTTCTGGCCGATGCGAAACGCCCTTACATGGGAACATGCTTTTATTTCAGCTGAAGGTACACAAAATTAACCTCCCTCGCCTTTGGAGGATTTATTGTAACATAAATATGCAAAATAAAAAAAAATAAAAATATTGAAAAACTTTTTTGCACTCCTAAATGAAAGATCGTTGGAAACAGCGCTACACTCTCTAGTAGCCGCCTCGACATATCCGGTTCATTCAACAACGTTTCTAAAGGAGCAATTATGCGAGACTTAAGAATGATCTGCATAACGGGGGGTGCTAAGGTCTACCCCAACCAAAGCACTGAAACATACATACCACGTTTTTGCACGAATAAAAAATCATGATTTTTGCTCTTTCAAGTATGCTATGATTTTTATACCCTTGCAGAGGGTATATTAAAATTGTCACGATGTTTGTAACGCAGCGAAGGAAGCATTTCCGACCACATAAAGTATATATATTCTTGATCAGCATGACAAGCTGAGTTCATTTCCGGCTGTCCGTCCATTAAAAAAAAAAAAAAAAAAAAAAAAAAAAAAAAAAAAAAAAAAAAAAAAAAAAAAAAAAAAAAAAAAAAAAAAAACGTCTGGTCACGTCTTTATTTCTTATGCTATCTCCTCCCTCAGTTTTGAAGATATCTTGAACAAACTTTTCAAAAAGTCTTTAAATACAAATACGCTGCACATTTGTCGGAATCGGCCGGATCGGATGACTATATCATATAGCTGCCATAGGAACGATCGGTCCAAAAACTAGTTCTAGTGAGAAAAACTTTTTTGTTTTCCATCGTAGCATCATCAATCGTGGTATATATTAGTTTTATATACTTCCACACAATTCTGGAAAAATTGATCGGAATCGGATGATTATAGCATATAGCTGCCATAAGAACGATCGGTCTACAAACTAGTTCTGGTGAGAAAAACTTTTTTGTTTTCCATAGTAGCGTCACCAATCGTAGCATATATTTATTCTATATGATTCCACACAATTCTGGAAAAATTGATCAAAATCGAATGACTATAGCATATAGCTGCCATATAAACGGTCGGTCCAAAAACTAATTCTAGTGAGAAAAACTTTTTTGTTTTTCATCGTAGCATCATCAATCGTGGTATATATTAGTTTTATATACTTCCACACAATGCTGGAAAAATTTATCTGAATCGGATGATTATAGCATATAGCTGCCATAGGAACGATCGGTCTAAAAACTTATTCTAGTGAGAAAAACTTTTTTGTTATCAATTGTAGCGCCTTTCAAAAACTGCAAGGGTATTTAAAACATCGGCGTAGCCGATGTTAGCCTTCTATTTTTAATTATAGAAAATATTTTTTTAAACTGATCTAACAATGTAAGTAAATGCACAATGTGTATTATGTATAATGCTGCCATAACTGACTATAAATTAACTAGGACAAATAAATAATTCTTTAAAAAAATAAAGTTTGCATACTTTGAAGGGCAAAAAGCATGATTTTTTTAAATACCATAAACGTACACAGAAAAAAAAAATGCCGGGATATTTTTAAGCCGAAAAGCTTGATTTAATCCCGATGGAAGGATTGAAATTTTAAGCCCGTTTCGGATTGATTATCCGTAATTGATCCCGTTTGGGATTGTTTTTAATCCGATTCGGGCTTAAATGTCGAGTGAGAGAGCGAACAAGCTGAGAGCAACAGCAAATTCGCTCTCTTGGCTTCTTTTGTCGTCTGGAGCAAACGCTCTTGTATGTCATTGGGTGCCTAGTCTGGCAAGCGCGGCGCGGTCGAGTGCGCTGAGACGCAGACGTTCTTCAGTCCCGAGGTCCCGAGTTCGATTCCCAGACAAGGCAAGTTAAAGTAAGTTCTTATTAATTTATTTATATATGTTTCTTCAAATTAAAAAAGTCTTAAAAGTGAATCCAAAATGTACAATTATTAATATATATGCAAATTTAAAAGAAAAAAAAATCTCTCTCGGGCGTTCTAAATTTTTTGAACTTTTATCGGGCGACTATCCCGACTAGGGCTCAGTTTAAGCCATTCCGGGATCAACCCATTATTGAGCCCGTTTGGTGTTGAGTTGAGCCCGAATGGCACAGTTTTTTTTTCTGTGTAGTAATAGCTAGCTATCAATCAAGGCTATGCTCTAGATTCTCTAAGCATTTCCAGAAAGGTGCAGATCTGCTGGATCCCAAGCCACTGGGGCATTGATGGAAATGAGCTGGAAGACAGTCTCGAAATAGCCTAAGTAGCACTTAGCCAAGAAGCAACAATATACACTTAGAAAAAAATCGACAACTTTGAACTTAAATCAAATACAAACGATGTCAATAGTAAGACAAGTTCAAAAATACTTGATGCAAGTATGAAAATACTTGGTTTAAGTACGATTTTTTTAATCCAGAAATACTTGATTTTAGACCGTTTCGGCATACATGGTTCCAAGGTTTTTTAAACCTTATTCTTAGAACGAAATGGTATTGAACCAATCCCAATTCGTTCTTATGCTAGAATTTGCGTACTTAAGAAAATAACAAAATTCTTGATTTAAGTTTTTGTGCTTAATTAAAGAATTTTGTTCTCATTTTAGGAAAATTTTTAGATAATTTGAAACTTTAGACTGATTTGTACTTAGGTTAAGTACACCCAAGAACGAAATCATACTTAATATTTTAAGTAAAAAACGGTATATATAATATCACGTTCGTTTTAGAACGTTTGAGTACAAAAAATTCTTCATTTAAGTATTTCGTACTTGATTTAAGAATTTTGTTCTTATTTAAGGAACATTTTGGGTTAAATCGAAACTCGGAAATATGCTTTAAAAAGGAAATGCAAAATTTGCTCAAAAAATTCTTTGTTTTTAATGCGCTTAAATGTAGAATAAAACTGTCAGATCTTTACCAAAATTGTACATCTATATCCGATATATATTCTATCGGTTGGAGCGGATTGTGCAAGTGTGTTAAATCTTGGGCACACACTAAGTTAACTTTCGTTTCTCCTTATTTTTTTCTTTTTTTAGGCAATCAATGCAATTTTAAAAAAAAATAAAAAATTTTCTACATTGTGATTGCCTTAAATGAAAAATCGTTCAGGGACTCATCTCTAGTGCAGTCCGCATTATTATGTATAAATGTGATTCCCATTGCTCGGTTGATGCGGTTACTAAAGATGATGCCCAGTTATGTGGCTTTTGTGGTGTTGCAGGAGGTAGAGGAGGTGCGTCTCTTGATGAGCCATGCGCAAAATGATGTTTATTTTGCACTCACGCACAGCAACACCAACAGCAGCCACTCAACTTATCGAGCGCATCTTTCCATCCTCCCCAAACCGCCTGCATTTTGGCCACATACGAAACCGTTAATGAGCCACAAAAGTGCACACATCCCAGTGACTTTCCCCATTGATAAGAGACGAACAGAAATATTTAAGGGAGCGCCCAAAACTAGGCAACATTTATTGATTAGAAGGTGACACAAGTGACGAACAGCCCCCCCTCGATGATGATGATGTCCTGATGTCCTGGCAGCAAATTAGCAAAGTCAGTGGCGTAGCACAACTCTATTAGCAAAGTCAAACGAGGGGGGCAAGTGGATAACATAATCAATGTAAACACACGCTACCAGAGACAGAGAGAGGCGCTGCCAAGCCGGCTAAGCACAAAAGCTCGACAGATGAGAAGAGCGAGCTTTTAAATAGATTTCCCTAAAGGGTTAAACAAAACAACGAAAAAAAAAAAAAAACCGTATCACTAAATGAAATGAGCCTCAAAATCTGTTAAGCCCTTGCAATCAGGCTAACAAGGCAACTGCCAACTCTCTCACAGTCTGCTCACTCTCTCTCCCGCTCTCAGTGCTGCAAGTGAACAGCATCGGCAGGAAACGGAAGTTGAGCATGGAGGTTGGAATGTAAATGCTGCGAGATGCTGCGTGCTATTCCCAGTGTAACGGTTTATGTATATAAATCAATAAAAACAGCAGCCCGAGACGACGACAACGACGATTTTCAGCTTTTGGTTGCCGCGCATAGTTTCCCCATTTAATTTACCATTTTTTTTCTTTCTTTTTTTGGTGTACACAATCATTCACGTCACACGCTGCGTATGCGTATTTGTGTGTATGTGTGTGTGTGTGTGCAACTTGAGGAGCACTTGAGCTTGCACAATATTGACAGCGCCTGAATGTATGCAGCAGATTTTTGTATGATTTTAATTGAGAGATGGCTGCCATTTGCTATTGTTGTTGTTGGGGTTGCTGGAACTGTTGATGGTGATTTTCTATAATTGGGGCAAAATTATCAGAACGTGTCTGTTGTGTTGTTGTTTTCAATTCTTTTTACTGCGAATTAAAATTAAGTTAAGCGAACATTTTAGTTGTTTTTATAATTATTTCGGGAAGTTTGAAATTTTTTATTTTAATTAAAATTAAATTTAAATTTTTGTATGCATCTTCAGCATTACTTAAAACCAATTGGGAACCAAAGAGCGAAAAAAGGTCACTTACTCTGTTGCTCAGTAAGGTTTGCCTTGAATAGACTATAAACAAATAATTGAATTTTATTATTAAAATCAGCACTCTGTGAGAAATGTGATTCGCAAATAACGTCTATTTTATAGTCAATGACTTAATGGGTATGTCAACAAACAAAATTGCCGAATTTAGTCTAAAGAGCAGCCAGAGCCAGTTACAGAGCTGCCAATTGAACTTAAAAATGCACTGTTTGGTGCGCTTTGTGCGTCGGCGGCATCATTGGACTGTATTTTATTAAAAAATAATGCAAATCGCAACGTTACAGTCAATGAAGCAAGGTACCTTGCGATGATTACCCACTTTTTGTTGCCCAAAATGGAAGAATTGGACTTGGTTGACATGTGGTTTTAACAAGACGGTGCCACATGCTCTTCGACAAGCGAAAAAATGAACCAATTGAGAGGCGAGTTTGATGACCAAAATATTCCAAGTTTTGATCCAGTCCATTGGCTGCCAAGATCATGTGATTTGACAATTCTAGCCTTTTTTTCTTGTGTACTCTTGTGTACAGGGTCAAGCAAGCCAAAATGACAGCCCTGAGATACCGGCCGTAATGCTGACAAAAAATGCCTTATCATCGTAGTCCCTCAGTTAGAAATAGAGACGGGCGCGTGTCGCATATTTTGTACACGACACGAATCTTACACGAACGGCTTTTAAAAGATTACCAGGGCTGAAATCGGTTCGAACCCGGAATTCCGACTTTTATTTTACTGTGAACCGAACCTTGTACCGAACCTCTTTTGAAAAAAAAGCTGAACCTGAACCTGTTCCGAACCAAAACTTTCGGTTCGATTCAAAAAAAGTTAAAAGTCTTAGTAATACGGGCATTTTATTAATAAAAGACGTAGTCTATATAAAAAATTCTCGAACAAATAATACTCATGAATTAAAATTGAAATTAATTAAATACGTATGTTCGAGTAAAGAAAAGTTCAGAAAATCGGTAATTTTTTATATTTTTTACAATTTAATTACTCTTCTTTTCAAATTTGGAAAATCTTCGGTCAAAAGATGGTTCGAACCAAAACCTTATTACAAAAACCTTGTACCTTAAATTTCCGAACCTTAACTATTTGTAAATTTTGGTTCGAACCCGCGAACCGGACCTCCGAAAAAATGATTTGGGTTTGCAGCCCTGAGTATGACACAATCTGTACTATTAAAGCGGCTGACTGATCTATACATGGAATCCATTATTATCATTTTTACATATTTTTGTTTAGAAAATTATGTTTAGTACAAATTTATCTCTTACTTGTAGCTAATGGGATCATTTAAAATTAGCTTAGAAGGCTTTTAAATAAATATCTGGCATTAGACTCCCAAAAGGCCAAGCTGAGCTTCTCGCAAACTCTTGGCTCGTGTGTCTTTAAATTTTCGTTCTAGAAAGGGAAACTAAAGTTTAACGCCGAATCCAAACGGAGAAGTTTTATCATGGCTACATACTTCACAAGTGGCGCCAATAGCAATAAAGGTGACCTTATGTGTAAATGATTTTAAAGGAAAAACATTTAATTAGATTTTCCGATTTAATATTCAAAAATTTAAATTCCCGGGTGCTCCACAAATATCTTTCGGACCACAAAAACTACCCAAATCGTATGGGAATATGGTCGTTTTTTGGGGTCGAAAGGCGATTTGTAAAACACATGGAATTATTTCAAGATATCCGAAAAAAAAATATTGGATGTAATAGAACTATTACAAAAGGGTTCTAAGAATATCTTACATAAACAATTATTTGAAATATTACGATTTCTTGCCTTTTTATTTTTGGACGAACAATTTCGTTAAGCGATTCCGTCCAGGCTTTCAACCTAGACTTAAGGAATTCTCTATTCTTATGTCTTACTTGTCTTAGGGTCATTTCTCATCAAGCTGACAAATATTTCTTTATAATGGTTCGAACTAATACGCCCTAAAATCTGCCGTATCTCCGCCAAAAATAGAGATCTTTAGTGATTTGGATAGATTTGAACCCATACTATAAGACTATGGTCCAAAATAGCTCATTAAAGGCTGGTTAAATACTCAAATATCAGGTATATCAGCTCCAAAAAACACAAAAAACAGTTTGAAACATGAAATCTGCCTTAGCTTTACTTGATATAAAATGTTCCGAAATATTAAACCAGATTTTTTTGTAGAGCGAAATTTGATTAAAATCCAGAAACCTCATTTCTAAAATATATATTATCATTTTTCAAACATTTCTATATCTTTTACATTTAATTAGAGGGCTTATATGTATTTAGCAAAGCAAAGTTTTAATGTTTTTTAGAAATTTTTTTTTATATCTTATATATCTTAAAATACAGTTTGATTCTGGTAATTCTGTGAGGGTGAATTTTAAAAATTTAAAATACTCCAATATCTGGTTTATCAGCTCTTAAAAAAACATAAAAATAGTTGAAAACATAAAATCTGCTTTAGTCCTTACCTGATATAAAATTTTCCGAAATATTAAACCAGATTTTTTTGTAGAACAGGAAACAGACAATTCTTAAAATGAACAGGGTATTCAACAGCTTCGATAGAAAAAACTAAAGAAATTTGTATGTGATTTGGCAACTCTTTAGCGGAAAGTGTTGCCATGCTTTTTATTTTTGGTCGGGCAATAATTTCCGAAATTTCTTTATGGTATTTAAAATTCCTCAAAATATTTTATATTTTCCGCAATATTTATATTTTCAATTTCAATAAAATAAAAATAAGAAAAATAAAATTACCTTGGGTCTTGTATTTTTTCTTCAATATTTGCAAATTGTGTTTATTTGTCTTCAAATTTGATTTGTTTTTTTTTCAAGTAAAATTGTTAAACAATTTTCTTTATTTTTTTCTTCTGATTTCCGTTTTCGCATTCAAAAATACCGTTACAATTCAAACTACGAAACACACACTTACACACTTTCTGTTCACAATAGGCCTGTCTGCCACTCTTCGACTCTCTCTCTCTCTTCTTTCTCTCGCATACAAAAAAATCGAAGAGCCAAAATGATCAAACAGCTCCCAGAGCACACAATCCCTACACAATGTTGAAATTAAATTGAATATTAAGCATACGCAGCGTGTGCACCGCGCGCAAAAGTCCGACGTAGACTGAAATGCGATACACTGGCGCGCTGCCATTTATACACGGCAAAAAAGAAGCAGAAAAACTGGCAAAAGACGGCAAAAAAAAAAAAAACTAAAGTAGAAGGAATACGGCATAGCTCGCTGCTGCCGCTGCTGCTGCACTGGGAACCCCAGAGCTGAAAATGTGACCCGATTTGATGGGCAGTTTGCCCACATGCGCAAGAGAGCTTTGTCAACTCAAAGAGAGCAAGGGATGCATTCGGTTTGGTCTCTCAAATGCCATTTGAACAGATTCACTTTGCTTACGAATTAGAGCACAAAACAGAAACCAAACAAAAACAGAGAGCCCAACCAAAGCAAAACTAGAACGTCAAAAGGTATAAGGTGAGGGGCGGGATGAGAGCTAGAGAGAGAGAGTGTGTGAGTGTCCCATTTGGGGGTTTCCCCCGTTAAGTGCTGTTCCGAACGGTGCATGTAAATGGGGTATGTATAGGCTCGATTTATTGATGTCCGGGCTAGCCAAAACATAGCATACATTTCAGCGCATCAGCAGCAATGCTTTTCGATTTGGTCACTGAACTTGACGTGACAACTGCATGACAGTGCAGTTCTCAGATGACCGATAAGCCCTAAAGGTAAGCTGCCAGCGATACCGGAAAGGTAAACACACGCAGCAGACAGTCACTCACTCATTTATTGATTAAATCTGGGAGAGAACTTGCTCTCTGCGCACTCTCCTGGCCAGCGCACGTGTTTATTGCGGCAAACTCGCAAAGGAAAACCCTTAAAAAATAATTGTGGGAGCTGCAAAAAAAAAAAAAAAAAACGTAAACAAAGCGTGCGCACGCAATACGTCGAAATTCAGTGGGGTAGGATGATCCCTGACTGCCTGCCTGCCTGCCGACGAGTCAAGGGTGTTTTATGTTATTGATTGTGTAGTAGACGCCAAACAGGGTGTCTCGAGTTTCAAGCAGTCTTTACTTAAGATTTATAAATAGTCAACAATCAGCGTATTAACAAACAAAATATATACAAGTCACTTCTTAACCAAACCAATGGGCTCCCATACAGTCGCGCGTCCATTCCGTCTGACAGACCCAACACCATTCGAACCCACAGCCGGCGCGTGTGCAAACCATATGCATGCAGCCACCTAGAGGTGAATGGAAAAGAAGATTAGAAAAGTTATGAAAGAGCCTAGGTGTGCCAATAATGTTTCTTTACACTAGGTGTTTATGAACTTTATTGATTTAAAGCTAGAAAATGAAGAGAAATGTCATGACCCAAAAAACGATGTTTATTTAGCCTTGATCTTCAAAAAGAGTCGCCATAAATTTTTGAAGATTACAATTTTTTACCCGATTTTCAAATGTTCTAAAGGGAATTTTTTGACGATAAGTTCTCACTCTTTTTGAATATTCTCTTTAAGAACTTCTAGACACCAAATCGAAAAATTAGCCGATACTGAAATACACTTTTGATCAGTTATTCCGCGTTTTTGAGAAGTAAAGCTTTACATGGCTTTTCGATGTGTATTCTGTATCTGTTTCCTTCACATATATCAAAACAAACCTGACAGTTGCCGGCATTTAAAACAGCTATAGTATGTTCTGATAGTGTGATTCATTTTGGACCACCCGTTATATATTTATAATTGGAAACTCATTGGGAATTCCACCATTAAAAAACTGTTATTTTAAGAAATACAATTAAAAACTTTCTAAGCGTTTTTCCATTTTTGTTTTCTCCCATTTTAGGAAATACAATTAAAAATTTCTAAGTGTTTATCTATTGATGTTTTCTCCCATTTTTTCTTCATTCTTGTTAATTTTTTCTCGATGTTTTATTTCAACTATTTCAATATACTTTTTTCTTTCGCTTCTTATCGCTTTTTTTTACTATTTTTATTTCCTCTATTTTTTACTAGATTGCCCCTTCATAAGGAATTCATATAAAAACCAAACATTTGATATTAAGTTAATGGCTTTGAGACATGGATTCATAGAACCCTATCAGGATCAAAAGCGGATTCTTTTTCATTCTCCTTTAGGTTGTTTTAAGCGTATTCTCCTAATTTATAATGCGTTCTCTGATGGTGTGATGGCCTATTCCGCAGTAGGGTTTTGGAGCTTTTGGCTCCCACTTTTCCTACAATTTTTGCAAAAACATGATTTTTGCTTCATCATTAATCCCGAATCGAGTTTACATGATAAAGCAAACTCTGAGAAACGGTTGATGTATTACGCTAGTTTTGTACAAATTTTTCAAAAACATTTACACGATGAAGCAAACTTCATGAAGTTTCTCAAAAAGCTTTTGTTTGGGGGAAACGAAGTTTGCTTCATGAAGCTCAGTTCGATTTCGTTTTGAAGTATCTTCAAAACTTCACCTGAAGAAGTTTGCTTTGAAGTTCGATTTCAATTCGCCTGAGAACACGAATTATCGATAAGCAAATACCCCACAAATCAACCCCGCATCAGTTCAATAGGAACAAAGCAAAGGAGAATTATCGAAAAGCTTCACGCCACGGTAGATCATGAAGCTTTGCCAGTTTCAGCTGCACCTCTATACCTCTTTCCCACAAACAGATCCTTCATGAAGAACTTTATGAAGGAAACTTCATCGTGTAAATGCGGATTTTTGGTAACTCTAATATTGATAACAACAACCTTTTCAATCGAAAGCAACTGTGCATCTCTCTGCATCGATAGTTAGCTGTTATCGGATCAGCTCGAAAACGATTCGATTTTTATTTTATTTCTTTTGGAAACGGGAACACTTAATTCCATTCGGAAATGGGAGCAGGCCTGAGTGTCTTATTTTCTTCGTAAAGGTACATATCGTTAGTAACAAAGAAACAATTTTTTTTGTTTTTATTCCCAACCTCTTTACGAATAAAAAAAAAAAAATTTTAACGTCAAGATATGGGTTGAAGTCAGCCCTGCTCGACTGCTCCGAGGTTCAATTAAAAATCTTTTATTAGTACACAAAATGCTAATATTAACATCAAATGTTAGTGTGAACATAAAAAAATTGAATTTTCTGTTAATATTAACATCAAATGTAAAGAATAGTATTAAGTTGGCTGACTGAGCGTATAGTGACCCAAAATATATGAAAAAGTTATAATTTGTATATATCCGCTATTTATAGATAGATCTTAGATATTGAGCATATACAAATAATTGCAGGAGAGCTTGATAACTGTAAAATTGTTGGAGTTATTCAACAGTTTCGTGTTAAAAATTTGAAACACAAAAATATGGTAGCTATAGCTCTTATAATCTCTAAAATCAATGTGATCATACGGATCACTGTGGATGCTGATGAAGAATTTATATACATTATGGGGTCGGAAAACTTAGAATACCCGTTTTATTCTACGAGTAACTGGTATAAAAATTATATTTCAAAAAACATATCAATATAACCATTTGTGAATTTGATTTTCGAGCACACAAAAAAAAAATATCTTTGTTGCTTTTCTTTTTGTTTAATTAATTTTTACCGATAAAAGCGACCACTTTATTAATATTGTAGTTAAAAACTTGTCCAAATAATTTGTTAAGGAACACATTAGATCAAAATACTAATATTGAAATTTTTTTCTTTTATTTTAACTTTTTAAATATTCACATTCTGCCTTTAAAGTTGGCGCACCCTGAACATTTTTAGTCGATTTCTTATTTTTTAGATGAAACTATTTCACAACATGTAATTAAAAGTTTAAATGGGGCCTGGGTTTATAAAAATATTTTTTCAAAGGCTCATTAAATGATCAAGAATTGAAAAAAATTGAACTATTTCAATTAAACAGTTAGATAAATCGGATTTCAAACGATTTGACGTACTCAAATTTTTTTTCAAAAAAAAAAAAACAATTTACTAAATCTTTTTTTCAAAATAAAAAAAATTTTTTTAAAACATTTTAAGATATAATTTTAGTAAATTTTCAATAAAAAACGATTCTTTTGGTGGAAGCTTCCTGATTTAAAAAAATTTTTAAAAACATTTTAAGATATAATTTTTCTTAAATTTTCAATATAAAACGATTCTTTCGTGGAATTTCTTAAAAACATTTCAAAATATATTTTAATAAATTTTCAATATAAAATGATTCTTTAGTGGACCTACCTGATAGCAAATCCAAACATTTGCAAATAGTATTTGCCTAAGAAGGCACTTTATACTTTCATCCAAAAGTTTTTTTTTTAAAGTTGTTTAAAGAACATCGGTTCAGTTCGATTCAAAGCCGTTTTACAACCCTATTTTGTTAATATTCAATTTAAAAGTTACTAAAATGTTCAATTCAATTTTCTTTTAAAGAAAATAAAAACTGCTCAACTATGACATTATTGGCACATTATTGTTATTTATATAATTCACTCGCTTACCATCACGCTCTGTGGGCGTCCGACATTTGGGACAAGGTTTGGTGCTGACTTTGATGGTCACATTGCTGGCCTCCTCCCAGCGTGCCTCCGCAGCGCGCTAAAAATACACAAAATCATGCGCTTATCTAAGAACAGACATTTACACACACACACACACAACACACTCACATTGGGATCCACCGTGTATTCACAGGAATCTGGAGCATTGTTATTGCCACCTTCTGGCAGACATTCTCCTATATGATAGCCCTGAAGGCAGTTGCGACAGAATACATAGCCACAACCATTCTGACAGGTCACCTTGCGGCAATCGGGCTCTATTAGCAGACCCATGCCGCAACCCGGCTGAGGGCAAAGCACACCGCCAGCCTGCAAAACATACTCCTCGGTGGCAAAGCGTTGATAGCGTTCGTATTCTTCGCGTGTCAGTAGTTTAAAATGATGAATTTCCTCTATGAAAGAATGCTCACAGCCGGCAGGACAGGGCAGAGTATAACCAAAATCTGGATGTGGCATAAACTGACGCTCACTGAGACGGGAGCGGCAATAGTGGCGAAAGCAATCAATGCAGGTGACATGCTGCGAGGCGCAGGTAAACACCAAAACCGTTTCACTGAAATAACCAAAAAAATATTAAGAATTTACATTTAAAGCAAATATCACCCACCTCACATCTGTGCAGGCCAGGCAGGGCACATTTTTGATATTATTCTTAATCAAATTAAGTGGTGCAGCAAAATCCTTTTCGCCACCCGAAACATGTTCCGCACACTTGAAATAAAACTCGGCAAAAGGTGGATCACCTGCCTCATTGTCCACACAGGCCAGCTCAAGACTCTCACAATGACCGGGTATGCGTCGTGGCTTTAATACATCATCCCAGCACTCGGGATCACGATGAACCGTAAAGGCGCCACCCTTACAGAGCGAACAACGAACACGGAGTTTACCATTGCACAGTTTATCACATTGACCGCAGTGTACAAAGAAGTGGGCCTTGGCACGAACACGCTCTAAAAATGATTGGAGTAGAGTAACTGGAAATGATTTAAAGGCAAATGAGGCTCACCCTCATCTGTTATATTGAGACGTTCTTCGCTTTCCAGCTGCAAGTCCAACAGAGTCTCATTCATGGGTCTGGAGGGCTCTTCCACTGCCTCCTCTTCTAGAGTGGAAGTGGACAAGGCTGGACGCTGGGCCTGTGGCCTCAATTGTATGGCATGCAATATACTCTGCTGACCCAAATCACATTGCTGCAGGGATTAAAGTCAGGATTAGCCGATGATCAGTGAGAATATGCCAGGACTTACCTCTATGGTGGTGGCATCACTCAACTCCTTGCCCGCAAATATAATTTTCACCTCTTCCGGCTGCAGTCCCAATTGTGGGGCCACCAATTCCTTGACATTCTTGATATCCCACTGCGGCTCCAGGTTTACGGATAGAGTGCGTCCCGTATTGGTCTTGACATAAATGCTCAGCGTGTGGGTCAAGGTTTTGCCTCCAAATTGCAGCAGCTCCAGCATTTTGCGCACAATTGTAGCGAAAAATTCAAAGATAAAACTCATTTGTTGTCGTTATCAATTCAAGGTGTGTGAAGGCTGGCAGGCAAAAACAGCTGATACTCACACATTCTACACAACACTAGTTCATAGAGGTGGCACTATCGTTTACTTGCGGATTTTTTAAAAAACAATAAAATTGGTAAAATATTTTATTAATTTGAATTAGACAACATTTACCAAGTGTACGTATAACATTTATGTTTTTTTTTATATTTTTTATTTATGTTTATAGAAACCTTTGAACGGTCACACTTTGTTTAGTTTGCCATCTCTAAGCGTCTGTTGTGCTTTTGCGCTCAAGTTAAAGTTTTGGTTTGAACTTAAATTTTCGTTGTGCCATGTCCAGTTTTAATCTAAAAGAGATCCGTGGTGACTTATTCACTGCTGGAGCCGAGTACTCCATGTGCCACTGTGTGGCCGCTGATTTGCGCATGGGCAAAGGAATTGCCATTAAATTTCGGTTTGTGGCTTTGTTTTGATTTCACAGTTATGCATATGTATGTGTGTACTTGTGTTGGTATGCCAAACACTGAGCGAAATAGTTACCCTTTGGTACGGCTTGGAATTGAAAACAACCCCGATTTAGTAGGTCTGGTACTGAAACTGGTTTTGTACTTTGTATACCCTGTATCAAAGGTGGAAAATGTATAATAAGTTTAATGTGAAATGCATATAACCGACAGAAGAAAGCAACTCCCTTTAAAGTATATATATTGTTGATCAGCCGAATGAACTTACAGATCTCTAGAGCTAGAGGCACCACCAGGTCACGCCATAGCTACCAGAGCTACACATAAACGAGCCAAAGTCATGGCTGTGTGAATTGGTGAGCATAGAAAAACGTATTTCAAAAATAGAAGGCTAACATCGGTTACGCCGATGTTTTAAATACCCTTGCAGTTTTTTAAAGACGCTACCATTGATAACAAAAAGTTTTTCTCACCAGAACTAGTTTTTGGAACGATCGTTTCTATGGCAGCTATAGCATATAGTGATCCGATATTGATCATCTTTTCCAGAACTATGTAAAAGCATATGAAACTAATATATACCAAGACTGGTGATCCTTCGATAAAAAAACAAGTTTTTCTCACTAGAACTAGTTTTTTGACCAACCGTTTATATGGCAGCTATATTATATAGTCATCCGATCCGGCCGATTTCGACAAATGTGCAGACTTTTTGGAAAGTTTGGCCAAGATAGCTCCAAAACTGAGGGAGGAGATAAAAAACAGAGAAACGGACAAGGCTAGATAGCTGATTAAGAATATAAATACATACTTTACTTCCATGTGCCTGTTACCAGTTATTGGGAAGGTACCAATTTGTCTTACCTATGTAAAGTAAAAGGTAAATGTCTAAAATTATACCTAGGTAAGGTAAAGGTATCAAAAATATACTTTATATTAAGCCTTTTTAAGCGTCTTTTTTTATAATAAATAAACTTAAACAATGTTACGAAGGAAAAAAACGAAAAGTTACGTAAAATAACGAATAATTTTAAGGGTATTTATGGTTTTAAATCCATAGAGCAGGTTGAAAATGTAACATTTTGATTTTATATACTAGGTGAGGTGAAAAGTTACCTACTTGACCGCCAGAGTGAGCTGCTATCCCAAAAAGGATTATGGTGCCTTATAGGATTACATCGAATAAAATAAAAATATTTTTTTTTAAAACATTTTTTTCATTTCCAAGGAGGTTACTTTTCACTTCACCTAGTATAACTTATAAAACCATTACAAATATTTTATACCTTGGTAAAGAATCGTCACAATTTGTTAAGACTTTCGTTTCCAGACCTATGGGTACTACTACCTAGGGAAAAAATTCGGGTGGGCAAACAATCAATTCGAAATTTTAAGGATTTGCCGAATTTTTATAATTTTTTGAGCTACAGTTTTCGAGGTGTTTGGAATCCTAAAAAGGAAATTTACGGTATTGATATGATGTTATTTTTAAGTAAAAGTTTCGAGTAATTCGGGGGAGATTTGGCTAATTCGAGGTCAGAAATAAGTATCGCGAAGTTTTCAAGCTAAAAACATACTTTTGATCAAACCACCTGGATTTTACTTCGCTTTTCTCTATTTTCAATATCGATTTGGTTGTGAAGTTAACTTCTCCTCCTTCCGAAAACGTCGATTAACTATCCACTTGAGTTCCAAACGAATCGACTCTACGACTTAGAGTATACTGAAAATATCCGATTATAACTGAGAACCGAAAATGATATACGAAATTTTTTTAAGAACTGGTATTCAAAAACCGATATTCTTGGAAACAAAAAGGCCGAAAAGAATGTACAGTTTCGGTTCTAAGTTTTTCTCATTATTTTTTTTAATTGTCCTGATTCTGTATGTACATTCAGATCTTTGTCGTAGTACCCCTTTAAGACTCCTATCATAGTCCTAATCCTGTTCATGCCAAAGTGTAGGAGTTGGGGGTAGTTCGTATGGGCTTGTATATTGGCCAGAGTGATCGGAAGATGTGACAGTCAGGTGCGATGTTTCATTGTCGTTCTCCCCTAGTTATAAATAAATAAGAAATTCCCGACTTATTTTGCAATTTTCTATTACAGAAATAAATTTGGTCAATTGCCCTTACTGCAGCAGCAAAATGTTCAACCCGGTGGAGTGGCCATACTTAAAGATCAGCAGCGTTATATATACAATCTGGTCACCAAGCAAAGTAGCTGGGGCAAGCCCACCTATCAGCTGCTAAATAGTTCCTTGACGGCCATGCGAGAGCATATGGTAAGTTCAAATCTAAGCTCTTACTTCTCTACATTGAATTTCCTCATTTGTAGATCAAACATCAAGTCCAGAAATTGGCCTTGCCACGCATTGGTTGCGGTTTGGATGGTCTCGATTGGTCGAAAGTAAAAGATATGCTTTGTGAGGTTTTCCAAGATGATGCCATTGAATTGTTGGTGTTTAATTATTAATTACAAGGCCAAAAATAAATTTATTACATAATTAATTAAGAGATTATTTGGGCGGCACATAATTGTAGACAACTATCTCCAGCTGCTCCTGGCCAAATACCTGCTGCAGTAGAGCGCTAACTTTGTCCCATTCTAGGCCATCTATGCCACAGCCTATACGTGGTATGGCCAGCTGTTGGATGTTGTTTTGACGCTGCAATGGCAAAAGAGTATTTAGAGTTTTAATATGATATTCAAGACAGTCAACCGTTCCCTTAAATTACTTACCATATGCGACCGCATCTGCTCTAGCGAGGCCTGCAGTGTCATATATGTGGGCTTATCCCAGCTATATGGTTTAGTCACCAAATAATAAATATAACGTTGATCGTCCTTCAGTATGGCCACATCTCCACTCTCTGCCTTCTGATCACGTAGCTCATCAACTTTCCCGTAAACCTCTTTGAATTTTACAGCTATGCCTCCAGCCATTGCCAGGTCAGCGCCCACACAATGGGCCAGTGAATGAGTTTTGGGTGAAGAGAAGAGATCTCCATCTATCTCCTTGATTTTGAAATTGCTTGGTCCTTGACTAGCCATACCAATCACAAAGGCTCGACGAAATGATTCACGTAGCTCTAAAAGTTTAGGAGAATACATATTTTGTTTTTGTTTTTAACAGGGGGACAAATTGAAATGGAATATTTATCCTGGCACACTATGAAATGTTTTGGTTTGTTTTGAAAAAGATTAAATAAATTGTATAGAAAAATTTAATATATATGTAAAATAGAAATAATATAACTTTCGTGTAGGAATTTATCCTGAAACGAATATTGGTTCCGGTACGTACCGAAATGAGAATATCAGTTAAGAGTTCTAATTCGGGTTTCAGTTTATTTCGGTTTTCGGTTCCGATACGGTACGCAGATTTTTATTTTGGTATACCGGTACGTACCGGTACAAGTATAATTTGTTTAATATTAAAATTTTGTAATTATTTTAAGATATCCAAAAAATGAATGGATGTAATAAAACTAAAAATTGTTTTCTTAGAATATGTTATATAAAAAAATTATTTTTTAAATATACCGATTTCTAACCTTTTTTATTGTTGGACTAACAATTTCGATTCTGTCCACGCTTCTAGTGGTATCCCTACAATCAGAAAAAATATCTAGAATTAAGGACATTTTTATTCTTATGAGAAACTCGGCTTAGGCTCATTTCTCAATTATGTTTCGAAATAATCTGCTCTAAAATCTGTCGTATCTCCGTTAAAAATAGAGATATTTAGCTATTTGGATAGATTTGAACCCATACTATAAAACTACGGTCCAATATAGCTCATTATACGCTGGTAAAATACTCAAAGGGGTATATCAGCTTTAAAAAACACAAAAACAGATTGAAACATAAAATCTGCGTTAGCTTTTCCATAAATTAAATTTTTCGAAATATTAAAACAGAGTTTTTTTTAGGGCGAAATTTGATTAAAATCCAGAAACTTCATTTCTTAAATTTATATTATAATTTTTCTAACATTTCTATATTCAAGGGCGGATTTTTTTAAGACTTAGAATTCCTTTACATTTAGTTAAAGAATATTTGCCAAAGAAAAGTTTTCCGCTTATTAGACATGTTTTTCCTATGTCTTATATCACTTGTAAAGAGAATTTGCTCTGGTTATTCTTAATAGGCGAATTTCTAAAATATAAGACTTTTTCTGAGTGTATACTATATTATTATTTTACCAGATTAAATATATATTTGAAATTGTCATAAATCAATAAAATAAAGAATAAGAAACCGAAACAGTACCGGAATTGCCATTTCGGTATGGTTTCGGTTTCTTCGGTTCCTATATTAACGGTTTTCGGTTTTAAAAAAAATTGTAATATCGGTTCCGGTTTTGATACCGGTACCTGGTTTTAAACGGTTTGTTTTAGTTAACAATTGATTTAGGGTAAAGTATTTGTGGCTATGGCTAATTGCCGTCCGCCAAAAGTGTTCTTAAAATGTATTTTCCCGGTATTTTTGAATTTTTTATTCTGAAAGTTTAAAGTGCAACTGGATTTGGAACTTGGAAGCAAGTGTACGCAAAGCACTGTAAATAGTTCGTTTTCTTGGAGGTATTTTGCTACTTTTTTTGGTCAATCTTGATTCCGTCAAGGTCAGGACTTTTGTTATATAATTAAAGTGCATCCACAGCGACTTCACGTACATCGGGGAGCGGCCCGTTTCAAGGTAGAAGACTTAGTTTGGCGTGTTCCATGGTAATATATATAGCTTTTAAAGGAAAAAACGAAGAAGCATTTCCACTTAAAGGCGAACCATACAACAAAAGTGTTTTCGCCGTAACCTCAAAAAATTTAAAATTTACGCTGGTGAAGATGTTTTTTCTTCCTATAAGTGATTTCCAATCTGAGTTTAAGACCATCTTTGCTTCACCAAGTTTTTCCTGAAGGTGATATACATATTTAGTTATTTATACATAACAGTGAACCGTCCCACACTGCTGCCGGATTTGCTAAGTAGAGGTTTTGAAGTACCTTGATCATTTTTGTGAATAATTTGTGGTGGATCAGCTTTTCTTATTAGCATTTTCTGCTGACAGTGTCGAACGCCGAAAGTCCACAAAACACATGTAGAGCTTTCGTTTTGTGTTGAGACATTTTTGCGCCATTGTTGAATATCCTGATCTATCGATCTCCCATCTAGTTGTTGTTGTACTTTCCACTTTTTTCTGTTAGATGTTTATGTTTTTCTCTTCCTTTTTCTTTGTGACAAAAAATATTAACTCTGTTAAAGAGTCCGCTGTTTAAATTTGGAAGGTAACATCTACCTTATATGTGCAATGCACTGATCCATGTTATGTATTTAGAAAATGATATAAGGACTTAAAAAAGTGACTTCAGTAATTAACAGGCGTTCGGGATCAAAAGGTCATCAATTTAGAAGATTTGGTTAAAGGGATCAAAAAAAGAACCCGAACCCTTTTACGGCCACCAAAAAAAAAGTGTTAAATTTTCATTTTTGATCTCGGACCGGTATAATTTCAAACAATATAATTTAAGGTAGTTTTCCCGGATTTCTTGATACACACACTAATTCATAGCATCCCAACTATTACGTAAACCCAGCTGAAAGTTATTTTTTCCAGGATTCCAAAGGTACGACAATAAAAATAATGTCTAAATGTCATTTTTGACCTTGGATTCCTTATCCAAAAAATTGCAAAATTTTAAAGAAAGCCTTAAAATTGTCATAGGGTATTTCGCCACCCAATGCTTTTAGAGAAGATATGTGTAATTTGACCATGTACTACTCTAAAAGAAGATTAGATATAAAATTTTCCGATTCAAATGCGATTTTTGGTCCAAATTTGGTTTCTAAATCGATAAAGTTTTGCGATATTAAAAATTATACCACATTTTTACAAAACAATTTTTCCTGTCTTTCATATAAGAATAGTTCTTTTTGGAATAGCTCTTGTACATATGTAAATATTCATAAGCAGAATACGACCTTTGCATTAATTCAATTTATTAATAGATATTTACATATTTTCCTACCCATAAATCGCACACATTTCTGTTATTGCCAAGGCGTGTCTTTTATTATTTTTACAACATAAATACCCTTCAAAATATCATATATTCATTATTTTATACATATAATGGAACCTTATAAGCTAAATATAAGTAACTGGGTGCATTTGGTGCAAAAAAAACAAATCCCATGCAAACCATTTCGAGAGTTTCATATAAATAGATTAAAATTTATATACAAATATCCATGCCCTAATATTTATCCTTAAAATGGTGTCTTCTCCCTATAGAGCGACTGTGTCGACCGACTAACATGACGGGGTACATTAAAAGTTTTCATCTGATGGCAAGTGGGACAAACAACTTGAATAGATTTGCCCACCATGCTGGGTGGTTGATAGAAGAAGGCTATAATCTCCACTTTATCCTCAGCAAAGACCAGTTCCAGCAGACTGCGCACACGCAACCAATCCAAACGATCAATGCCACAGCCCAGACGTGGTATGGCCAACTTGGTAACATGGTGCTCCCTCTACAGAAAGAAGGGAAACAATTTTGTATAAAGAATTAAATCTTAACAATTATACACTCCTACCATATGTTCACGCATGGCCAGCAGCGCATAGTAAAGCGCCGTATAGGTGCACTTTTCATGGCTGCGTTCCTTTGTCACCAGATTGTAGATGTAGCGTCCGCCTTGCTCCAAAACGGCCACATTTCCTGTATGTTTATTTTGCCTCTTCAGATCATCCACTTGACCAAATTTGCAGCGAAACTGCAAATTGATGCCCGCACACATGGCAAAATCGGCACTAACCGAATGAACCAAAGCAAAGTTTTCCGGTGCACTGAACAGATTACCCTTGGCTTCGTTTATCTGACACTTGGGTGCTGCCAGCTGAGGATTGAATTAGTTAATCGAATGATCTTCTTTTTTATTTAAACTTTGAACTTCCTTACCTCTTTGGTCATGTCGTCATGTTCGCAAATGAGAATCTCTATGGGATACTCGCTGTGGGCAAAGATCAACTGCATAATGCGTTTCACTTGCTTCCATTGGAGGCCATCGTTGCCACAACAGATGCGTGGCATGGCCACTTTAGTGATTTCATGATTGCGCTGCGGAAGCAAGACAGAGACATAAATATTTAATGGAACAAATAAATTGACTGTAAATTAACGACGGCCATAAAAATGGAAAAAAAAACTGGGGGCCAGTCGACCTATAGATGCTCTAACTAAACTGATTTAGCAAACTATACTTTTTAAAGCGGCTTCATCTTCAACTGTGGACTGTTAATATTGATACACAATATTTTGTTCTTCTCTAGAAAACTAATGTCAAAGCTGTAGATCTCTAAGATTTTCAGGTGGTTTGCTCTGGGAATTTAAACCCATGATAATATAAAAAATCCACTCATTTTTTTTTAAGTAAAGTATGATAATCCCGCTTTTTGAACATAGAACTAGAGATGAGCGTGATTACGACACGAGATGTACACGAATCGTTCAAAAATGTTCCCAACAATGCACAATTGACTCTTTCGAAAGGTAAAAAATAAAATAATTGTATTTTAATAATGTTTAAACTAAGAATCATTGGCTTTTTGTTATTAGCGATAAAGTTCAGCTATTTCTACTGCACTCAAGACCATCTTAAACCCTATATTGAACTTTCTTTCATGAGTTCCGACAAAGTACATCATAAATATAAAAATTTTTGCCGTCAATTTCCAATAATTTCAAAATTAGAACACGCATTCGATTAAAGAAACATTATTTTCAACTGTTATTGTCGTATGATCGTTTTAAGCAAAAGTTCTTTGAATACCATTATAACAGAAGTCATCGTGAAATTTGCTTTTCTTATTCCCTTTAAAATAATGTGCGTTCCTCACTGAGGCGCATTTTCAAAAAAGTTATCGTTATCGCTGAAAATACAGAATCATGTTCCCATTGTATTTGTTCTGCAATTGCAATTTGAAAACAGCTGTTTTTTGTTTACAATTGACGAACAAAAAGAACTAAATTGAAAATCACATAATCCTATAATTATTAATAGCGTTGTTTCAAGAAAACCACTATTTATCATATAATTTGTAAATTATAATAAGCTGACGACGCATAGTGGCACTTGAGTTTTGAGTTTTTTCGTTTCAAAAATCATACCTTTTGATTCAATCGAGATAATCGAAAAATTTAAATGGCGAATGATAGATAATTGTTTATCCTATGAAGCCTATGTTTGAAAGGGGTGCTACACCTACTATATGCTTACTTATGGGTTATTAAAGTTAAAATTTGTGTAAAAGTTAACACAACTCAAATTATTTTCAAGAATTTTTTATTAATTTTGGTTTCTTTTTTAATGTGTTTATGCTTTAAAACTAGTACCCAAAAATAAAAATGAATTATTTTTTTTCGATTTTTTTTTTTTAATTTTTTATAAGTTTTTTTCCAAAATAATTTTTACTATTCATAAGACAAGGTATCTCTAATAGATTTATCATTTTTGAACTAAAACTAGTGGATTCTAACTCTTTTCGTGACTTCACATGCCGCAGAGATGAAAAAGTGAATCGGAAGATGGGGCCAACATGTTGAAAAGGCCCTCATTTTGCCATGTCTTTTTTACCTCTAGCAGTCGAATAGACAGCGGAAGGTGGCTGGAACTTTTTTTATTTACTTAATGAAATAATCAAAGAACGTATTTTGAAAATATGGCAAATTCACAAAAATGTATAATTTTTTTTTTATTTTCCATCAAAGTTGAAAAATAGTGAAATGGATACTTTTTTTATTTGAAGAAACAAAAGGCAAACAGTCAACAGTTTTTTTGTAATACACCAAAAAATTATGACGCTTCGTTACCTAGTTTTCGAGATATTCTTCCTGAAAGCGGACCAAATTACCTAAAATTTGGCAAACTTTGATATGTTGTATCTTCTAAAATAAAAATCTTATTTTATTAAGGGTTGCATATTTGAAATCGATAGACAATTTTCTATAAGATGGGTTCATTCAATTTCGTAGGCGCTCATGAAATTTTTGATTTTTGCAACCTACTTCGTTCTACGAGCTCCACTGTGCGTCGTCGGAAATATAAATACCAATGATATAATAAGCTGTACTTTGTTTTCTAAAAATAACTTCGCACTATCACTGAAATAATTTGAAATACGCATAGGAGACTTGAAACCCCTATATATGGCCCTATGACAAACCCCTTTATAAATGAAGTACACTTATTAAAATCTTATTTCATTACACTTTATCAAGCAAATGACCAAGCATTTCTTTCAAAATTTAATCATAATTTAATGGTTGATATTACCAATTAGAAGTGCTCATTTGTAATTTCTAATAATGCTACAGATAAGCTTATTTTGGGCTGAAATTATTGATAAAGTACACAGAAAAAAAGATCAATTTGGACTGGATATGTACATATTCTTTTTAAGGATATTAAAATAATATATCCTTTAAATATTTACATAACCTTTAGATAATTTTCAGCTCTATTTTCAAATCCTTTGGATATTTTTTAGCTCCATTGGATTAAATACTAAGATCAATTTAACGATATTTAATCTCAATGGATTTTCAAAAAATATCCTTTTTTCTTTGTGTATGGAATAAGAATTTTTATACACTTGAAAAGTGTATATTAATTTTGCCCAGAAGTTTGTAACGCATTGAAATATTAATTTCCGACTCCATAAACTATATATATTCTTGATCAGGACGACGAGCCGAGTTCATTTCAGCTGTCTGTTTCTACGCGAACTAGTCTTTCAGTTTTGAAGCTATCGAGCTGAAATTTTGCACAGAGTCTTCTTTTTACTGCACGCAACTAATATGTCGGAACCGACCGGATCGGATTACTATATCATATAGCTGCCATAGGAACGATCGGTCAAAGAACTAGTTCTTGTAAGAAAAACTTTTTTGTTTTCTAACGTAGCGTCACTAATCTTGGAATATGTTACTTTCATATGCTTCCACATGATTCTGGAAAAATTTATCAAAGTCGGATCACTACTATAGCTGAAAAAACAGTTAAAAAACTTTTTGTTTTCCAGGTATCGGCAAATCTGGTAAATGTTAGTTTATTTTTTCACATAATACAGGAAAAATTTATCAAAATCGGATGACTATATTATATAGCTCATAGAAAAACGGTCGGTCAATAAACTACTTCTAGTGAGAAAAACTTTTTGTTTTCTATCGTAGCGTCCCCAATCTTGGCATATATCAGTTTTGTATGCTTCCACATAATTCTGGTAAAATTTATCAAAATCGGATAACTATAGCATATAGCTGCCATAGGACCTATCGGTCGGAAAATGTGCTTTACTAAGAAAATTTTTTTTTATGTTATCAAGTTTTTATTATCAATGATTTAAAAATTTTGAATATCTGATATCTATATCCTATATATATTTTACCGTTTGTTGGAGTAAAGTTTTCAAGTGTATTAAAACTTCGGCACAGTCGAACTTTGCCTTTCGTTTCGAGTATGTTTTAAAATTTGCCTACAATTTCATAAGTTTTGACATTTGCCGCTTCAAAGGTTCTGAACCAGAGTTAACTGCTTTCCACAACTGTATCACAGCTGAAATTCGGTGTGTAGGTTGGTAAATAGAGTTTGATATTTTATCAGTTCAAGCCTATTTCATGTCCCAAGTCTGTGAACCGTTTCGAACGCTGTTCAAACCCGTTTAAAAAATGATTAAGTAGAGCCATACCTTAGAAATTATTTTAGGTATGAATTTGACATTAAGTGCGTAGGTTGAGTATCATTTAAGAATTATTTTCAGAACCAGTTGAATTATTGATAATGGTTTTGAGTCATGTAAATAGCCAGAATTAACTTGAAATTTGGGTTTAGACAGAGTTCCGTACCAGATTAAACCAGGTTCTAAAGTGGCTAAGAATATGAAATTTGGTATGTAAATTGGGAATACGGAGTTACATATTTCCAGGTTCAAAATTGCCACGGAACCAGTTTGACGAAAGAGAATTGAGCAATCTGAAACTTAATTATAAACTCTTTCGGTAAAGGATTGGAATTTTGTTAAAGAAACATATCAACAGAATTTTTAGCACCAGAGCAACATCGGGTAAATAGTTAGTGTATGAAAAAAGTTGAATTTATATTTTTAAATATTTATTAAATTCATTTTTGTGTTTTGGGTGTTTACGTGAAAGTGGTCTCTTCTAATATCTGTTCTATATTAATCCCAAATAGGATGGGAAAACAGGTTCTAAAGAGTTTTTTTAAATAAACATTAAATCTGGTTTGAACCGGTTCTGAAACGGTTATTTAAACTTAAAAGCTCCTATGCTTCAAGAGATATATTTACCCGACTTTTAAAGTTAACGTAAAAAAATTAATTTTCAAAAAGGTTGAAGCACCCAAATTTCATAGTTTGAGGTGGGATTTTTCAAAAAAATATTTTTTGAACGCTCCTACATATCTTACCGAAGCTCTAAAAATCGAAAATTTTTTGCTTTCTGGGCTTCCCAGCAGTTAAAAGAATTTTCTATTTCCCAAATCCAACTGGATATGACCAAATACTAAAGACAAGCCCCTTGTCTAAGTCACCGTACTCCCCAACACAAACTTATCCCCACTTCATCATAACTCACCATATGTTCTCGCATACAAATCAATGCCGCTTGTACATCATCATATGTGCTGGCATCATATATGGTCGATTTGGTCACCAAATAGTAAACAAATCGTGCATTATGCTCCAGCACAGCGCAATTGCCCCGTGTCACCCGACGCTGACGCAGCTCATCAACATCACCATAGATTAGTGTGAACTGCCAGGCGAGGGTGCCGCGCAGCGCCATGAATGATGACTCAACGGCATGGGCCAGTGCATAGCTCTGTGGTACTTGGAATATATCCAGTTTCGATTCGATGATTTTCACATTCGTGTTGGCCATTTTGTAGATTCGACTGCAATTAAAATTGAAAATTGGTTGAGGGTTTCGAGATTGTTTGGACTCAATGTCAAAACAAAATGATTTTTTGTACTTACGTGCACGCAGTTGCCAAATAAACGCAGGAAAAACTTTCACGACGAGGTCGTTGGAATCACAATTAAAACTTTTTTTCGGTTAAACGCCTGCAACACAATTAGAACCGGGAGAAACGAAGTCAATTAGCAAAATGCTGTTTGAGTCGCCGTGGCGTCTCGTCTTTGTCGAAGATAGTGGTAGGTGTTTACGATTGTTAATGAACCCGCAACCCGCTTTTTTTTTTGGACTCCGATTCAACCGGCGTTCTGCAATGGAATGCGCTGAACGTGCCAAGCGAAAGCCCCACCAGACCTCAACGACAACAATATTTTGGTCAGAGGCGTCACCCAACAGGGTAAGCTATATACATATCTCAGACCAGATACTGACTCAGCCCATGGACTAACTGCCAACATATTCTGCCGTTGCTGCGGATGATGATGATGATGATGATGACATGTCCACAAATTTTTGTATGTTTTTTTTTTTTTTTTGTTATCGCTTTGTTTGTTTTTGTTTGGTATCCAAAATTCACAGTTAATTTGTTTTTGTTTTTAAGACCCTCCGGGTTAGGTGGATTAGGTGATTCAGGTGATTCCAAAGTTCAAAATCTTGACTTGCCAATTTAGAACATTTGTGCTAAGCACGATAACCATATTGATAGTATTTTTTATAGATAAATGTGTAAAAAGCGTAGGCAGCCAGCTGCTACGCTGTCAAAGTCAAAGGTAATCAGTTGCTTATGTGCTAATATGGGGGCAGCAGGTGATATTATTTTGTTTGCATATATAAATATAAATATGACTGAAATTATACGTTAATTGTATGGCAGGTGAAATGAAATTAGTAAGTATATATAGTCATACACACACACACACACACACAATCGGATGTCTTAAACTCAATTCACCATATTAAGCTACTAGTTAGATACTTAAATAAACAGCAACAAACAAGCAAAGGCAACAATATTTGAAAGTCAAAAAATACACAAGCGTCACAGACTAGAGATATAAAGCTTTTTTACATTTTCAAATAAAATCGCGCCATTTGAATTACTAACCAACACTGATAGCTTTCACTTTGCCACACTGGCTCGAATTTGAAAGCTTTTATACCCTTTGAGAGAGAGAATATTTTTTTTACATATCGAAAAAATAATCTTACAAAAGGGACAACTAAAAGATATATTCCTTGAGTTTACTTTTTCTTAGTGGAAGTTTACACTATAAAGAAACTTATTAAAAATCATTTGTTTGTTGGAAATATGTACATATATTTGTGTCGCTTGGCCCTCCATGCGACTTTTCCACAAACTAATGTTTTAAAAAGAAATTCTATGAATACTAAAATATTTTCGTATATACTATATATAATATTTTTAGGATAAAAGTAGAATCGGTTTACGTGATCTGAAAACGGTCGGTCTTTTGATATTATTTTCTTGGATTTCAAAATTATTTTTTCAAATAGATTTCCCTTTTCAATACCTGGGATGTAAACCGCTAGAGAATCAGGACTGTTTCGGTTCAAGTTCAGGTACAGTGTTCTTAAACCATCGGTTCAATTTACACGTTCGGTGGTTCACGTGAATTATGATAAATTCCCATTTCCAAATATTCGAAAACTATATGTACTTTAAAAAAAAAAAACATTTTGACTTTTTGCAATTAATTTCGTAATAAGAGGTAGTTTTTAATAAATTCCGAATCTAAATTTATATGTACTAATTACACTAGTTTACAAAAATAAAAAATTAATACCCATTTCAATGGCTGTTATTTTTTCTTATTTACTTTGGAATGCTGAACTCAAAAATGAAATTAAAAAATTTTTGTATGGATACGTTTTTGAGTTAAAATTTTGTATAGTTTTTTTCGGCAGGTACCCTTAAATTTTATGACATATCTTGAGATAGAAACTTTAGATGAAGTCAAGCATGTATTAATCAAACGGGTTCGCAATTTTTAATAATCTAGTTGAAGATCATTTTCCAATCAAATCAAAAAGCAAATTCCGAAAAATCTTTTTTTTTATCAAAACCGAGCAAAAATTTTGTTTCCTAAAATCTGTAAAAGGTTGAAACTGATAAAAATAAAATGTTTTTTTTTTTGTTTTTACGAATAACACTTCTGCGAAGAAGGTATTGATAAAAAATATCCATGGATAAAAAAGGAGTTGTGAGCAGTTGAGAACAAGTACTAACAGTAAAATTTCAGTGTTTTATGTATTTATTAGATAATATTTTTATTTTTTCTCCGTTTTTAGCCGTTTTGAAATTTATTTTTGAGTTCAGCATTCCAAAGTACATCATTTAAGTGTAGTGTTATTTAACTTTGCTTTATTTGAATTCCAATATTCAGCCGCTTGTTAAAAGTTCAACCTTTATAAAGTAGAGCTATATAAAGGATATCTTTGGAACCAAAAGAGCACGTACCACATACCAACTTTGGCTTAAGGGGGTCTTCTACCTTTGAACAACGTTTTATGAGTGTTTTTTAAAAAATTTCTGGATGGAAAGCTATAAGACCTTTTTCAATTTGGTTTTTTGTTTTGTGTTATTTATTAATTAAATTAAAAAATACAAAAAAAAAGTTTGGAATTCGAGGGCTGTTCAAAAAGGTGTAGAGGTGGTAGCCATGATTCCGGGACTCCAGGTTATCGGAATTGAAAACGGTAAATGAGGTTATGATAAGAATTGATGTAATTCTGGACCGTACCTCAATGATAATTTTAAATATTTTTTTTGAAAAATTGGCGGCATGTTAAAAAAAATTTCGATTTTTCAAGTTTTTTTTTGAGTTTAGTGTAAATAGTAAAAAAATTTTTTTTTCATGATTGAGGTACGGGCCAGAATTACATCAATTCTGCGTCCATTGCAACATGGCTGATCAAAATCGGTTTAGTAGAACTTATGGCTACCACACAGAGAAAAAAATTGATATGAAATGGCAGTCATTTCCACATTTTTTCATATCAATTTCACTCCGATATGACGAAGATTAACTTGATATGATAAAAATATCAATACGATCTTTTTTATATAAAAAAAAAAAACATTGCCTGGTCTGAGGCGAACTCGAACCTTGCACCTTAACACGAATGGAATGACTCCTCAACGCAGTCAGCCAACGCACACGCTTATGGACAAACTTCTAAGAGGCTATTTATGTAAAGTATGAAAAAATTTGATATTTTCAAAAGATCAGTTTAACCAGCAAAGATTAAATTGATCTTGAGCTTTTTTTTTCTCTGTGCAGGTCAAAATTGTGGTTTCGAGAAAAACGCGGTTAAAGTTTTGAGCAACGTTGAAAATAGTCACGTTAGCAAAAACATTGCTTCACTAAAATAAATATATATCTGCTAAACTATTTCGAATATTTGAAAATGGTTTAAAGGGGATGAAAGGGGAATGTCCAAGTTATAATAATAAGGCAAAACAAAAATATTGAAAAAAAATTTTTTCAAAGGAATTCACAGCTAGCAAATAAACTTACAAAAAGGTTGTAGGCATGTTTCACTTATGATTCAATTATTTGGCTTATACATTGAACAAGATTATTGTTGTAATATTTTTCTTAAGTTTAGACTTAAAAATTTTGAAAAAATTTTCAAGTAATTTATTTATTTCCAATCACTGAAATACATTAATAAGGCGTCAAACAAGCTTATAATTTTAACACTTTACACTTAACACAGATTTTAACGACCAATAGAATGTATTTAATGTATTTTTATGATCATTAAAAAATATTTTTAAATAATTTCTTTTTGACGTTTCAAGCCCAAAACCTCGAAAACAAAATTTTTTTATGTAAAAAGTGTTTAGGACATATTAGTAGGCCTATATAGCTTATTAAATTCGGTTTAGGATTACTTGAGTAATAACGAAATATGAGAAACCATCGGAAAAATTTTGACTATCTTTAAAAATGCACACAAAAATGTTTACCACAGAAAAATTAAAAAAAAACGAAATCTTCGTCAATTATAAAATCAGTATTTCGTTTAGCTCTTAGTTCGATAGTTCTTAAGATAGTAGTTTCAGTCAATAGTTATATTTTTAGTTTATAATGTCCCGATTTCTTATCAGCCGTCTCACTAATATCAGGACGAATGGTGAATGTAAGGTCACACATAAAGCACATTATATGAAATTTTTACAAGCGTTTGTTTTTGCATGTATATTGGCCACATAATATCAAATGTCACCCTAAATGCAAACTTCACCTTTTATTTTTTTTAGCTATATCTTGTAAATTGAGGGCAATGCAACAAAACTGATGATAGATTTGGAATACTTTAGAAATGTGAATGTCTTCCTTGGAGGTAGTCCGTGTTGCTTTGTGTATTACCAGCTATTATTTCCATTTATAATGGTTTTCGGTCGTCAAAACATATTTAATATCGATTTCGCAGCGAGGTTTGAGACGGTTTATTTCGGTTCCGGAAATATTCCCTGAACAGAACCAATAACATTTTAGTGCTAATATTCGGATTATCGTATGTCCAGTCTATGTCTGCTTGCCAAAGGCCAAAATTGGCCTACATAAACTAAACAAACTATCAAATTTGTAACTTTTGAAAGAGTATAAAATCTTCGACCCGTTTTTTTTATTCCTTGAGAGCTTTTGTTGCTTGCAGCTGACGAAAAGTCTACACTTTTCCACGCATGTCTGCCTCAAAGCGCGGGCAGACAAACAGTTTAATATATTTAAAATGTTGCTTTTCATCAACCAAAAACGACTTGGGGCACCTAGTGGAAAATGCGATAGCAAACATCTCACTCAGTTCATGGGAGTTCACCGAACAACGACGACGACGACTACGACGAGGAGCAATAATACGTCCAATAATAATAATAATAATAATAATTGTTGCTGTGATTTGTGGCCTGTAGTTAGCTTTGTTCGTCGATTGTTGTTGTTGTGCAAAAATTACGTAAAATTAACTTGTTTATAGTTTTCGTTTTCGTTAGTTTTGTTTAATTGAAATACTTTACTTAGAAGTTGTGTAGTTAGTTGCGGTAGTTCCCGGCGTGCTACAAACATATGAACTTTTAGTTTTTTATTTTCTGGGCAATTATACGAGTAAATCTCCCAAAAATAGTGGTGAGAGGATAAAAAGAGAGCGAGAGTGTTAAAACGTTCTGATTCACACGCGATGCTGCTACGGAATAACTAAAAAGTGCAAGCTAAAAACTCAAGCGAGCGAACAGTCAGCGACAATAGCGAAGCCAACGTCAGCTGTTTGGGGGCCCCCCAAACACTTGTCTCCCCCTTGGCTCATTCAACTTTGCTTGCTTTTGCCTTACGTAGTCACGCTGCCATTTCGAGTTGTTGTTGTCTTACGTGTAGCGTAGTTCTTAACTAGTTTTTGTTGTGGTTATTTTGTTTTTTGTTTTTTTGTTGTTGCCATATTTGTGGCAAAATGACTTCGTTGACATTGTGCCGCTGCTTGCTGCGTTCACGTTCAGTTGACGCAACCACCTACGCCAGCGTTTTCAATTGGCGGTTAATTCAAACACTTCAAAGGCGCCAACCCCAAACAGAATGTAGGCGTCCGTTGCATGCGGCTATTACCAGCCAACCAAGCGGTAAGTTTTGTAGTTAAATTATGTTAATTACGCGTGCAATAAATGATTTATTAATGACTTGCTCTACTCTGCTCAAACTGACAATTTGAGCATGCAAAAAAAATTGACTGGTTTTGCATATCATCTCTCTCTTATATACACACACACCCACGCGTCAAAATATTTGAAGAATATACACAATTTATAATTAAACAAAATATTTTTTTTTGAGTCAAAACAACAAATGTAAAAATGGGCGTTTAAATTGTTTAAAAGTTGATTCATTGCATTTTAATTGCCTAATTGTAAGCGTTTCATTTTTGACCAGAATTCTTTAACTGGTTTCAGTGCATATCCATCATTTATATTATTTTTATCTATTACACGATCAAGGTGTTAATCGGCTCAACAAATTGATTATAATACTTATTTACTTTGTTTGCTGTTTGTTTATTGTTCCCCGCACACTCTTAAGATTGATTACCAAATAATATATTTCCCAGCCTAGGTTCAGTGGATAAGATAAGGAAGAGGCAATGAATGTGGAGTATATTTTTGTATACACTAGCGGAGAGTACTATCATTTTGTACAAATGTTTGTCACCCACATAAATTAACATTAAAAACACACAGATTTAGCAAGTATGACTCGGCCATTATTTCTTTGTTCAGCCTGAAAATCAGATTTCAAAGTCGTTCGATCAAATGCGACAATTTTTTTACGACTTTTCTGAACCTGGGGAGCCCTTCGGTTATAGAGCTAAGAAATCAAATTCAAATGCATCGTCAAAGATCTTTGGTTTATTATTATTTTTTTTGTGTACAAAACTTTTAAAAACGATATCCAAGTCAATCGATTGATAAAAAGCCCATTCAGAATTTTCCGGACATTTTTACACCTTTGCGGTGGAATTTTCTAAAACTACTTTTATTACAAATGAAAATTTCTGTACAATTTTTACCGTTTAGGCTGTGCGTAGCTTGTAAATCAGTCGTTAGGACAACCTCTTTTATATCTTTATAATTCGTATATATTTTCGATCACAATGTTGAAGCGGAATAAGTAATAATCGATATTTATGTTAATTGAACTTACGAGTGAAAAGCAATTTATGTCAAAACTTATTTATAAACTTCGAACCGATCGAAATCAGCTTTATTCTATTTTAATACTCTGTAGAAAAGGTACAAAAAGTATATTGAGCATGTGCAAATGTATGTAACAGCTAGAAGGAAGCATCTTCGACCTTATAAAGTATATATATTATTGATCAGTCGATATAGACATATAGAAGATATAGAAATGTATGGAACGTAGTCTTCTTATACTTGCAGGCAGATCAAGATTATTTTAAATTTTTGCCTGGTCCCTGCCTTCACCGAAATTTAAAAAAAAAACATCAAAAGTATCTCCTAGAATTTTCTAAGTATTTAGGTTTTAGATATACAATACAATACTTATTGTTCTAACAAGTTTGAAAACGATCAGTTGACCTATAGCAAAAATAGGACGCATTCGTAATGGGCAGCACTTCACACAGTTAACAGCTATCAGTTATATAAAAAATTTGGCTAGTACAAAGAATATTACAGTCGTGCTTTACCGACTTTCTTACTTGTTTTTGTACACTTGAAAAATGTATATTAATTTTGCCCAGAAGTTTGTAACGCAAGAATATTCTTTAAACTGTATATATTCTTGATAGGACGACGAGCTGAGTCATTTCCTTGTCCGTCCGTTGCCGTAGTCGACCGTGTGTCCGTCTGTCGTTTCACGGAACTAGTCTCTCGTAATGAGTAGAAGAATTAAATAATAGTGGAACCGCGGAGGATGACTATATCATAGCTGCAAGGAACGACGGTCGGAAAATAAGTCTTAGTGAGAAAAACTTTTTATTTTCCATTGTAGCGTAATAATCTTAATATATTAGTTTTAGATGATTTTAATATTTGTGGAAAATTACAAAATCGGAATAAAGCATAAGCTGCCAAAAGGTGGGTCAAAACTGTCAGGGGAAAAACTTTTTATTTTCCATCGAGCGTCACAACTGTATATTAGGTTATGGTAAAAATTGGAAGATTTTATCAAAACTGATAACTAATAAGCCAAGGACGACGGGAAAAATGTGATTTACTAAGAAAGTTTTTTTATGTTATCAATTTTATTATCATGATTTAAAAATTTTAAATATCTGATATCTAATCCATATATTTTTACCGGTTAAATCAGTTGGAATAATGTTTTTCAAGTGTATTAAAACTTCGGCACAGTCGAAGTTAGCTTTGCCTTCTCGTTCTTAATGAATTCGCAAATTCTTTTCACTTCGGTTAAACAATTAGCAAGTCTTGAGATTACTATTTATTTACTTTTTACAGTAAATTCAATAAAACCTTGCTTTTATTTTTAATTATTTTGTATCTTGTAACCTTATGCCCTTCAAAGTTTCAACATTCTGCTCACTGTTAGTGTCTTTTATCTCAAATTTTACAATATTACTTTTAAGTAGCTCACCTCAAAGTAATAATTGTGAAGTTAAAATATTGTATTCTGACAAATATGTTTCACATTTATATCCTTTCCACATTTAAAATATCGTTGATATTTTGAAAAAAATGTCATTTGGTTACTTAGTTCTATTACTTATCAACCGTCTCCCGTCGTTTTAATTTTTTTTTTTGCCGAGATTAGTTCTTAAACTCACTTTAGATAACACAAAACAGAACTCGTATGATTAAATGTTCTGAGCACGTACAGTGAGTCAATAAAGTATTCTCTTAGCCTTATTTTAAAAGTTATTTTTTAAATATTTTTTGTTTTATATTTGACTTAAGAGGTTATACGCAGTTAGAATTTCACAAAGTATATTTATTTAAGTATATTCTCTAAAAATTTCATACAGATCCGGTAAATATTTTCAGAGATATACCCAATTTTGTAAGGACGCTTTAGGGCTACAGATACATTATCTTCTTCTACACATGACTATCTGATGTTGCTAAAGTCGTATTCCAAATTTATGAAGATCTCATCAACAAAAAATTAATCCAAAGATGTGAATGTGATTTTATATAAAATGAGAAGGCTAAGCTAACTTCGACTGTGCCGAAGTTTTAAAACACTTGCCAATTAATTTTTCCAGAATTATGTGGAAGCATAAGAAACTAATATATATCAAGATTGGTGACGCTACGATGGAAAACAAAAAGGTTTTTCTCACTAAGACTTATTTTCCGACCGATCGTCATTCGATCCGACATATTAGTTGCGTGCAGTAAAAAGAAGACTCTAGGCAAAATTTCAGCTCGATAGCTTTAAAACTCAGGGACTAGTTTGCGTAGAAACAGACAGAAGGACAGACGGACAAACGGAAATGAACTTAGGTCGTCGTCCTTATCAGGAATATATATATTTTAAGGGGTCGGAAATGAATATTTCGAGTTCTTCAAAATGGTTTGAAGGGGATGAAAGGGGAATGTCTAAGCTGTAATAGTTTAGCAGATATAACCATTTTAGTGAAGCAAGGTCTCTCGCTAAAGTGAGTATTTTATGCGTTGCTCAAAACTTTAAGCGCGTTTTACTCGAAACCACGTTTTTTGACCTGGTAGCCATGATTGCGCCAGTTCTACTAAACCGATTTTGATCAGCCATGTTGCAATCGACGCATACTTGATGTAATTCTGGCCCGTACCTCAAACAAGAGAAAATAAATTATTTGATTATTTTTTGCACTAAACTACAAAAAAAAACTTCAAAAATGTTTTTTTTTGCCGCCAATTTAAAAAAAAATATTTCAAAATATGATTGAGGTACATGCCAGAATTACATCAGTTCTAATCATTACCTCATATACCGTTTTCAATTCCGATAACCTGGAGTCCCGGAATCATGGATACCACCTCTTCACCTTTTTTTAGACCTTAATTGGCAGGCCGATAACTCTTTGAACAGCCCTCGAATTCCAAACATTTTTTTCTTTTATAATTTATTAATTACACAAAAAAAAAACCTAATGGAAAAAGCTCTCATGGTATTCTGTCCAGAATTTTTTTAAAAACGCTCATTAAACCCTGTTTAAAGGTAGAAGACCCCCTTTAAGCAACATGTATTACATCCAGGCCGCGTGAGTGTTAACCACACTCAAACTTTTTTTCTATCTCTTGTATTTTGTGATGGATCTGAAATAACGAGAAATATTTGAATGCGATATATTAAAAATGAAATGATTATATTAACTGCTTTAAAAATTCGTAGAAACAATTGAAATTTATAGATACTTTACCTCAGATTTCTTTACAAATGTTGCCTGGGCCATTACTTTATTGATTCACTGTATATCTTTCAAAATTTCTAACTTGTTGCTTATTCTAATAATGTTGGCAAATCTCAAAATTTATACGGTATTGTGAGAGAAAAGGAATTGAATAAAAATGTCTGGTTTCTTGGTATTAAACTGTATTAGTTAGATAAGATAAGTTTGAATCCACTAAAGCTCTTCACTTGATAGAATATATGCCAACCGACTAAATTCACTTTCATTGTGTAAGGTCATTAGTGTTCAATTCAGGTTGGGGTGGACTAACCCAGAGTAAGCCCTAAGCCATTTATTTGAGTACTTCACATTCAGTAAACCGGTTAGATTCCACTTTCCATTACAATTAATTCACTTCAATTGTTTTGAAATAATTTCCATGAGTGAAGTTCAAGGTCATTAACAAGCAAACTACCCACACGCATTAATAAAGAAAAAAAAACTTGTGATACTCACACATACGAGGAAATACAAACACAAATACAAATATATAAATATCTAGATAAATAAGCTGACAAATGAATAGCAAATAATATGTAGATGTGTATGTATGTTTGGACGCTTGCGAGCCCCCTTAGAAAACAAAACGTGTATTACACGCGCTTCGAGAGAATCTTTTCGCTAGGTAGAAAAATATAAGTATTAGGCAAAATTTTTAAACATTTTGCTGATAAGCATTTTATGTTCTTCGCTCTCTCTGTTTGTTCGTCCAACCCTTAACCCCCTGCTGTTTCCAACTGCCTAGGGTCTGATGTTAAGTTATGTTGGTGTATGGGTGAGAGATTGCCAGAATAATTAGACGACTGGTTATGTGCCGACACTATCGTTTCTGGCAGCTCCAGAGTCAGTCGCGTATACGCCGCGTATCTGTACGTACACGATCGGCTGTGCCAAAATATTTTCTATTAAATTTCGTCTTTTTCCCTCCTCAGACTTTGCCCCGCAGCCTAGAACCTTAACCCAAACCAAAAGAACCATGTCGTCTGCTCCTAAACTGGTGGCCGTGTCCGAGTCGCGTCGCTTTATGATCGATTGCTTCAAGGCTGTCAATGTGCCCCAAGCTCATGCCGAGGATCAGGCGGATCTATTGGTAGCGGCCGATCATCGTGGACACTTTAGTCATGGCATGAATCGCTTGGAGATGTACATCAATGATTTGGCCATTAATTCCACGAATGGAGCTGCCGAACCCAAGATACTGAAAGAAACGCCAGCCACTGCCTGGGTGGATGGACTCAATGGTTTGGGTGCTGTGGTGGGTAACTATTGCATGGATTTGGCCATCAAGAAGGCCAAAACTGTGGGCGTTGGCTGGGTGTGTGCCAAGGGTTCGAATCATTATGGCATGGCGGGCTGGTATGCCATACGGGCCATGGATCAGGGCCTGGTGGGCATGTCCATGACGAATACCTCGCCACTGATGGCTCCCACACGTGCCAAGGAGGCTGCCTTGGGCACCAATCCCCTGTCTCTGGGTGCACCGGCTACCAATGGTGATAAGTTCCTGCTGGATATGGCCACCACAGCGGTGGCTGTGGGCAAGATTGAGATTCAAAGGCGAAAGGGTGCACCTCTGCCCGATGGTTGGGCCCAGGATCCCAATGGCAATGTGACCAATGATGCCGAATTGGGTTTCTCCACGGGCTGTCTCATGCCTTTGGGTGGATCAGAGCTGACCTCGGGCTATAAGGGTTATGGACTGGGTGCCATGGTGGATATTTTGTCGGGTGTGATGTCGGGTGCTCACTATTCCACCCAAGTGCGTAAGTGGACGCATGCTGGTGCCGATTCTGCTGCTGATTTGGGTCAGGTCTTTATTGCTGTGGATCCCAATTGCTTTGCTCCCAACTTTGAGGAACGTATGACTGATTTCAATGCTCGTCTTAGGGGCACTGAGCCGGTGAGTAAATGTGTAATTAATTATGAATTTTTCTTATTTAACCTTTTCTCTGCCAATAGACCGATCCCAGCAAACCTGTACTCTTGGCCGGCGATAAGGAGGCACAGAATATGGCTGCTGTGGATCAAGCCGGAGGCATTCAGTATCTGGAGAATCAATTAAAGACCTGTGCTGCCTTGGCCGAGAAGCTGCATATCAAACCTCTGAGTTTCAACTAAGTCCACAGACGAATGAAGACAGAGCCAAGCTCCTGCTCTTCTCAAGATATTCGATGCCATACATATTTCTGCTGGAGAAGCTTTTGCATTTCGGACAACATTTGTTTAGTGCCTAAATATTTGACACACAGATTCAATCCGTTGGTGTTTATATGCAACAATTTGTTTTGCACGTCTAAATTCTAAGTTAACACGATATTGTTTTTACGATATAAATATACTGCAACAATACGATATTATCACATAAATGATAGCAATAAACTATTAAAATTTTAGTTGCTTAAATGTTTTAGTGGGTCAAAATTGATTACACAAAAAGTTACGATATATACTTGATTTACGATATTATATTTCAGCATTTACGAGCAAGGAAATTCAGCATTTTTAATATATTTACACTTATGATATGGTCAAAATGGTCAGGGAAAGGTAATCCAAAAAATTACGATACAAGCTAGGTTTACGATATTAAACATCTGCATTTACGATATTCTCTGACAATGATTGAACACGTAAATTTAGTATTTTTACTTTATTTAGACTTACAATATGGTTAAAATGGTCAGGTAAAGTTTATACAAAAAAGTTACAATGTATGCTTGATTTACGATATTAAATATCTGCATTTACGATATTCGCTAGCAATGATTGAGCACGTAACTTAAGCAATTTTAATGTATGTACACTTAGTTTACTGCATTTAACACGAGCATTCACAATATTCGCTAGCAATGATTAAACAGAAAAATGTAGAATTTTTAATATATTTAGACTAAGTCGGGATTTACACCATGAAACAAACTTCATGAAGTTTTGTAAGTAGGCGTGGAATTTAGAGGAAATCTTTCAGACCATTTAAACGAATAGTAAAGAAATACATTTAAATCTCTCGCCTACTAAGAAAACTTCATGAAGTTTGCTTTATCGTGTAAATCCCGTCTAACAATATGGTCAAAATGTTCAGGTAAAGGTTATAAAAGAAATTACGTTGTATGCTTGATTTACGATATTAAAAATTTATTCGATATTCGCTAGCAATGATTGATCAAGAAATTTTTTAGTATTTTTAAAATATTTAGTCTTACGATATTGAAATTATTTATTTACGATATTTGACAGCACTGATTGGCCTCTATCTATAGGTTGGCTGGCACGACTCTTGATCATCTTTTGACCAAAGGTTAAAAATTTCTACTAAAGACAGGTTAGAATCCAATTTCTGCACAATTTATAAAGTACTTTATCCAGCTCCTGACCGATACTTACAGAAGAAAACCAGAGAATCATACCGAATTAAATCACGTTCCGGTTATAAAAGAAAAAACTTAAAAAGCGGTACATTGACTTTGCGTAAAAATTACAACTGTATCGCAAAAAAGACATTGGAATGGAACCCTTTAGATGGTATTGGTAGGGAACTAGGCAGACCCAAAGAGATCTAGAGAAGGTCCATCGATAGAGAAGTTCGAAGTATCGGCTAAACTTGCGGTGAACTCAAAGCAACGACAAATAATATAGTTCGGTGGAGAGGAGTGGTTGATGCCCTGAGTCCCTCGAGGGAATAAGGACCCAAAATCCTTTCAGTTCCAAAAATCGATTTTCGAATACAGGTTCTCAAAACATTAAAAATATTAGTTTCGGTACCAGTTGTGAGTTATAATTGGTTCTACGAGGTATATGGTTCCATTTCAAGTTCCATTTTGATTTCTTGGAAGAGTATATAATTTCTTGACCTCGAGCCGGCAAACTCGCTAATTATTAAAGCAAGAAGGAAACTCTGCATTGTAAAGTCTTCGGTTTGCGAACCGTTTCCAAAACTTGTCAAACCTTAGGTTTTGGTTTGAGCATTGGTTCTTATATATTAATAGATTTTAACCTTGTTTTAAGGTGAATAACAAATTTATTTTATCATTATACGACCTCTTCTATGTATTTAAATATGCCAAGACTCTTTTTTCATTTTACAACTTGACTTTTTGCTTTATTACCCTTTTCGATGTCGTAATATGCCGAATTTTTAAATGATTTGGCAAACACATCTTCAGTAGATAATGCATTGATCCAGAACTCTACGACAATAAAACTTATGAAGATGCCGAAAGTACCAATTAAAAAATTCCATTAAATTAAAAAATTGTTAGATAACTTAAATTGAATTAATTTTTAATGGCCATCTGGTGGCGAAAACAAACCGCTTTTATTAGTCACTCATGCCGCTGCATATATGATTAAAGCTACGAAAAATTTAAAAATATTTTATCCGAAATTACTTAACGTTATGCAATGCATGGAATTTATCGTTTGGTTGAAACGATCAGAAATTAATTTCCTCTTGTGAGTTCTCTTACTTAGTCGGGATTTTCACGATGAAGCAAACTTCATGAAGTTTTCTTAGTAGGCGTTAAATTCAGGGGACTTCATTCAGACATATTAAACAAAAAGTATATTTAAATCTCTCTCTCTCTCTCTCTCTCTTGACTTTCTCAACCTGACTCTTCTCAACTGAAGAAAAAATTTGTTTTCTTATTTCTTTAAGGGCCGTTTTCGCATGTTCAAATCTAGGTGGATATTATAAAAATTCATGTTGCCTACTTTTAGGTTAGGTTAATTAATTTCCAAAGCATAATTAAAATGTTTTCAAGGTACAAATTAACAAAATACGATTTTTTTTGACCAACCGATATGAATATGTATTGTTAAGTTTATACACACAACATTTATCATGAAAAATGCCCATAAAAGTATGCAAACTTTATTTGCTTTAATAATTATCTATTTGAAGGAGTCGGTTAAGGAAGCGTCATGCATAGCTTACACTGCACAATTGTTCATATTGTCGGAGCAGACATATCTATACAAAATAAATTAGTGATAAGGCAAATATAAAAAAAAATTTTCCTTAATTATTCTTAATCAAGGACATAGCATACTTTGAAGGGCATTTTTCATGATAAATTTTGTGTGTATAAACGAGGTATATGTACGTTTGGTCAGTACCGATCAAATAGGGTTTTATGTTTGTAATCTTACTTGATTTTGGTTATTTGACCCAGGGTTCACACAAACAACTTGATTTAAGTACTTCTGTGCGTTTCCAGCATATACGTTTTACATATACGAAAATACCTAAAATCATTATGAATGCAAAAAATGGTACACAATTTTTTAATTTACGATATTCAATTAAACCAAATTCGAGAAGTTATTCATTTCTGCATTTTAATTCAACATATTTAATTTGTTTTACATCAATACGATATTCCCACAAGAACAGACATTTTTTTTATCACTGATCAAACGCCTTGTTCAATGTATCCTCAGCCTCCCATTTGGCCAGCTTGTGCTCTATTGGTGATTTCAACACCTTACGCAATTTGTATTCATTACACTGGGTGTCGAATACATGTGGCGGCATCGGTTGATCTGAACAGGAATTCACCACAACGGCCGATCTTAATTCTTCAGCATTTTCGGTCACACTCATCGATTTGATGAAATCAATATAGCGTTGATTCTCCTCGGTCAAACGACGCTTCTCCTCCAGCAACAACAAATTCTGAGCCTGTGCCATGGCCTGACGACGCCAAAAGTTTTTCAGCATTTGATTAAGTTCCACCAGTTCGTCTTCGGTCATATCCACATGATCTTTCATATTTAAAGTTTCGAGAGTGAAACTCTCATCGACATTACCCAGATCAGTTTCATCAAAGATCTCACCGCCAAGGATGACCTTTTCGGACTCGGTTTGCAGTTTGCGACAGGTGATCGATAGGGCTAAGAGTAGTTCGCCGCTTTTGACATGTTTCTCGAATTGCTGGAGGAAAAGGCAAGAATATTATACTAAGACTCAATGAAGAAAAAGCTAAGTTGGATTTGAAGTATGGGATAATAGTGTTTGTTATATAAATTGCCAATACCTTGGTTAGATTGTAACACTCCTCGGTAAGTGTGCGCAGCTTCTCGTGTGTGATCTTTCGATCCATTTCCTGATTGGCCTCAATCTTCTTGCGCACACTTAAAAAGTACTGAAACTCCAGACGTAGATCATTAATGGTGGTATTATTCTGGTTCTCTTCGCGCAGCATTTCACGCTGCATTTCATTCTGCATATTTTGATACTTCAACTCCTCCGCATTCAATTTACGGGATTCCTCCATAAAGACCTGCTGTCGCTCGGTTAGCCAGCGTATACGCTCGTATTTATGCGCATCGAGTTCGGTACTGCGCAACGATTCCACAAACTCATTCAACTGATGCTGCATTTCGTTCATTTTGCGTACCACCTGATCGCGTATCAGAAAACGATTCTCAATTTCGGTATTGACACGCTCGTCGCGCTGCTCCAAATAGATGTTATAATCCTCCTTGAGCTGATCGCGTGTGGTTATATTGGTGGCATGTATAATATTCTCACTATTCTGCTGCATGAAATCCACCTCCTCAGTGCGACGTTTAACCTCGTCGTAGTAGTCGCGCAGCAGTTCCTCGGCCTGCTGATCGTACATATTTCGGACACCATCCAGCATCACTTGAAAACAGTCGCGTATGTGATCGATAAGCTCCACCGTTTTACTGTAGCTCTTCACCTGTTGATCCTGTGTCTGAGCCATATCATCCAGCAGCATGGTAATATGATCATTTTTACGCTCAATATTTCGTGCGGTCTTCTCACCCCAAATGACCATCTCTTCGCGCAGTTCTTTTATTTTGATTTCTTTGCACATTTCATGCCACTCCTCGTTGCCGCGCTTTTCCATACGCTTGCCCAGCTCCAGTTCGCGGCCGAGGGCATCCTGATATTGTCAGAAAAAACGTCAGATGTACCGTTTTTAGCCCTCGTTATTGGATTTACTTTTCTTAAATTCGACAACAACCGTATATATTATTATAATGATTTCAAATAGTCTTGGGCAACTCATACAAAAAGGATCATTTTGTGCTCGTTCGAGTTCACAAATTGGACAAGCTGGTTGGTTGTGTGAGTGACAGGGTGTTCACTGCAGGAGGTCCCTTTTTGTTGTGACTCTGTCCATTAGAACTCTAAACCGAGAACCTGGTTGACGAAAATGTTGAGCAAATAAAAACAAAGGATTGGGTGAGTTGACTCACTTAAAAAAAACAGAGTCTGAAGGACAACCTTCCAATACTATTAATAATGGTTTTGACTTGTTGTGTGTGGAAGATTTTTATCTTTTTTGTATTTGGTTTTGTTTTTTTTGGTTTTTTCGGCTTCATAACATAAATAGATTTGGCATTTTTAAGATTAGGAATTTTTGTTTAGCGTTAAAACGTGATAGAACATTCTCTTATTTCCTTATAAAGGACCATTCCTGTACGTAGTCTTATAATAGAGGTCATAAACTATCCAAAACTACAAAGAACATAAGCGTAGCTCTATTTTTGGCCGCTATACGACAAAGTTAAAAAGGGTAAATTTTTTTTTATTTTTACGCGCCTTAAAAATTCTTTAAAAATTATTTACGGCCTTTAATAAATGTTTCTTTGAATGTAGTCGGAAAGTACGGGTTCCAATCCATCCAAAAAGTAAATGCTCATTAACGTAGCACTATTTTTGTCTGTTTTACGGCATTTTTAGGGTTAGGAATTTTTTTGTAGTGTTAAAACGTGAAAGAACATTCTCTTATGACCCAATAAAGGATCATTCTTTGGGCCATGCACAGAGAACTTAGACCAAACGGTTTTTTTCTGTCGGAGATTATATGTGGAGTATGCAGAGGGAGCTGAGTGCCGCCTTATCAGTAATGATTTCACCACAAACGAGATGTAAAATTATATCAGGAGCTTTAGCGAAATGCGCCAGAGTGTGTGGCTGAGCGCTGCACAAAAAACCACCCCCAATTTTTGCGTGGTGATCAAGCAAGCAAACAATTGAAATGCGTGGAGAGATCTGTCGCTATGATACTTCACTAAAATACTTCACGCGTCTATTGAGAACCACATACATTTTTTCTAATTTATGTGTGTGCGAGTCGTGGTGGAATTATACCTGGGAATGGTGGTCATTCAAAAGCTTTCGTTTCATACGTTACATATAAACAGTCTATCTCACTCTTGCGCATGTAGCGAAAGCTCTAAACTAACAAATTTCCATCGCCGCCACACCATGTATAATTCCACCTTGTGTGACCCACATAGACTTTAACTGTTGCGGTGTGGCGAGGAAGAAAATGTGTGAGGTCAAAGGTTTTGCTTTAATGTCGCAAACTGGCAACAATGTTTGCTGATAGCCCCTGACAATATATTAGCTATGTTTTTGAAGTTCGCCACACCTGAAAGATGCACGACACGGGTATAATTCCGTCCAATTAAGACCAAGGTGTATTTATAACGGGGCGTTAAAGCAATAAAATTTGTAAACTCGAAGCTTTTTGCTAAATGCGCAAGAGTGAGACAGACAACATTTTGCATGAATAGCAAACTGACAATATGTTAGCTATGAAATGAAAGCTTTTTAATGACCGCCACACCTGTAATAAATGCACCTTGGTACGAAAACAGTTGAAAAAAGAGCTTTAGAAAGAGAAAATCTTTTGAAAGTTATCTACCTCGCAAGTCTATGTACACGAAACATTTTTTTCATTTGCCAGTGGCAACTTCTCCGCCCACTTTGCCGACCCTTGATGTAAATGTTTTTTAAGAGTAAATTGACTTAAGACTATTTTCACCCAAAAACTGGGTCTAAAAAGTTCTAAAAGTATCCCAAAACGGTCTTAAATCAAGTATTGCGGTATTAAAAACGTACACTCAGAAAAAAACAGAGAACTTTGCACCTAAATCAAGTATAAACGGTGTAAATAGTACGTCAAGTAAAAAAAAATACTAGATACAAGTTCAAACTACTTGGTTCAATTACTTTTTTTTTTATCCCGAAATACTTATTACATATTTTAAGAACTTTTTGGGTAAATTTGAAACTAAAGACTGATTCGTACTTAGTTTAAGTACAACCAAGTACGAATTATACTTGAAATTTTAAGTACAAAGTTTTTCTAAACCGTTCGTTCTAGAACGCTGGCTGCCGTTTTTTTTCTGAGTGTACCTAAAAAAATACTTTCTTGCTTCTAGAAACAATTATTCTCGTTCTTCCACACTTTAAGCAATAAATACTTGATTTGTTTTCAGAATTTGCATCAGTCTCTGGATACTTACCCGCATTACTAGTTTGTGATCCTCAATTTTCTGCAGACGCTGGGTTTCTTTGCGAGCAGCTCTTTTCTGTGCTTTAGTGGGTGGACGTGGTCCTTCAGCCTCCTTTTGCAGCTCCGCCTCCATTTCCTGTAAATAATTGTCGGTAAGACGCATAATGCGTATTTCCGGTTCTGCGGTACCCCGCGTTTCCGGATTGAGGGACATTTTGCTTGAGTTAATATAAATATAATTTATTGAAATTCAAATATCTTGATGTGGGACTGTACTTGAATGTAATGAAAGCTTTGACAAAGCTTACCCACTTGCCACTTTCCAACACTCAAACTAAAAAAAAAGCTCTCTCACCGCGCAGCATCTACCAAGCTGTGATTTGCTCAGTTAACGTTGCAAGCTTGCCCCGCGCGGTTGTCTGACGCGCTTATTTTACGCCACCCGGATAACATCTACCCACTAACCACTATAGGCACGCTATTCAATGTTATGTTTTTTTTTTCCCCGGTTGCGCCTTGTAAACAAAAATAACTTTGCTTGTTGGTGGTGGTTTGCTGCTTACAACCCCCAATAGCCACAGCAACAACAACTACAAAGCTCAAGTGGCAAGGACAGGAGGCCGCCCAGCAAAGTATTTTCGGGGTTGCAGACAGTTGGCAAACAAGCTGTGAATGTGAATTTAACTTTAAATGTCTATAAAAATTCCTACAAAAAAAAATAACATTTTGTGCACTAAAAAAATGAGCGATGCAAGCGGCTATCAAAAGCTGCCGCCCGGCTGGGACTGCAAATATGATCAGACGACGGGCAACTGGTAAGCGGGGGAGACTGAGAGCAAGTGCATTGAAACCCAAATCTCATAAATATTTATGCATCAGTTAAGCAAATGTTGTGAGCAAGTGCAGAAATGTGGTTTTTGTTGTACTCAGGTGGGATGGTGGGGATGGGGATGGGGCAGGCAGACAGTCATTGCATGCCATGCGACTGTACTCGGCAATTTTCAAAGCATGCTTTTAGGCGGCAGTTAATAAATTGCGTGGGTGAAAATACTCGCATTCAGGGTCGGCGAGGGGGGAGGTGAAAAATGTTTGCCTGAACGACTTTAAAAAATTAATGTGCGATACGATTTACGACATAGCCGTTTTACGATATTCAAATGGAATATTCGGTCGTCTTGTATAAATCTTTAACGACGTAAAAGCCAACCAAACGGCAATTGTGCCTGTTACAGAAATCTCTTTTAGCTGTTTTCAAACGTTGCCGCTTTTGTTGAAAGATTTAAACAAATTTTATTTTAATTTAACATATTCTTAGGCGTCTACTTGCTATCGAAGAAGAATATTAAGGGAGAAAAGTTAAATAGAAAAACAGTTTCCAGTTCAAAACAAATAATATAATTTTTGTCATAAATTTTATCATAATTTTTTCATTAAATAATTCCCACCAAAATATATTTGTTCAAAAAAAAAAAATTGGATGGGATGGATGAAATATTTATTGTGTGATCCATTTCTAGCCTACCTAACTACAAAAAACTACAAATGTTTTACAGAGGAAATAAATTGTAATGGAAGTCGTTTATTAAACACCTTCTAATGACATTTAAAACATTATGCGATGGAATAGAGCTTAAAACCTCGATTTATCTATTAGTTATTAATAGACAGCGGATTTTAGGTTTTTTCAGATTGAATTTAGTCCTAATAGGCCAAGTTTCTAATGACATTTAGATTATGTAAAGTTATTGAAGGATACTGCTTCCGAAGGTCCTCCTAAAAAAGAATCATCCTCTGCAGCTTCTTCTAATAGGTCGAGTTGATGTTGTCGAAAAGCCATTCTTCCTTCGCGGAATAATTTTCGCAGTTATTTTTTTTTCTTTCTATTTATATCAACTGATTAAAGCTTGCATTATTTTTTTGTGTAAAATCACCTGCACATCTTTCCAATAATTTTTCGTTAATTAGATCTTCATAAATTTGGAATACGGCTTTAGCAACATCAGTTGGTAAAGACAGATAGTCATGTGCAGAAGAAGATAATGGTCGCGTTCAGCAGAGACACTTGATCACTAATCAGCTTAGTAAAACTAATCTAATTATTTAGCATACTTTTTGGGGGTCCAGTTTAGTTGACATTTGGGAAAGCTCCATGTACAAATACTAGACGAAGAGTAGGCTACGTAAATTACCAAGAAATAAATCATGGATCAGTGAGCAAGTTCCTCTGCTAAACACGGCCAATTTGTCTGTAACCCTAAAGCGTCCTTACGGGTATATCTCCGAAAATATGTACCGAATCTGTTTAAAATTTTCAGAGAAAATACATTCCGAATATAGGAAATTTTGTTGATTTTAAGAAAATTCTAATTGCGTAATTCTAATCCCTTAAAACAATTAAAATTATTAAATGTGCGCAATATGTCTTTGGGGTACAATTAAACCCAAGTTCAAGCAATTAGTGCAGTCTGGTGGTCAATGCCAGCGGCTATAGAAATATATAGGAAATATGTAACAACAGCTGTCTGAAAAATTACTTTTTCGCGTAAAGAGGACGTACACAAATCCATTTTGACGTCTACGAATCGAAATGCCCAACGAATGACAGCTACCAAAGGGGCATTGCTAAATCCAAGAAAAAATAGACCTAGAATTGTATGCTTTTTTCGGTCTTTTCCTTTACGCTTGAATTAAAATAACCATTTACGGTAAATTGATCCAAAATCGCAGTTAAATTACATAAAATACAACAATGTTTTGTTAAATGAAATATATTTATCAAATTTAAAAATTCATTTGAACATGATTGTATTAGAGAGTTTTGACTGGTTCACGTTAGTTTTGACCATGGACGGTTCTAGGGTTACAAATATTTTGGACGTGCTTAAAAACTATAAGTATGAATGCAAAATAATCACAAAAGATCGTTGAAATAAATTGGGTATGATAAGCAAAAATGTTACATCCACTTTTTAGAGAGAAAAAAGATCAGAAGTAACAGCAATTAATGAAAACGAGAGCGTAAGTTATACCTGTTACTCAGGAAAAAATTTATTTTATAGCCTTTACTCTTATCAACTAACAGGACATGAAATTTAACTATAATGTTAACGACTGCTTATCCCAAATATATGGCAGAAGTTGATCTTTATGAATAAATGCGTGTGTGCGTGGCTTACGACGCGCTAAGCGGAGGCGGACGGATGGGGACGCGGTCTGGGTGTTACGGCGTCACTATCTGGTTGTTGTTATAGCAAATGTGTTCAACGGATCCTTCTGCGCGACGTCGGTCGTGTCTTTGTGAGAAACTTTTGTTTCCATGTGCGTCTCCAATCGTGTATATTTTGTTTTTTGTTCCATATCTGAAAATTTTCAAACGGATGACTATGATGCGTATAAGGGTCCTACTCTAGTGAGACTTTTTGTTTTTCGTGCGTCCCCATCTTGGTTATTTGTTTTATTGCCACATAATCGTTACAAAACGGATGTATGTTGCTGCGGGCGGTGGGTGTTCTAGGTTTTTTATGGTTTAATTTTATTCAATGATTCTATTTTAATACTGTCTATTTTATATTTGTTCGTTGGAGTGTTAATGTATTAAAACTCGAGTGTGCTTCCTTCGTTTATATATTTTTTTCGCTATTTGTTATCCGATCAAATTTAATTTATCATTAAAATTTTACAGATTATAGAAAAAGGACATCCAAATATATGACCAAATTTGAGCTCGGTATCTGTTATCTGAAGTTCTTCAACATTTTTTTATTGCGGACGAGAGAGCGAAGTGGAAAAAATTTGAAAAAAAAAAAACATAGAATATTTGGTGGCTCTGAAATCTGGGTGTTCATACAGACAAATGGACGGTCGGACGATCAGGGATAGACAGAATCGATTCTTGATGCAGATTGGAAAGGCTGCCTTCCACCTGTTATATACATTTGCATGAACTTAGAATATCCTTTTTACTTCACGAGTAAAGGGTACGAAAGTGTATGTTGCGGAACTATTTAAAGAGTCAAACGAATTTCTACTAACAATAAATAAAAAGCGTCTTTCAATCCTTTAGTACATTTCGTAGAGTCAAACTCCTGTCTGAGAAGAGATGCATCGAACATTTGTTTACAAAATTCGTAAGATGATTGTGTAGTAAATTGAACTTCATTTTTGGCCTCAGCCTGAAACTGAAGCATTAAAAGTCCCAAAAAACGAAAAAAAAAAAAACAAATTACTATAATGGGTTTAATTTTTATCAAATCATGTCTAATTCCAACACTGTTCTATGGAATATAAATTTTTGATTCCTGTGATGCTGGCAGCATGCATAAATTAAAAGTTGCATTTAATTCAATCGCAATATATGTATTTAATCGTGATCGTGGAGATCATATTGCAAATTATGACTAATGCCTAGAAGATTGGATTAGACTTAGAAGCTTAATACTTCTACATAAAATTTGGATAGCCTCAGTACCTTTATGAAAATTTGCAGCTTGGTTCATCAAGCAGAACTTACAACATAGTTTGCAAACGGGTAAAACTCGCAACTACCGAAAAAAAACAATTCTTTGTCCAGGCTGTTCGCTATTGTAATGATCTACCGCATAATATTAAAAGCATAAGCATAAGCGCTACGCATTTTAAAATATTTTATTTTATAAATATTTATTTAAAGGCATATAAATTTAATTCTTTTCTAAATACCATTAAAAAAGTGATGTTAGGCAAATCAATTTTATGTTTTCTGATTATTTTAAATTTAAGAGGCTTTGGCCAGCCACAGTTCGCGTGGCGCCACATTTAAAAATTATCAGTTATATACAAACCGTGGTAGGTAGAGAGTAAATTACAGTCGGGCTTGACCGAATTTGTTACTTGTTTTATATATGAAAAGATAGATAATAAATAAGCCCACAAATTAGTTTTTCTTACTTTCGAGAGAATGCCAATTATTTGGGAGTTTTGCATTAAAAATTCTTTAAATTTTTAAATAAGCTCCTTCACCCTAGTCCTGGCTTTGCCCTTGTCGATTTGTTTACCTTTGGTAAAAATGATGAGCCGAGTCGATGTACCCGTAATTGTTGACGCGGACATGAAAGACTATGAATATACATAAAAAACGAATTTAAATATTGCTTACTTTAAGGTAAAATAAAGTAATATTGATAATACAAATTTTATACCATAAAAAAACTTTTCTTAGTAAAACACATTTTCCGGCCGATCGGTCCTATGGCCTCGCTATAGTCCCATTTTGATAATTTTTTTCAAAATTAGTAAAGCATATAAAACTAATATATACCAAGATTGGGGACGCTACGATAAAAAACAAAAAGTTTTTCTCAGAAGTGGTTTTTGACCGACCGTTTATATGGCGCTATTGCTCTAGTCCCAAAATATACTGTACGATTGACGCTACGAGCTGAAAATCAAGAAAAGTTTTTCTCACAACGACTTATTTTTCGACCGATCGTTCCTATGGCTTCTATAGTGATCCGATTTAATACATTTTCCAGAATTATGTGGAAACATATAAAACTAACTATACAAGATTGGAAACGCATTTTTCTACTAGAACTTCTGAGACCGATTGTTCAAAACCGACGGCGGTTTCGACATATAGGCGTGGTAAAAAGAAGACTCAGGCAGCGGGAGCGGAGCGGATAGCGTCGGCTGTCGATATAAGTTTATGGGGTAGAAATTCTTACGTTACAAACTTCTGGCAAATTAATATACACTTTCAAGTGTAAAGCGTTTCGCTTTAATGTGCCCGACATTATACATTGTGGTTAGAAATATAATCTTTACCGGCATCTTCGAAGCTCTTCTTAATTCATGTTCTGATTTCTTGTGGCTTAACTGACTTAATGAACTCTTTTATGAACTTTAAAAGTCTGTTCCAGTTGCCCCATAGTCACTCAAGTGGCTGACAAACACTTGAGCTGCCTTCTTGGCCCACTCCGATGGGTTTCTTTTCAGATGCATAGAAATTGTGTCACTTCCGCGTTCACAGACAACCCGCAGGGCTCTTTATCCATGTGCAACTCTTCTTATTTGTGTGCAATTAAGCGACTGTCATACGTAAATTCAAGTGGCCACTTTTAGTCTCGTAGACTTTTGCAGCAGCAAATCACAGGCTCAAGATTGACTGCCAAACGACAGCGATGATGACGTCTGCCTTTTGGCAGCTACTTACTTGGCACGTGCCTCCATTTAGAGAGATGCTTTACCCTTTACCTGACTGCAAATTTCCCAAAAGTGCCATCAACATGTGTGTGTGTGTGTGTGTGGGAAATCCACCACCCAAAAAAAAAAAAAAACAAAATAGAGCGTAGCCGGCCGGCTCGACAAAATCAACCCCTGAACTGCAGCCGGGAAGCTTTTGAGTGGAGGCATTTTATGACCTTTGATTTGTACTTAAACGAGAATTTTATGTCATCTCCAAAATGCCTCTTCTTCCTGCAGCTATTACATAAACTATCTGACCAAGGCCATGCAGCTGGAGGATCCGCGCGGACGCAGTTACAAGCAGCTGCAGAACGAACACTGTTCCACCGAGTCGATTGCCTTGCAGGTGAGTTCGAGTTTCGAGAATAAAAAAAGGAATTTTATTGATTCAAATGTGTCGTCCATTCTATTTCCAGCACATGGTCAATGCTCAGGCGTCGCAGAACAATTCGCCGTATCACGTATATCCCAGTAACAATTTGACGGCTGTCAGAGCGTTTCAGGAGCGACAGCAGCCCACATTGCAGAATATATCGACAAGTCCGCTGTTGTCAGCCTCCTCCAGGGGTCATCTGGTAGGTACATGAAAGGACCAAATAAACGAGAGCGTAGGTTAAAGTGTTAATCGCTGCAGGAAGTGATTGACTGACACTTGTGAGCAGCTTTCTGCTTGTATGTACGTAGCCATGGGCATACTGATAGGTTCCTTATCGGAAAGTAGGTTGGTGGTAGTTTCCTGAGTTTTATGTCGGACTGCTCCGCCATCTCTTGAAGAGACTTGCGACTGACTTTTACTGATAACAAGTTGGTTGATGTTGGGCCAAGGGCTTTAATGACCGGCCTGAATCTCAAAGAAAATGTTTATTGTACTCAGCGTTTGAGCTTGAGTATATATCTCAAGTATTTACGCCTGAAAGACACTACAGTGATCTGGAAATCTCGGTTAAAGAGTTTCGAGCCATTATTATAAATTTTTATAAAGTAAAGAGGTATTCATTTGGAATACAGTAATCAGTGACTGTAGAAAGAAGGCTGTTTTCCTAAAGGATGCTAGAGTGACCGAAAATGGTTGTGCGCCACTGTTTTGAATCTCTTAAACGTAATCCAGAAAGCTCCTCATCTGCTCAATGGGAGATATATGTAGAATAGCATCTAGAGCAGTGGTGGGCAAGCCCTTATAATTCTTTTTGCCAATTGCGTCGCTTCGGCTAGAAAAGCCAAAAGCAAAAAGCAAGAAATTGGTAGCAAAAACAAAATACATGCAGTGTGCGCGCTTGAAACTAGGGCTGACGGACAACTGCTCGACTCGAGGCTCTCTTATAGACTCGGAAAACAAAAACCAAGAACTTTGTACTTGAATCAAGTACAATCGTTGTCAATAGCACGGTAAGTACAAAAATACTTGATTCAAGTAGAAAGTTCTTATTCTAGACTGTTTCAAGATATTTTAAGTACATTTCAAACTATTCTAAGATCTTTTTGATCATAGTTTAAGGTCGTAAAAGTCGAAAGTCTATCCGATCAATTCTTAAAACAAGAATTCGAATACTTAAAATAATAACAAAATATTTTTTTTGTACTGAATGACAAACATACTGGATTCAAGTACAAAGTTCTTATTCTAGACCGTTTCGTACATTTCGAACTATTCTAAGACCTTTTTGATCATAGTTTATGGTCGTAAAAGTCATAAGTCAATCACGATTAATTCTTGAAACAAGAATTCGGAACTTAAAATAATAACAAAATATTTGGCTTGGCATTTTAATATTACTTCGTAATTAGTCTTAGAAATTATATACTTGAATTGAGAATGCGTTTTCTAGAATTTTTCGGCTAACTGTAAGTACGAAAAATTCTTGATTCATGAATTTTTGTTTAAATAAAATTAACCGTCGTTTTTTAAGAATGTTTCATACTTCATTTAAGTACTCCCAAATACAAAATATATGTGAAATTTTAAGTACAAAACGATTGTACTAGAATTCTGCCAGTCGTTTTTTTTCTGAGTATAGGGAAAGTTTTTTTTTTGTTGTTGGATTGGTCCCAAAATCAAAGTCTATGCCCACCGCTGATCTAAAGCATCACCGGGAGTGGTGCAAAGCGCACCACTAATGCATATTTCGGCCATTCGATGGGCCCTGGATAATCTGCGCTGCTGGACTCTTTTCTAAAACTGACCTCCTTTAGTTTTTTTCTGTACTTCGGTTCAGGTTCGGGTTAGATCAGTACAAATAAATTTGATACGGTTCAGGTTTGGTTCGAACTTCTCAAAAGTCCCTGTGACTCCGAACTGGATAAGTAGCATTTTAGGAGTGTGGCTACAAGCGAGTGCGTTGGTGCATTGCGGTCTTGAGGTCTTATTCCGTTATTCCTTTAAATTAAATTAAAGTTAAATTAAAAGTTGGTATAGGTGGGAGCACCTTAGGATCGTATAAAATAATTTTGTGGCCTTCATTTAAAAATCAAAGTTTTTGAGAAACAAAAGTTTTGTTCAAAGTAGGTGAAGATTTGTGCTAATATTGGGACTTAGGATAGTCGTAGAGAAGTTTCTTTTACATATTCTTAAAGGTACATATGTAGCCTATTTTATCTATATTTTGTCGATTGGCGCAACTTTTAAAAATTGACTCTTGGTAGAAGCTTTTGGGAAATGCAAATTTCAAAAAATTTCGATATTAAATAGTGATTTTGTATTTTTTTTTTTTCTTACAGGAAATGTCCTCACCTTTGCCCTTTCAACGGACACGTCTGGGTCCCAATATGTCCCGGCGTTCGACCATACAGGAGACCTCGTTTACCAATCAAATCGATACGGATGCCGTGGTGACCAAAATCCAAAACATGTTTCCCACTGCCGGCGAGAATCACATACGTTTGCTACTGAAACGGTAAGCCCCCAACGCGTCACAACGCACCATGTCAAATGCTTCAGCTAATCCCCATTATCCCGGCTAATCTTTCTTCCTGTACATATCTGTATTGTCTCTGTCTTCTCACACGCTGCCGCTTGCTGTAACACACACTAACTGTATTTTCTAACACCCGCTTACTAACCCCCACACACACACCGCCTGCAGCTACTACAATCGCGAGGCTGTCGTCATTAGCGCCTTGCAGGTGGAAAAGCATCCGGTCACGATGCCTGGGCCCTTTGTCACCCCACCCGCTCAGCGGCATTTGTTCCACAGTAATTCTGCTTTCTATATGACACCACCGGCGCGTCGCCTGGACATGGGTGCCAGTCGTTGCACCTCACGCACGGTTAGTCCATTGCCTTTGCCAGGCGGCCGTTTTGGTAGTGTCATGAGCATGCAAAGTGGTGGCGCCGCTCACTTCAACCAGGGTGTGGCTTTAGTGGGTAGTGCTGTGCCGCCCGCTTTGCATGGATCGCCGCAGTGGCGCAGTTCACCCAAACCGCATTCGTCGCCCAAAATGAAATTAAGGTTCGCCTGGGTCTTGTGTGGTTTTTGTTGTGTAAACGGTTTAGAGATGGAATTAAATGGGGACATTCAGCGGAGCAGTTTGATTACTGATCAATGATATATTTTTATATTTTATATTTTTTTTAACGACACCTAAAAGTATGCAAAATAATTAATACCGTTTTTCAAAACTGATCAGTGATCAAAAGTCTTTGCTACACTTTTCAAACAATATTCCATCTCTAATACCGCTAGTCCCCTAGATTAAAAGTAATATTTACATTTTGAAATTTATATGATTAAAAACCTATCCATATCCTTGCATAACTTAACCACTTTTTCCTTTCCTTAGATATATGAAAAACATTTTTCCCAAGGCAGATGAAATGCTCCTATTGGACATTCTGGCCAATGCGGATAACAATGTACAATTTGCTTCGGAGAAGTTGATCTCCCTGGGCTTTGCCAAGCGGAATATACAACAACCGCATAAGCCCAACAATCGACCACCACAGTTGACACAGGATCAAGAGTCGGGCCAGGAACAAGGTATGCAGCATATTCCTCTGCGTCCCAAAGAGTACACCGAGGAGGAAAAGATCAAAAGTAAGTGATAATAATGTAATTAAAATAAAAGCGATGGGTAGCTAGGGGCAATTTGGGCTCATGTAGTCCGGCCCCATGCAATCTAGGCCAACGACAAAAATAATAATGCAAATTAAGGCAGCGCTAGCTTTCCTAGTTAGACTATTAATTACAACCTATAACCATTTAAAATGGTTAAAAGGGTATCATGAAGTTGTGCAAATAAACGGAAGAAACGAAATGAATCATTTTCAACCTTATAAAGTACTTATAACATTGTGCAAGTCGAAAAAAATACATGACAACTTGAACGGGTTTTCCCTATTTTTTTCCTGTTTAATTTGAGTTCCACACACTTTTAATAAATAGCAAATTCCTGCCAGGAATTTTCCACGGTGGTGGATACTAGCCTTTAATTGTAAAAAAAATATATCTGATTCTTGTAAAACTTGAATACATAGATTTAAATGTCCTCTAATTCTACCACATTTACAGATTTTCGATATCATTGTCGTTTTCAAAAGTAGCTTTGAAAATGATGCTTGTAATCGCTTGGAAACTAAACTTCGTTAAAGCCATACAATCCAGAATTTCAGAGTGTTTAATAAGCAGTCATTGTTGAATTTTCATATAGATATTTCATTAAGGAGTTCACGTGGGCTCTTCTACCTTTGAACAGGGTTTTATGAGTGTTTTAAAAAAAAATTCTGGGGAGAAAATAATAAGAGCTTTGTCAATTTGGTTATTTCTTTTGCGTTATTTCTAATTTCCACCATTAAATCAACTAAAAAAAATTGAATTTTGGAATTCGAGGGCTGTTCAACAAGTTATTGGCAGGCCGGATCTCAAAAAAAAAAAGGTGTGGAGGTGGTCGCCATTTTTTATCCGGGAACTCTCAGGTCTATTGGAAATGGGAAAAACGTGAAAATAAGGTTATGATCAAAATTTGGGACTCTGTATTTTTCCGTGGAAGCTCAAATCATATCTTTTCAAATAAAATAAAATCTGCGTCGAATGCAAAATGGCTGATCAAAATCGATTCAGTAGAACTGCCGCAATCATGGCTACCAGAACAAAAAAAACGTTTTCGAGAAAACGCGCCTAAAGATTTTGAGCAACGAAAAAAAATACACACTTTTGCTCCAGCTTTGAAAATGGCGATGATCGGCTAAACTAAAGGGTTTTTATCGAAAATTTAAAATACTATATTTCCATGGTTCAAGCTTAGAAGGGGAGTGAGAGTGGAATAAATGCCCAAGCTATAATAATAATGTAAAACAAAAAATCGAAATTATATAAATTTCAACCCCTTTAAATCTGATCGAATGATAATCCAATTATTTAAATACAACAGTTTTTAAAAATCCCATCTTTCATGGTTCCACTTCGATGGTCACCAGTCAGTCAGGTTGAGCTCGTTTATAAGTATTTATAGATATATATTCTTGTCAGAGAGTTTTAACCTTGTGACTCTAAGGGCCGATATCTTATCTACTATATAGCTGCTATGTGTCAGATAAACTGAGAATTTACTCTGCTATTTGTAGGTTTATTTGACAGGTAAAGCCATTTAGAAGATAAGAAATCGGCCCATTAATAGCTAATATTAACAAATATAGAATCCTAATAAGATTTGATCAAAGTATCAAGTAAAATGCAAATCATGTGATTGTTTGGGCGGCGGGAGCTAGCGTCGCGTCGGCGGCGTATTTTTTTACAACATATTATTCATAATTGATTTAGGTTCGGTTCCGTTTCTTTATTCGATCTTAAAAATATAAATTTTAAAGGTTTTCGATTAATAAAAATTATATTTTTTAACGGTTCCGCATTGGTATTTGAAACTGTTAATTTTAATATTGCTCGCTGGTCGCACCGCGTTGCAGTGACGCTAAAAAACAATCGTGCACAATTTTTCTTGTTTTTGCTGCGCCTTATAGTTAGATTTTGGTGTCCACCTTTTTTATTAATCATAATTCGTTTTTTTTTCAGTGCAAACCCAGCTCAAGGAGAAGTATCCCCAGATAGCCGAGCGCATTATTTTAATGGCCTTGGAATCGGTGAACTATGCCGAGGATCGTGCCACACAGATATTGCAAATTGTTCAGGATGAGGATGAGCAACGAGCTCAAAAGCTTACCATAGGCAAGGGTCACCATTTGGACTTAATGCAGGCCGCAGGCGGTAATACAGAGCAAGTGGATGGACAGGCCACAGACAGGTAGCTTAGCCCAGAAGGCAACTAAATCCCCTCCTTCCCTTCATTCGCTCTCCTCACCTACCATCCTCATCCTGTGTTCACTTCTTCTCTTGTTTCCCCTGCTGCTTTGTATCAGTTTGTTAATCGATTTGCCTATTTTCTCCGTAAACTTTTGTTGCTGCCTTTTGAACAAAATCCTCGAACAAAAAATACTTTTCGCTTGCTTTTGCGTGCTGCTCCGCTGCCCTCCATTCAGCATACTCACGGTGGTGGTGGAGAGCACACCCTCAACCACAACGAAGCCACCACATAAGCAGCATCAGCGTCACATTTTGCCATCCATTAATGTCACCACTCCAACCACGGCCACCACACAGATCATATTGAGTCACTCGATGGCCACTCTGGATGATAATGATGGCAGAAAGCCTGCCCGAATGTCATATATATCCAGTGTCAGTGCCAGTGCCAGTGCCAGTGCATTATCATCATCATCAACAACATATGCCTCACCCGCTCACCAGTCACCAGCCATAGCCATGCAATATGAACGCTTGACCACCAAGAGCATCCTAGCCCGTTCATTTAATGGCGGCGGCAGCTTCAGCAATTACAACCACAACAACACAAAATACAACAACAACAACAACAACAACTACAGCATCAGTGGCTACCTGCATGGCTCTTCCCATTGCAATAGCAATGCTAGCTCCTATTCCTCCTATACAACATCAATGACGTCCTCATCGCTGGCAACGGCCAACACCAACTCCAACTCCAACTACTCCTCATCCATAACGAAGGCAATTGAAAGTCGCGCGCGCACTAAAACCGATTCACTGAAGTATGCCCGTTGAAACGATATCGTTACCAAAAGTTGCGCATGATGTCACATTATTTTTTTGTGTATGGAACTATTCGCATGCGATTGTAGAGGAAATTGATATCCTTCCACATATATTAATTTTATTTTGATTATAATTTTAATTCGGCATGGTTCTAAGCTACAACTTTCAGATATATAAATGTGGAATCCTCAAAAGATTCAAAATTTTAATGAAACTCTAACTAAATGTCATTTCTATAACAGATATCATCAGCAAATCTCAAACTTGGACATGGCTCAACGTACAGAATCGTCGGAATTTCAATCGATCATCGAACGTATGGCCAGTTTGGGACCCAATTCTCAGCTAACCAAGGGAGCCGATGAGAATCTATTGTTGTAAGTGGGAAAATACAAAACAAACTAAAAGTTTCGCTGCAGCATGATGTTGTTGTCATTATTGCAATTAGTCTAACTCTTTAAACTTTGAACCGGTTCAAACTGGCTCAGATCCGGCTAAATATCCAACTCAATATTGCTAACCCAAACCCAAAATTTGAAGTTCATAGCTTTTATAATTTCTGATATAAAAATCTTTGAACGCCTTTGTAAAACTGTTTCAATCTGGTACGGAATCGTTTTTGACCTAGTAACATATCGAACTCCATATTGCCAACTCACGCACCAACTTTTAAGTCTATAGCTTTAATAATTTCTGAGATTCGGCTGTAAACCACATTTTTAATCATACTGAGCTCAATTGGGAATCTGGCAGAGATGCAAACCGGTTCTGAACCGAACAAACCCAAACTGTACCGCACCGCCAACCGAACCCGTGTGTGTTTTAAATTTCTGAAGTAAAGATGAGCGCGGGACAGAAATTTCGATCCCGTCCCGATGCCTAGTCCATCCCGACCCGTCCTCAAATTTTAAATTAAGTCCTGTCCCGATCCAGACACTTGCTTTTCCCGGTACGTCCCGATTCCGAGCACAAATTTTAAATTCAATCCCGTCCCGAACATTTTTTTCTGGACCCGCGAGAATCTGGTACCGAAACTTAGTACATACATTAGCGACATATCTAAGACGACATATCTCCGACCATTTTTCCGTCGGGGATATGTCGTTTTTTTGTTCGAAAAACCAGCCGAATTTGACAGCTAGATCAATGATCTATATGGAATAACTTCTAAACCAGTGGACAGATTAAATTAAAATTTTGATTGTTGATTAGGAAGACCAGACTGCGTATAAATTACACTGTGACATTTTAGATAAGGAAGGTGTTGTTTAACTTTAAGTTTTCAATATGATAGCTTAACAACTCATAGAAACTATTTCAACGATAACAGTTCTGTTTTGACAAAATAAAGTATCAATCAAAAAAATAATTTCAACAAAATTAAAATTAATATTTTTTTAGGTTTTCATCTTACAATTAGAATTTAAAAAAACAAATTTTAAAAAAACAAAAAGAAAAAAAAAAGAAAAAAAAAAAAAAAAAAGTTGGGTTAAATAATTATAAAAAAACAATATAAAAAAAAAAATAAGAAACAAAAAAAAAAAAAGTTTGCCAAGGTACGTTATGATTACATAATAATCGGTGTGAAGAGAGTTTTTTCACAACACACTAAAAAAAAAGTACGTTTTGTGGGGTCAAAAATATGTGAGCGTTGTCGAATCATGTTGGCTTGTCTTAATGATTTGTTTCATTTAAGTCAAGACAAATTTGTTGTAAGCTATTTAGTCAAATTCGCAACGGTTGTCAAGATCAAGATGGAAAAAACTTCAAAAAATTGATAATTGATGAAGTTTTGGTAATTTTGAGTATGAAGATGTAATTTGTTTGATTTGATACTTAAGAATGTTTTGTAGGTCAAACAAAGAGCTACAACATTGCCGAAGACTGTTCATCGAAATGCAAATAGTTTCCGAGATAGGAGTTGTTAAGCATACATACTGAAAACTAAAGTCATAAAAAAAAAACGCCACAGCCAAACCAGCCAGGGTTTTCATACTACCATCATACCTTTCAGTTTTTTGGTCCCGATGTGATCATATTTTTAGTGTTGCACAGTGTTATTAAGAAACGTCAACAAAATCGATTTTCAAAAGCTAGTATGCATTTTCTTTGATGATTTGAAATGAATTTGAAATTGTATTTGTAAAAAGAATTTGATTAACATGGGTTGCTTTTCGTTTGTGCAGTCCTTTTGTGCCAGTGGGATTGCTATAACATCTTACTTAAAACAGAAATGCTTGTTATTGAATTCTACAATTACGAAGTAATTCCACATTTCCAATTTGTATGATATGTTTCAAGTTAATATCACCGTCTTTGTCCACTTGTGTGTAAGTGTGACCATTCAATTAGTTCGATAAAGAACATTTTTAACATAGGAGTCCGAAAAAAAGGCCGGGAACCGTAGAATTCATTGGGTCTCGAAAAATTTCGTGATCAAGAATTAATTCCGTCCCGTCCCGATCACGACTCTAGTCTGTCCTGATCCGTCCCGATCCCGACGCCAAATTTTAAGTTCAATCTCGTCACGTACCGATCCCGGGACACGCGGTAATCCTGGGAATTCCCGTCCCGCGCCCGTCTCTATGCTGAACCGAACCAAAAACCGCCAATGAACACGGTTCGGTTCGGTATATTAAATAGAAGAGTTTTTTAAATCATAGATATTAGAAAATTTAAAAAATTATAATAGGAACATCAACTATACGAAAAGCCTTGCAGCGATTTAGCGTTGTTGAGTTTTTGTAATTACTTCCCAAGAAAAGCTGGGTTGTTGGGTTCCAGTCGTGTTCCATTTTTTGCTCTCCACGATTATCGTAAAACTTTTATTTTATTTTTTTTTATTTTAACAAATTAAATCTAGTATACAATACTAAACTTAATAATAGTTTAACGAGCACTAGCTACCAGGACCTTCGACTCGTCGGAAAACTTGTATATCCGACTTTATATAATTATGTACGTGAATATTTTTATTTAAAAGTTAATTATTACTAAATAATAGCTAATTGGTCGAAAATTGGGAGTGAACCACTAAACCGATTCAAAAACCATGTTATAAACCTAACCGATGGTTTAAAACTGACAAGAACCACTGAATCGAACCAGTCGTAATTCCCGAGCGGATTGCATTTGGGGGTCCACTGAAATATTCACAAAAATGTTACCAAATCGGTTCAGACGTTCACAGAAAATATATATATTAAAGTAGATAGGAACTGCCAGGGTATTTCATTGTTTTTTTTTACATAATTCCTAATTTAAAGTGGTTTGCAGCCCAGTTTTTGAGACAGAAGATGGGAAAGAAAATTCAATCCCAGCTCAACCGTTCCGAATTTACAATCTCTACCTTCAAATTCAATCCGATCCCAAACCGGCTCCAAACTCCCCTCTTAATCCCGTCCCCAACTCAAATTTTTAACATAATTTCATACTGTTAGAACAGTTCGCTTTGAATTCCAGCTGGATTTTCGTCCAGGCCGCAATCTTATAGTTTAAAAAATTAGTTTTTTTTTTTTTTAAACATATGAAAAACTCGGTACTTGGAATAATGAATTAATTCGGCCCCGTTCTGAATATTTTTAAATCTCTTCCATAAATTTTTATTTCGATTCCGTTCTAAGTTCAGACTATTTACTCGATCTTAGTCGACTTTCTTAACATTTACCTTTAGAATATTCTGACAACATTTCACTTCTTCATTTTTAGAGCCGACTATGTAACTTGGAATGGTCCCAACACCACGCTCAGTCAAAAGCAGTCCACTCAAGGGCCCGATCCAAATTTGTTAAGCGAGCGAACTAGCTATAAACCAGTTGGACGGAATACAGAACTCTGCAAGGGCTCCAAAGCTGGCCTGGTCAAGGGCAGCATCTACGCCAGGGGCAGCACCAAATGCAACTGAGATGGACCACTAAAGCCTCAACTCCAGAGTGCCAAAGACAAAACATCATAAATATTCGATTACCCAGTGCACAACCCTCCAAAAATATCCAGAACTTAACTATTTTGTATGTGTCGTGAAACAAGAATTTTGCTCTATATTCCACATCTATTCCATCCAATCTCCAATTTGTTTTTAATATGTTTTCTTTTTCCAAAACTCACATTAAAAATTGATATTACAAACTATGTTAATACTATGTAAATGGGTCTACACTTCGTCCTCGTTAAGCAGCATATTGGGTATGCCGTCTGTAATGGGAAAAATGCGTCCTGTTTCGGGACATTCCAGTTGTCCTTCTAGAACATCAATTTCGAACAACAAATGATGCAGTTTCTGTAGCAGCAGCTCATTCTCGCCCACATTCTCGGGTTGCACAGCGGGTATGTCTTCGGTTAGCTCAGCCTGGAGGAGCAGGTAAAAGAGATGCTTAGCCAGAAGATGTGAGGTGTGTACCACTTACCACCTGGGCGGCACCATATACAGCTGACCAGTCGAGCTTGGGTAGCAGGCGTTCCACAAAGGTTGCATTGAATTCGCTCTCCACCACATCCTTCTTGCTTATCTGTAACAACAACAACAACAAACATGACGATGAAAATCAATATCAAAAGCACGACTTGCCACTTACCGTTAGTTTAAGGGGATAGCCCACCTTCACACCCTTGATGGCCATGGAGGTGAGGAAATTATAAGTGCTGAGTTTCATTTTAATTGCAATTTAATGGTATGTATTTGTTTAAAACAAAATGCGCACGTTTTTAATGCCAGCAATGTGTGCTATCGATAAGCATAATATGGCTATCGACTATCTTGCAATCGCTATCGCTCACGAACACAACAGCTGTTTTACTTTTTCCACCCAGCTGGCATCTCTGCGGAATCAAGTCAGGTGGCAACGCTGCACCATTAAACCTCTTCTCACACACAACTGCTGCAATTTTATTGTTTTTAAGGCGTTTCTCTATGTAATTAAAGTTCAATTTATTATTTATTCGGCCCTCGAGTGCATAATTAAGCGTGTGTAAGATTCAAATATGGAGGATATATTCCATTGGTGCCGCGAGGGCAACTCGATTCAAGTGCGCCTCTGGCTGGATGAGACCGAACATGACATGAATTTGGGGTAAGCTAAATAATATTACTATTAAATTGCAATTAATTATTGGTAAAAGGGCCCACGCAGATTGGTATTTGGCAATATTAAAGAGAGAGTTTGCAAATTACTCACTGGCCTTGCACATGAAATTTGTGGATGTCATGACGTCATGATTTATTCTTATGTTGTGTAAACAGAACTCATACACATACAAACAGTGCGTAAAATAAGTTTGCGTACACTGCGATTTTGTGGAATAAACGAGGCATTAAAAAGTGTTTTTAAATTATTTTCTTTATTTGAATTAGTTTTTGCAATATTCCCGAATTGAAATAAATAATAATTCTTTTCAAGTATAATTTTACCTAAAAATGGGTAAAGCAAAAATTTTGAGTCGTTTGGATCTTGAAAAAATCGACTTCTATAACTCGCAAGGTCTTTCCAATCGAAATAGTGCCAACTAGTTAAATCACAACTCCAAATCTGTTAATATTTAGCTTTGTAAAAGAACGAAAAGCATATGGAATCCAGTTTAAAGGAAGAAAACCAGCTTTTACTGCTCAAGAAAAAAAGTTATTATAATGAGGGATTAATCCCGAAACAAATATCGGATCCGGTTCCGGCACGTACCAAAATGAGAATTTCGGTTTAAGAATCTATTTCGATTGTCAGTTTGTTTCGGTTTTCGGTTCTGATACGGTATCCAGATTTTTATTTCGGCATACCGCCGGTACAAGTATAATTTTTTTAATATTTTAAAAAAAAATAAATTTTTCATGATATCCAAAAAATTGTATGGATGTGAAAGAATTAAAAAATTGTGTTCTAAGGATATGCCACAAAAAAGAACTATTTTTAAAATATGCCGATCTCTTGCCTTTTTTTATTAAACTCACCAAAAAAAGCGACCTAGAATTCTTTTGTCGCGCAGACAAGCTCATCTTCCACATAGAACTATCAGTCACGTAAACTTACTCATAACAATGTAAACTGTAAGTTTATCCTTCTTTAATCTTATATAAAATCTATCTAAAAAGCATAAAAATATTACTTAATTATGGTTCGAAATAATCGGCCCTAGAATCTGCCGTATATCCGCCCAAAGAAAAAGATCTCTCACGATGTCACGTTCAAGAATTAATTATGGGCTATATTAATACGCTGATAAAATTTTCAAAGTGCTATATCAGCTCTAAAAACGGTCTAAACCAGTTGGAAACATAAAATCTGCCTAAGCTTTTCCTTACACTACTTTTTTCTAAATATTAAAACCATGGTGCAAACCTGTTCTCAACAGAACCGAACCAAACCGTACCAAATCGCTGTTTTCTGCTCCTAAACCGAATCAAGAACCGAACCGGTGTTCTTCCAAAAATGCTGAACCGAACCGAAAACCGCATTTAAAAACGGTTCGGTTCGGTTCAGTTTATCGATGAGTTTATTGTTGTAAATACGATATTGCACTTGTGAACTTAGAAATTTTTCTAAGGTAGTAGTAGTGTTTCCTCATTCAAGTTCTCTATTTGACGATTATAAAGAAATTATTACGCGTTCTTCTTGTTCAGAGGATGGACTGAAATCCAGTTGATACGGACCGTTTTCGAAATACTATGGTATATATTACATTTTTGCTTGTCAAGACAATCCTTGAAGTAACGGACAGAGCCTTTACATCTGTCTTTATATAATACGTACGTTTCTAATAAAATCAGCTCGCCAAGGCAATAATGGATTTTATGCGCGGTTCCTGATTTCTGACTATATAATAATATAATTCTTTTAACGATTTGAGAGAGAACCAAGTTTATTTTAACCGCCATCACCGTTAACCGAATGTTATAACGTTTTATAAAACAATTGATTTTATTCTTATTGAGCAAAGTATGAACGGCATACCAAAATCTGTATTCCCCAAGTTAGGTGATCTATTCGAACCATTTTCCATGGATACTTCAACAGGAAAATGCAGGCTTACACGCAAATGATAATCTAGGTCCCATACGGGATTGGAAAAAACAAAAACACACGCAAAATGTACGAAGAAAGAAAACAGTACGAATATAAGGAGTCGTTAAATGCAGCAATTAAAATTGCTTGGATCGGTATTTCGTTGAAATACGTAAACACCCTGTTCTGCTCTATGATTGACCGGATTTTTAAAGTAATAAGTAGCCAAGGAAGGAGCACTCGTTACTAAAACTAGTATTTACACTAATTAAAATGTTAAGAATCTCTTTTCATAGACAAAACATGATTTGATTGATTTTGTTAAGTGAGTCTATTCTATTGACCTAGAAAAAAATACCTTATTTTAGGTTTCTTAAGGAAAATTGTAATAAACTTAAAAGATGATTGAATAAACTTTTTTCTGAAAACTTACATTTTTTCAATTATCTCCAATATTTAAGCTATTTTTTTCACTGTACATTAAAATAGTAGCAAAATCAAATATTATGAGACACCAACACAGACTTATATGCATTTATTAATTTTCATCTCCTCTTTTTTTGCAGAGATGATCATGGCTTCAGTCCCTTGCACTGGGTGGCCAAAGAGGGTCATTCCAAGCTGGTGGAAACACTATTGCAGCGTGGAGCTCGTGTAAATGCCACCAATATGGGTGATGATATCCCTTTGCATTTGGCTGCCGCCCATGGTCATCGCGATGTGGTACAAATGGTGAGTCCAAATAAAAACTTCTCTCTCTTAGAAGAAATTCTGACTAATCTCTCTCATTCTCTCTGTCGTGTAGCTGCTGCGCGAGCGTTCCGATGTGAATGCCGTGAATGAGCATGGCAATACACCTCTGCACTATGCCTGTTTCTGGGGCTATGACTTGATTTGCGAGGATTTACTTAATGCCGGCGCTTTGGTCTCGATTGCCAATAAGGATGGCCATACGCCGCTCGACAAGACCAAGCCTAGTCTGGGCAAACGTTTACAGGATCTGGCCGAGAAGAGTGGTCAGGAATTGAAGGTTATCAGTTTCAAGGAGCAGAGCTGGCTGGGCCTGAAGACCCGTTCCCGGGATGCCACTCTCTCGCGCTTCAAGGGCATTAGCATGGGCGACTTGGATTTGCATACCAAAGTGTCGGTGACGCCTTCGGGTGAAACCTGGCGCGGACGCTGGCAAAAGAATGATGTTATAGCCAAGATATTGGCCGTGCGTCAGTGTACGCCTCGAATCTCTCGTGACTTTAATGAGGAGTTTCCCAAGCTGCGTATTTTCTCGCATCCGAATATTTTACCCATCATTGGAGCGTGCAATTCGCCACCTAATCTGGTGGTGATTAGTCAGGTAAGCGCTTGATTGATAAAAGTTTGCTTAAATTTTGATTTTATAATTCTACAGTTTATGCCACGCTCTTCGCTGTTCAATTTGCTGCATGGCGCCACTGGAGTGGTGGTGGACACCAGTCAGGCGGTACGTTTTGCCCTGGATATAGCCCGCGGCATGGCCTTCTTGCACTCACTGGAACGCATTATACCCACATATCTATTGAATAGTCATCATGTGATGATTGATGATGATCTAACAGCCCGAATCAATATGGGTGATGCCAAATTCTCTTTCCAAGAAAAGGGACGCATCTATCAGCCCGCCTGGATGTCACCGGAGGCCTTGCAGCGCAGGCCAGCGGATCGTAATTGGGAGGCCTGCGATATGTGGAGCTTTGCCATATTAATCTGGGAGTTGACCACCCGAGAGGTACCCTTTGCCGAATGGTCACCCATGGAGTGTGGCATGAAAATAGCCCTGGAGGGATTGCGTGTCAAGATTCCACCTGGCACCTCGGCTCACCTGGCCAAACTGATTTCGATATGCATGAACGAGGATCCCGGCAAGAGGCCCAAATTCGATATGGTTGTGCCCATACTGGAGAAAATGAAGCGTTGAGCTGCAAATAGGTTGTAAATACCAAGCCAAAATGTGCCTGTCAACAAAATGTTTGCCAACTGATTTGTTAACTTAACTTTTGTTTCTAACTGAACTTAACCGTACCCGAAAGCCACAAATCCACAAGTGCCTAAATGTCTATTACAGGTCTTTCATACTCTCTCTCTCTCTCTCTACTCTGTCTTGTGTTCTCTGTGTCCCATTTCTAACTGTTCTTATGATTTTAATGATGTTTTAATGTTTTGTTAGGGTGCTCGATTTTTTGATACATTTTAAGTTGGTCTAAACCGTTTAACCGTTAAGCTCTTGTATTTATATATATATAAAAAAAAGAAGAAAAATAAACAAAAACATATTTGTTACTAATTAATTAAACAAATTTGTATGACTACAAACCATAAAAACAAATCGAATGTACAACCTTTACTTAAGGTATAAAACATTCGAGAAGCAGTACGAAATTCGAGTCTGTCACGAAGTGCTAGAATATACCTGAATCCTTTGAGGTTAAAGTGTACTGCTCCAACGACTATCGAATCGCTTGTGACACTACGTTCGGCGTTTGAAGCTGATACCTGGCTTGTTTTTGGGGAGAATGTAAGCCATGTCTCTGGATAGTATCCAAAAACATAATATGGGTTTTCGTGAGTGTATTCGTGCTCTCTCGTGCTCATGCTACCCGGTACGAGACTGGGTAACGATTTGATTAATATTGATTGCGACGATAGGTAAGGTTTAGTATACTAGTATAAAATGTAAGCCCGTTTTTGCTTATAAAAAAAGGAATAGTGACTTAGCTATACACTTTGAAAAAAGGATGTCTTCTTTTATTATCGTGTTTGGGCCTTGTGGTGCTTAACCAAATTTTGTTAGTGCCTTTGTGGGTAGACTCTGTTCGTGAACGTGCGGAATGTACCAAACAAATACGCCACTCGCGCATCTCTGTCCCAAACTAATATGTACATTGGGGAGGGTCAATTTGTTCTGGTCAAGAGAATCTAACCAAAGCGTAAAATTGCCCAAGAAACTATGGGTCTACGATCAATATCGAGTTCGCGATTTTGTAAGAAACAATACACTCATATGGTACGCATGATCTTCTGCTGCGGTGAAGCAGTCGATGGAAGGTACGATAGTATATATTCTTGAATTTTTTCCGAAATATCGTTTCTTTGTCAACACAATTAATTGTTTTAGTTCTTTTCAAACATCTTTAAGCCACATTTTTATACTCTGTAGGTACAAAGAGTATATTGGGTTTGTGCAAATGTATGTAACAGCCAGAAGGAAGCATCTCCGACCCTATAAAGTATATATATTCTTGATCAGCATCAACAGCCGAGTCGATATAGCCATGTCCGTCTGTCTGTCCGTATGAACGAAGAGATCTCAAAGATGGTAAAAGATAGAGGTTTGAGGTGTATGGAACTTATATTTCTTATACTTGCAGGCAGATCAAGTTTAGTTTTGATTTTTGCCACGCCCCCTGCTTTCCCCGCAAATTGAAAAAAACCTCATATCTTCCACAATTTTGGAGTTAGATTGTTCGAACCTTCTAGACATTTATTCTACTCATCATTTCTTATCAAGCCGCCATACATTGTTTTCCCATCAGATGAACGATAGTAGAGTTGCCACCCACGCAATTTGAAAAACACCTCAAATATCCCGCAATTTTGGAGTTAGGTTGTTTGAACCTTCTAGACATATATTCTACTCATCATTATTTATCGAGCCGCCATACATCTTTTCCGATAGAGAACGTGCACCCCAATTTGAAAAAATCGAATATCCAAAAGAACTTAAATATTTATCGAACTAAGTTTCCGTCAGATGAGCGATGGTAGAGTTGCCACCCCCACAATTTGAAAAAATCTAATATCTTCTACAATTTTAAAGACAGATTGTTTAAACCTTTTAGGCATATATTTTAATCGTCATTATTTATAGATCCACCATACACCGTTTCCAGATCAGATGAACGATATTCGAGTTATAAGCAAATCAAATAGTTACGCTGGACAGCACTGCCCGTAATCGTGATAGGCAGCACTTGCACATTTTGTGTGATCCCACACTTTAAAGTTATTAGTTATATACAAACAGGTACAGAGTACAATTACAGTCGGGCTTGACCGACTTTCTTACTTGTACTAAGATAATTTTTTTATCTTCAGGACGAAATATTTTCTCATTTTGAATCCTAAAAGTATTTTTTAAACAATTCCTAGAAAGAATCGTGTTATTTCACTTTAAAAGAAATTGTTTCCTATCCCCAAAAAGAAACTCGTTATTCTAACCCCCCAAAGGGAACGTTTTCTATTTCTTTGAAGAAGCTCTTTTTCACCTCGCAGAACAGTCGCGGAATGGCAACCCAGCGATACCAAAGCCATCTTTATTTTTATAAAAAAGAATAAAAGAGACAAAAAATGTTAAATATCGAAACCTTAAGAGACGTAAAAAATTTTATTAAAACAGTCTCTTGAATGGTGCAAGTATAAAAATATTTATATTTCTTTGTTTTTAAGGAAGACCCTTAAACCCTCAGCTGAAAAATTGATAAGGGATTTACACTACCTGCCATTTGTCATTACTTATTAAAAATGTAATATTTCAAAATATCATTTTGATCTTAAAAATATAATTTTAAATTTTTGCAAAAATATCAATTTGATATTTCGAACTGGTCAATTTGAAGCGTCTTTTTATTGAAAAAAGAAAATAGAATATTGTGTCCCAGATCATATAAATTTTCTTTCAAATGATCACTGGTTGTAATTTTTTTAGAAATAATTAAATGGTTTCGCAACCACTGTGTGACGTGAGCTAAACGGCCCTGACCTAATTTAGCATGCACGCGATTTTGTGCAGCTCGCGTGGGCAGCGAATTGCCATAAAAGTGAGAGCGCGCCGGCGTAAGAGCCTGTTGGAGAGAGAGAGTAGGGTGGTAAGTGCATTTGATATTTTTGAAATGATGTTAAGTTTGCTTAAAGTTATAAATAAATAAACAAATTAAGGAATGGAAATAGCTTTGCTTACATAAATTAAGTTAATGTATTGAAGCCACCTACAACGTTTGTAGCCAGGTAAAGAGCTTATTCTCGCTCTCTTTCTCTCTCTCTCTGTCACTACTTATCTCTCACCGGCTTGGGGCTCTCTGTTTATGTTTTTGCGGCTCCGTTATAGTTGGGGCTGCTGCTGCTGTTGCGGTAAGCTTGCACCAAACCATGTGATTGTTTTGTTGGCTCGCTCTTCCTTCAAGCGCACATCCTGTGCCTGCCTGCCTTTGTTGTTGCAGCAGCTTTAAAAAGTTTTTTCCTTTTATTTTTTGCTGCATTTTGTTGTCGCCGTTGCCGTCGTCCTGTCCTGTCGCTAACGCCGTTGCCGTCGTCGTCCTCGTCGTTGTCGGTGCTTTTCGGGCCCAGAGGCTGGTCGCTCGGTCTCCAAACAGGCAAACGGGCAAAAACTGCAGCAGTGTCCAAAAGCCGATTTACAGTTTTCTATGCCAGTTATGACTGCAGCCAAGCAAACGGCAACAACATTTCCGCAATGAAGAAAAGAGTGCAAAAAAAGTGAAAAATAGTTGAAATAAAAATATTTAAAAATCTTTAAAGAACTTGAAAAGTGAAAATAAATTATACAAACACACACACACGCACACACACCTTAAGTGGCTTCAGTGAAAGTGAGCAACTTTTTTTATGGCATCTTTTAGGCGCAGCGTGTAAAACAAACGAATTTTAATTGCCTGCCATTGAAATTGGAATTGGAAATTGGTTTTGGAGCAGCTGTTTAAATGTATTTTAGTGCTTGCTTGCAACAAAGGCCCGCCCCTTGGAGGGCCGGCAATCCATGGAGTATTCAAGCACGAGTTTGAATCATCAACAAACCAACTCAAAGGCCAACCAAACCAGGTGAGCATTTATAATGAATATTAAATTGTGTGTGTGTGTGTGTGCTCCATTTTATGACCACACCTGGGTCAGAAATACCTACTTCCACTTTCCTTTTCTTTCAATTAACCACACAATTGCCCAGGCAAGGATCCAAGTGGGGGCTACCCTCATCAACATCATTATAAAAATGTGAAAAAAAAGAAAGAAAAATACTTTTCATCAACAGCAGCCACAGTTTGCTGCTGCTGCAGTTACTCCATCATTCATTTGGCTGACGAGTGAGCCACTAACCTACTTCCTTCACATACAAAAGCCGCAGCAGATGCGGCTGCTGTTGTGGTTAGCCATTGTTGTTGTTGTTGCCGGCAAACCACGCCCACACAATAGGCAGGCGGTGCCCTGATGATGAGTGAAAATGTGCAAATGACTCCTGAGGCTGCAAAGTAATGGAAATAACAAATGATGAGATTTATTTTTTGATAGAAACACCGCAATTTCCTATCCCTATCCCTTTCCCTCTCCCTCCCTCTCTCTCTCACTCTTTCTCGATCGATGTGGCTTGCATAAATCAAAAGTTTTTACTTGCCAAACTGAAATGCCACATGGGCATATATTTCACTTGTGCTTTCGAGCAAAAGCATTGAAAAGCGAAAATATTGTGACAACAGCCTCGAGTGGAAATGCTCTTTGCTTAGGCACTCTCGTGTGAAGTGCATAACAACGTGGAAACTACTAGCATCAGCAAAAACGTATCCAAGGAGGCCACAAAGTATGCAATGCCATTAAAAAAAAAAGGGACATGAGATAGAAACCAAAGGAGTCGCTAGCAGGCAGTTCAGGAAGACGGCACATGCAAAAGCGTGTATTGATTTTTGTTTGGTATTTGTTTTTCGTTTGAGGATGTAAAGGATGCCTTAGAAGCTTGGTTTGCTGGTTTACTGGGTTTGACTTTGTTTGATTGCCCCTGGGAGGGGAACAAAACAGCAAAAAGTGACTGCAGTGCGTATGAGTAATATATGAGAAAGTCAAAGCCAACTTGACAGAGAAGCATTGGAATTGTTTTTGGCATTTGAAACTAAGCAAAGTGAAGATACAGAAACTTAAGTTAAGGAAAAACTTGTTAAGAAAAGTTAATCGAAACATATTTGCATTGTGGCTTCTATTCACTTTATACTTATCCGTTGGTTGGCTTGCCATGGCTGACACAGACAAGTCACTTACTCAATTAGATACGAGGCCCCTTACTGAACCATTTTGTAAGCAGAATAACGGCAGAGAACTTGGAGTACAATTTCCGCCTCTTTTTTACACCTGTAAATGCTACAGAAGTCGTGTTGGCTGACGCCTAGACAGGTTGAGTGTTTGTATGTCTGTCTATCTGTCTGACTGTCCGCATGAACTAACAGATCTTAGAGATGGCAAGAGCTAGATGTGTATGGAACATAAACTCCTTGATTAATTTTGTTTTAAATTTTTGCCACGCCCCCTGCCTCCTTTGCAACTTTAAGAATTCACATATCTCCCATAACTTTAAAGCTAGATTGTTCTTACTTTCTGGATTTACATACATATATAGTAAGCCTACACTCAGAAAAAAAATCATGAATTCCGTAGTTAAACAGGGGAAATTCAAGTACAAACGATCTCAAAAACTGACTTAGTTCTTAATATCTAAGTCTGAGAACAAAATTCTCATTTCAAGATCGTTTTGGGATTATAAATTCACTTTAACAAAACTTCAATTTGATTGGATTTTACTCTTAGGGCCGTTTTCTCATGTTCCTATTTTCAAATATAGGACATTATTTAAAAGAATCATGTTTTGGGTGCAATTATAAATTAGGGGAAACAAATTTCCGTTTTAAAACTTAAACTTCAGAAAATTTTTTATTTAAATTTATAATAGATTTATACAAGATGCAATAAAAAAAATACAACAAAATAACGCTTAAAATTTAAAAACAAAACGATCTTAATTTAATCACGATCATACCTAAAAATAGGAGGGCATTTTTTTCGGAGAGTATTTTTCATCCAAATGACTTGAAACTCGTCCATATCTCTAAAAGCAATAAACCGATCTTTACGAAATTTTTACAGTATGTTCATGTCGATCAGAAAAGTGTGATAAGCTATGCTCAAATGGCCAGCTTTCCATAAAGGTGGGGGCAAAAATTGTTTGAATATTTTTTAAAAATTTATTACGTATACGTAATATTAAATTCGGGCTTACATTTTGTCACATTGCTTGCGATCCAAGTGTTTTATGATACATATCATACACTCTTACCCAAGGGCGTAGCCAGCTTTCCATTAAGGTGGGGGCAAAATTTGCTTGAATATTTTTCGAAAATTTATTACGTATACGTAATATTAAATTCGTGCACACATTTTGGCACCTTTCTTGCGATCATCTATTGTGTTTTTATCAATTACTTATGTAACTTTAGTGGTGATTTCTTCCAAATTAGGGAAAACCATTTTGTTAAACATGCTTTAGCAACGAAATAATGGTTGCTTGAAGTGCCTTTCCCATGTTTCGCAAAAGAGAAGTCGTTTTCGAAATCAATGAACATTTTCATTATTTTCAAACATTTTTGCAGTAATATTTACCAATTTTTAAAGCAAAAAGAATCGAGGAAGAAAATTATTCAACGATTCCAAAATAGTCTCTCTGAGTTCCATAGAGCGGATTGGTTGTCCAAAGTTCTAGATTACTTTTTTTCCACCTTAGAGAGCATAAAAAGTTATTAAAATAAGTTTCTGATCCTATAAAGATACCTGATCCCTGAATCCAGATTTCTGATCCCAGATCTATAATCACAGATCCGAGGTGCATCCCAGATCCCAAATGCCTAATCCCAGATCAGAGATCCCAGATCCAGATCCCAGATCTTAACCAGATCCGAGGATCCCAGATCCAAGAAACCCAGATAAATCCCAGTTCCCCGATCCCAGATACCTGATCTCAGATCCCTGATCCCAGATCCGAGATCCCTGAACCCAGATTCCTGATCCCTAATCACAGATCCGAGGTTCATCCCAGATGCCTGATCCAAGATCCCTGATCCCAAATCCCTGATCCCAGATACCTGATCCCAGATACCTGATCCCAGATACCTGATCCAAGATCCGAGATCCCAGATCCGAGATCTCAGATCCGAGATCTCAGATCCGAGAATCATCAAGGTTCCCCGATCCCAGATACCTGATTCCTGATCGCAGATCCCTGATCCCAGATCCGAGATCCCTGAACCCAGATTCCTGATCCCAGATTCCAAAACCCAGATCCTTTATCCGATATCCCTGTCCCCGATATCCCGATCCTGACCCTAGATCCCAGATTCCTGATCATAGATTCCTGATCCCAGATTCCTAAACCCAGATCCTTAATCCGATATCCGAGGTTCATTCCAGATCCCTGATCCCAAATCCTTGATCTCAAATCCCAGATCCCAGATCCCAGATCCCTATTCCCATATCCATGATCCCAGATCGCTGATCCCAAATCCCTGATCCCAGATTTCTGATCCCAAATCTCTGATCTCCAATCCAAGATCCCACATTCCTGATCCCAAATCCCTGAATGTGTATGTGTGTGCATGGATGCGCTTGCTTGTGCTAATTCAATCCAAACGAATATCAGCACAAATAAAAACAAAACACTGAAACAAAGAAAATCTCACGCAAAAAAGCTGTCGCAAAGAAATCAAAGTCCAAATTTTTCTTGTTTTAGTCCTCCAGCCGAACGTCCGTTAAAGAGCTTTGCTGTAAAAACTATTTTTCGTTATTTATGGTGTCGTTACCTTTTAAACGAGTCACTTAATTCAACAACGGCTTAACTCAACAAACACGATTTTTGGTGGTTAAAATGCAAAAAATATTCGCCTCATCATATTCCATCTTGTGTCAAAATATTCATTAAGGGGGTCTTATACAAATGGTTTTTTGAGTGTTTCCTAAAAAAAATTCTAGAGAGAAAACTAAAAGACTTTTTTTTTTTAATTTGGTTTTTTGTTTTGTGTTATTTAATAAATACATAAAAAAAAATTAAAAAATAAAATGTTGCAATTCGAGGGCAGTTCAACAAGTTATCGGCCTGCCAATTAAGGCCTCAAAAAAAAAAAGGTGTAGAGGTGGTAGCCATGATTCCGGGACTCCAGGTTGTCGGAAATGAAAACGGTAAATGAGGTTATGATCAGAATTTATGTAACTCTGGCCCGTAGCTCTATCATATTTTTCAATATTTTTAAAAATTTGGTGGCCATTTAAAAAAATTTTTTTTTTTTTTTTTTTTTTGTAGTTTAGTGTAAAAAAAATAATAAAAAAAGTGTTTTTCCTCTTGACCGAGGTTCGGGCCTACGGGGAAATATATATACTTAATGGGGTCGGAAATACTTCCTTATGGCTGTTACATACATTTGTACAAACTAGTCTGGCAGTCGTTTCCAGGACTTTTGCACTGAATTCGAACAGAATCACATCTTAATGCGCTGCTCCATCGCACACGCTTGTAGCCACACGTTTCGTCTTTGTATGGAAAAAAAAATACACGAGAACGAATTCGGATTGTCACTCTTTGCTAAGCTCTTGCTCTCTTATGTATAAATACATTCGGACGAAGTTTTCTTTGCCTTTTCGTTGATTTTATATTTAGTTAAAAGTCGTTTAAATACTTCCTCAATTAATTATGTTTAATTAATTAAAAATTGTATTGCCTACTTTTAGGTACGATTTCTATTTATCATTAACGTCAAGTGGCTATAAATGTTCAAACTTAACTGCTTCAAGCAGCAAAAACTTAAAAAACAACTACTCAGCTCTTAAATAAGTATTTATCAAGCTCAGCAGCAGAGCTATCGATCAAAGTGGGTGGTAGTGGGGGTGGGGGTGGGGGTAGCCCACCCACAAACGTTGATATTCAATAAATTCTGTGCTCGACTTGCGCTATGGAAAATGGCCAATTACGAGGCAAAACGAGTTAAGAATTGTGCCATCGGGTCCGGTGGGGGGTATGGAGAAGCAAAATGAATGGCCATTGCTGCACTTAACATGAATGGCCATTTTTCCAATCAATTACTTTGGCCCGATAGCCGGGACGGGAGAGGTCAGCGTAAGGCACAAGCCGCAGAACGTGCCGGGAAAATAAATAAGGGAATGGGGAATTGACCCTAAGCGATTTGCAGACAATGATTTTAATTTTTTTTTTTGTTGAGTTATCCCTTTGCTGTGACTTTGACATTCCGGTTTTCTTTTTTATATACACACACAGACTGCCTGTGATTGGCAGCTATTTCAACATTGAATCACCAACTGGATCAGCAGCAGCAGCTTTGGGCAATCAACGTTGCCTCAACACGCCACCAACTACGCCCAGCAGCCCCCTAAGGGAACCACCCCAGAGTCCCTCAGATGGTCACATCTCATCGCTGAGCTCGCATTCCGCCGGATCTGGTTCCGTTTGCAGTGACATCTTGTTGGGTAAGTTCATAATAAGTTTTTTTCGCTCAGTTTCCTGGCGCGGGTTATTTATAGCTCAACACGGAACAGATCATGACCCAGGAATATACAAAAATAATGGCAACATTTTATTGAGGTTGCTGACATTCAGGCAAACATTGCCACATTGATGCCATTTCTGTTATTTGGATGCAGTTGGAAGGCGGTTTGCTTAACATGCCACACACACACACGGAGAGAGAAATGTGTCGAGCAGGAATGTCAGCCTGCTGCCACAATCTGTGCTAGAATGTTGTTGTTTTTTTTTGTTGGTGGCTGGCATCGCGTGTGAGGTTTATATAGGATTGCTATATGCTCCGGCATTGTGGCAATCTGACATGGTATTCCTGGCATTAAACGCTGCCACAAGCGGCTGTTGCCATTCGCAGCAGGACTTAGAAATGGAAGAGGCACAAGCTTAGCTAGAACCAAAAGGTTAGCATTTGCATATAAATAAAGAAATTTATAAATTCAATCCGTCATTTTATACTGAAAGTGTTAAAAGTTTATTAACAAAAAAAGGTTCGATTAACAATATTAAGTTAATATTTTACGAAAAGAATTATCAACAAGTGAGAATAGAACACAAGAAACAAGTATCAAATATAAAATATTTGTTTGAAAATTGTCCAAGACAACATTGGAAAATGATTTAAAATTTTGGAGAGGTCCTAAAAACGGAGACTCAAAAATATTGTGTTACTTTCTGTTTCAGCAACCCAAGTATCAGTAGAATGAGAATTTTCAACCATAAAGTTTGTTGCTTGTAATCTGAAAGCTAGTAGAGAAAAAAACATTTTCAGGAAGATGTAATGCCTATTACCTTAAACTAGGTCGAGTTTGGTTAGATTAGAGAGGTTGCAGGGGTTTCGCCAAGCACAATAGCCTAATAATGCAGATTCCTCCTACTTTTCAGTCCAAAATGTGTCTGAAAAGTGAGATTACCTACGAGACATTTAGAAGGTTTTGATGAAACCAGATCGATATATGGGCATAATCTGAGCTAGATCAAACTCGTCCGTTAGAAATTGAGGGCCGACGTAATTTTGTCACCTTCGACTCAGGGCAGGGTTTTAAAATAATTACCCAAAAAAATTAAAAATAAAACTGATTTTTTTTCGAATTTCTTTTAAAATTTTGAATAATTTTTACTGTTCATAAGACAAGGTATATCTAATAGATTAATCATTTTTGAACTTAAACTAGTGAGTTCTTACTCTTTTCGTGACATCACATGCCGCAGAGATGAAAAAAGTGGATCGGAAGATGGGGCCAACATGTTGAAGAGGCCCTCACTTTGTCATGTCTCTTTTTTTACCTATTTTACCTCTAACATCATTTGAATTAGCTAATGAAATAATCAAAGAAGATATTTTGAAAATATGGCAAATATGCAAATTAATTTTTTTTTTATTTTCCATCAAAGTTGAAAATTTGTTAAAAAAAAGGCAGCTGGTAAATAGAGATTTATTTGAAGAAACAGAAAGCAAACATTAATTTTTTTTTTCATAAAATGAAAGAAGATATTTCATAAAATGAGCCTGCTCGTTGCCATAGGCATACCTATGTTCTTTCTTTTGAATATCGAATTTGCAGGACATCGAGCCAAGCGACTCAATTGGCGGAAAAAATGTTCTGTATTGAGTGCTTCCTTATTCGCGACATAACCTAAGCAGATCTTAAACAAAGTATTTCTTTTTTTTAAGTGGACCGAGGCTCGAAACAAATCAGGGGCTTTAAGAAGCGGTCCGCTAACCGAACCCATAGATTCCTCACTGGTTCGAACCAAACCTCAAATAAAATGTTGGAGGTTTTAAGCCTTGCTGTTAATTTGTTAGTTGATCCGCACAGATATCGGTTTAATTTTTTAAGGGTTTTTTAAAGTCTTTTTAAAAAATCTCAAAAATTATAAGTTCGTATTATTACCTAACCAACTACATATTTGGAATTTTTCAACATTATTGGCATGTAAAATTATATTGCAGTATTCTGCTTTTAGCGTTTAACAGCCTTCCACATTTTAACAAAATCTGAGAAAAAATGTATAAGTTTTAACCAAGGCTGCAAACCGGTCCGGAACCGGACCCCTGACCCCTTTTTAGAATTGCCCGAACGGAACCTTAAACCGAACCTTTTACATTTTTAACCCCTCGAACCTGAACCCAAACCGAACCACTTATTCAAACAAGAAGGTTCGTTTCAAAATAATAATTAATTTTACCAACGAAAGCAATTCTTATTCAGATAATTGCAAAAAAAGGGATGTTTTTGAACAAATATCAAATAAAAAATCTATCAATGATGTTATTAATTCCTCGGAAATTGTCAAAGAGAACATATAATACATCGATAATGTTTTATAATTTTGCAAATTTCTTAAAAACGAAGACCTTAAAATTATTGTGCTTACTTAAATGTACAAGCATTTCTCAACACTAAAGTTTGTTCTTTCTAATCTAAGAACTGGTGGATGAACAGCTTCAGGAAGATTTAATGCCTGCACAGAAGAACTTCGAGATATCAGAAATTAAATCCATCCCAATCAATGTGAGATTAAGGTGGCCAATGCCGGATTTACTCAAAATTTTTCAATTCCGAAATTCTTGTCACGATCATGAGAATGGCCGAGAAATAAATTTCTAACTTGATCTCGGTTTCTATTCGTTGATTCGCTATGACATTGCAATTCCGTAGTTACTTTAATGTAATGAAATGAAGGATTATTTGATTTTCAAGAAGGATCCATACTTCATACTTCAAATGAGACTTTTAGAATAGAATCAATTTTAATTTGCCTTCTAGGGTTTATCACAAACTAAATCAAGCAGCTTGCTTAAAACTTGACAGATGAAAGTTAACAGAAGCAGCTAAGCATTTAAAGTTAATACAGGGGAAATTCAAACAGTTTTCTTCTTATTAAACTATCCCCGGATATATATATATATACATTTGTGGTAAGAGAAATGAATTTAAATTTAAATTCAATTTCGTTTGTAATTATGATAATTTGTGAGTAATTGAATTTCAATGATAAATTTAATGATTTTGTTTTTTTTTTTCGATTATCAAATGACAGGCCACATTCCGCTTCAACACACTCACCATTGTTGGATGATGATGTGCAGCTTCATTTCCATTTCCTTTTTTTTCACAATCAATTTAATTCCAATTTAATGTGTGCAATAATTTTTCCATAACTTCAGTCCGGAATGACTGTGGCCCATTCGAAGTGATAATTTCTAACGTCCACTCTAAGTATTTATAAGTTTGTTTACAACTTGAATGCTATCATATCAGTCAAGCCTCAACAGCAATGACAACAGCAGCAGCAGCAACAACAACAACAACAACATTGCGGCTACTGGCACGAAAAAAATGTGCAAAGTAAACAAGAATCAGCATTCAAGAATCTAGAATCTAACAGCAGGGGCATAATACAATAATAAACAAATAAATAAAAAACTAAACGCATTTTGCGCCACTTTGTTGCTGGCCGCCGCGCGCTATGTTGCCCATGACGTTGCCCACAAGTCATTGAACTTAGGCAACGCCAACAACAACAACAACAGCAACAACAATAGCAAAATAAATAAAACGCGAAAAATGAACAGCAGAAGAACCGCGCGCGTTGATAAGTGAAATGCACGGGGAACGTTCAAGTGGGGGGCGGAGGCATGGTCAATAGTAAGAATAGGCACGTGAAAGGGAGGCCTCCTACTCCTCCTCCTCCTCCAGCAAACAACTCTCACTCAACTCTCTCGCAATATGCACGCACACATGTCCAACGATTACACAATCTTCAACAGCGCGCCAAGCAGCGGCATTTTCATTTTTCTCTTCCTGGTTCGTCGTCATCGAGCGTAAGCGTGTGTGTGTGTGTGTGTGTGTGTGTCTTGAGAAGATCAGGTTTTATCACACAACGCTATCGAACATATTACGTTTTCTTGTAAGGGGACTGAGGTGGGGGCGGGCTCAGTTGAACGATCGGATCTTTCGCTTTCGTGGAGGATCGTCGTCGTCGTCGTCGTTTGTTGCCGTTTTCTTGTTATTTACAGTTTCTGGTTGCTTTCGCTGCCCCGTTGGAAAAATGGCAAACCAGCTGCAGTTGCTGCCGCCGTCAGCAGCGACTGCAGTTGCCGCTGATCATTGACTTTCGTTGCTTCTCTTTTGCGCGAGGCATTCGTCATGGAAATTGTGCAAGGCAGCGGCAATGGGTGGGCAATAGAAAAGAAAAACTGCGGGAAAATGTGCGCATATTAAAACGAAACACTTGGATGGTTTTTCAATTTTTTTGTTTTTTCCGTGTCTAAGAGGCAGCAGAATGACAGATAGCGAGTGGGAAGTGGCCAACAGTTGCTCTAATGAAAGGAAATTGATTATATCTACATTAGACTGAACATTTTAGGAGTAAAAATGGAAAAGGGATTCTTTTTGTAATTTAGAAAAATTTAATCTTTTATTAAAAAAAAAAAAAAACAGAAGAAATAACTTCGACTGTGCGAAGTCAATACATTGAAAAACTACTAACTGTAACGTAAAAATAGATACAGATATTAAAAATTTAAATAGATAATAAAAATTGATACCATAAAATAAACTTTCTAGTAAAACATTGACCAATCGTACAGCTATATGCTAGTAGATTTATTTCAAAACTATTGAAAGCATATAAAACAAAATCAAGATTGGTGACGATACGATGAAAACAAAAAGTTTCATAGACTTTTTTGCGACCGTTCTATGCGCTATATCTATTCCGTTTTGATCAATTTTTCCTGAATTGTATGGAAGCATATAAACTAAATCGCGATTGTCGCTACGTGAAAAACAAAAATTTTTTCCAGTAGTTTTGCAATCGTTCCTATGCAGCTATATATATAGTCATCGTTTCGATAAATTTTCAGTATAATGTGGAACGTAAAACTAATATACTAAGATGGTGACGCTACGATGGAAAACAAAAAGTTTTCTCATAAGACTTATTTTCCGACCGATCGTCTTGCACTATACGATATAGTCTCGACCGCGGTCGCACTGTCTATGGGGTCTGGGACAGCGCGGGGTGACCACTCTGCGGGGGTGGAACGAAATAAAAAAAACTTTTTTTTTGCTGATTGACAATTTTTGGAATCTGGCAAATTATTTAAATTTTTTTTAGGGCCTATTCTCAGATGACAAAAAAAAATTGGTTGGTCACAATGCTTCATTTGAATAGAAACACCTTTGTAGAGCTTTGAAGTCAGAATGCTTTTGAAAAGCTGTCATATTTATATGAAGCATTGTGCCGAAAATAAAATTTATGTCATCTGAGATCAGGCCTTTACGAATTTGTTCTTATATGAATTTAAGCAGCGTCTGAACTACTTAATCTTTAGCCCAGTTAGTAGAGCATCGTGTCGGACTTGGAATTTTCACATATTAGAGACTATTTTGTAGCATCCCTTATTCTTTAAGCCAGTCTAACCTTTTGGAAATAAATTGATGAATATTGCTAAATTAAGAAACTCAAATAACTGTTTTTGATCAGATTTCAGATTACTTACTTATTTTTTTTTTGGTAGCAAATGACTTTCATAATTGCAATTTTTAAGAATTTTAACCACAGATCGTAAGTGGGGTGGCACATTCACCATATAGCCCCGACCCTGCATCTTAAGATTTTCATTTGCTTCGATCTCTTTAAAATTAAATTACATTATTCAAATACAAATTTTTTTACCAATCAAAAATCTTAAAATTTTTGGGCTAGATTTTCGGGATCGCAAATTTTTTTAATTGCAATATTGTCTTTAGTTTTATTAACAAACAACAAAACCTTCACATTTCACAAAAAGCAATTTGTTCGTATATTAAATTCCTAGTTTTTTGCAATTCCTTTTTTTTTACAACTTTCCCTAGAGTAAAAGATTGGGAATTCGAAAGTGCAAAGTCTTAAATCATCCTTATAGGGGAATGTAGGGTAGGTAAGGGTAAAAGTCCTTAATAACGAAATATTAATAAATAAATCAATGTCATATAAATTTATATATAATTTATATTTACATTCATTTACAAACAGTTTTTAAGAATTGTAAATTTTTTTCGAACAATACGACATTTGAGTAAAATCTTCTGTTTGGGTAAAATGATATTTTATCCTATGTGTTCTACAAATCGTTTTCGATCCGAAATCGATTCTAAATTTTAAGCCGTTAGCAAGTTGTAGCACAAGTAAGAATTACTTATTTTAAACAAACTCAGTAATGATTACTTTTTTGTATAATTGTACGCTTTTGACGTAGTTAACCAATTTTTTCCAGCCTGTATCGTTTTCCCCATTTAACATCGCAATTACTTCAGCTCGTGTATTTTTGAGAATTGGAGATATTCCTAACAAATATTATAAGTCCTTGCATTTTTTTATTTTGCATAAGGTGCATTTATCTGACACATTTCTCAAATACTTCTTTAAGATTATCAGATCACATCTTGCTTTAAAAATCCAAACTATCTACAAACTATCGAAATACCTATACTTTATTACAACTTTTATGCACAAATAAAAAATCATGATTTTTGCTCTTTCAAGTATGCTATGTTTTATAATTATAGAAAATATTTATTTTTTTTTTAGCCTGAACACTAAATATTTTTGTAAACCTTTAACTGTTCCGACAATCTAAATCTGAATTCAAATTTGGATTAAGTATGGTGCTGTGATAATTGAATTCGTTCATATAAATAATTTTTAAAGAAAATAAAGATTGCATACTTTGAGGGACAAAAGAATGCTTTTTTTAATAGCATAAACGTAGTCTATGTTAACATTCAAAACATTCTGTTAAATTTCTCGGATGAACTCAGTATGTTCCGGGCGAATTCTGAGTAAAAAAAAATATTTGTATATTCTTTATTTATGCAGATAAATTCTGAACCACATAATCTAACAAGTTAAAATGTCGGTCAAGCAAGACTGTAATATAATATGTACCTGCCAAAGTTTGTATATAACTAATTACTTTTAAGAGTGGGGCCAAACAAACTGTATAAATGCTGCCCATCAGGGTTGTGGTCGGTGCTGCCCAGCGTTAATATTTGTATTACTTTTAACTCGACTATAGATCATCTGATCAGTCAGTGGATCGATAAATAATGCATATTAAGAAGGGAGAAAGTACCAAATGAAAATCTAAAGATTTTTAAAAAATTTTCTGGAAAACTAGGTGACAGTTTTAGAAAGTGTTTTCTCTCTGCCTTCACAAATTCAAAACTATAACGCCACATTTTTACATTTTCAAATTATATAATTAATTTTTTAGCTGATCTTCGTGTTGGAGGCTTCTCCAAAAATTCTCTTATGCCCAAAAAGAACGAAACTAGTTTGGCCAAATTCCGCCGCCTAGCAACCGCAAGAACAACAACAACTATAGATGCAACTGCAACTGCAACTTTGTTAACTTCCGCATTGTAGAATTACGCTCTGGCTCTGTCACTCAGAGAGTGTGAGAGGGAGATGGATCATACTCTCTCTAGGCTGGTAAAAGGTTCTTGGACCCAAACAGGGCGCCCCCAACTCCCTCTCTTAGTGGGACGCGCTCCCTTGATGATAGTGCAAACTATGTAACGGTTCTCTCCCTCTCTCTCTCTCTCTCTGTCCTGTGTGTTGGTGTGTGTGAAATTGATCTTGAGTGGAGTGTGGATGCACTTGGAAAGTCAACGCTGGCTGCGCTGCCGGCAGCGTTAGAAATTGAAAATAGCAACCAGGAAAAGAGTTGCAACAACAACAACAACAACGGAGCGAGAGTGCCAATGCGTGTTGTTGTTGTTGTTTGGAGATTAGAAAGATAGAAAAAAAAAGTTGGCAAACTGCTCCAAGCGCATTGACTCTCGTTGGGAGTGTGCCCTGCTTCCCTCGGCTCCTCCAGTGAGTCAGCCTCGTGCTCAAAGTGGCGGCGGCGGCGCTACGTAGTTTTTCCTCACTCCATTGGGCCACACAGCCACATTCTATTTTCCTGCTCTTTCCACACTCACACATGCGCGCCTTTTGCCTGCTGATTCTTGTTCTTTTGCGTCGTCGCCGTCGTCGTCGTCGTCGTTGTTGTCTTGGACTTGGTTTCTTGTCGTAGGTTCTGCAGTTTGGTTTGAATTTCTGTTGCGCATTTGGAGCGCTGCAAAGTTGGCGCTTGGATCTCCGTCGAGGCGAGAGTTTTGTACGCGCGATCGCAACAGTTTTTGGATGAATCGGGAGAGATACGCCACCCACTCACCCACCTCACCCCACCAAATAACAACAACAAAAACAATCGTTGTCGCGAGTGCCGAATATGAATTTTGAATATTGAATTAAGCGAAGTTTTAAAAAGGAAACCGAAACACGGAAGTGAATTGAAAATTTTTAAACAAACAAAATAAATTTGGGGTTTTTGTTAAATTAAAAAAGTGCCAGTGAATAACGAAATGGTGGAAGGAGGATCGCACAGCTATATAGGACTTTTCAAATTGTGAACATCTGCCGAAGAAATGATAAATAAATAAGAGTCGAAATGTTCAAAGATTTTCATAATGAAAATTCTATAATATTGGAAACGAAAGGAACATCTTACAGTCAACACAACAATTATACAGACATCCTTAAATTTAGTTTTCTTTTCTATAACTTGATGTATGAATTAGTAAAGGTTTTTTTTATTAACGAAGAGCAATTTATGTACTATCTACATTTAAAGAATGGACTATATATTTTAATATGCTTATAAAATATTGCAGAGATCCTATTTCAAATAGGGGTTATATTCCCCTTAAACTCCCACATCTCAGTAAATATTCATCGCGTTGCTATTAGATAAATAGTAGATAAAAGACAACTGGAAAAATAAGGAATAAGGGCTGAAGAATAAAGCTAAACTTATAAAACATAATATTGTTGTTTGAGATACAGGGACAGGCCTAGAAATGCTAGCCGAAAGTTAATTTTGCGTTTTTGGACCGGTTCGTATAAAACTTTTACAGTGTTTTTCAGACTATATCCTAGATTAGAAAATATCATGACCTATTTACACCTTTCTTTGAATATTTGCGACTTTTAATAGGGTGCATTTTGATTAATGTTATTCATTGAAGTCTTTAGTATATTCAACTGAAATTTCATGAGAAGTTGATTCTGGAGTCCGCGGTATGACAATTTGTTATTTTTATACATTAGACGACCCTTCAAACAATTATTTAGTTCGAGGGTTCTTATTATATTTTAAGTTTTTGGCTTGTCATTTATTAACTTGTTTTAATCGGGTAACGTACGTATAGAAAAATTTAGATTATTACTTTGCAAACACAACTTTTTCTGCCCTTAAAGCTGGAAAAAAATTGGTTCAAAATATATCCCAGTTCAATATATTTTCCAAGTTGAATAATGTAACGTACGAACGAAATCCAGGCGGCTCTATCAAAACTGTCTGATCTGATATTGAAATAAATATATTGGTAAACCTTAACAAAATACGAACAAAATATCAAGTAGCGACTCGCTTTCTTGCTTTTTGCGAGTCTGTTTCGAAAAACGGAATTATGAAAATTAAAAATATTTAATTAATATTTGCATTTTTTAAGCTTTTCCTTTCGTTGAACGGACGCTGTTATGTGCGCCGCTGTTGGCATACCTGTTGCACAGATAATCTAAGAAAATTAACAAATGGCAAGAAACTTTAAAAATCGCGATTGTGAAGACTTTCATGTAGATTTTGTGACGCACCACAGAACGGCCTATAGAGGTATGCACGTTTACATATTTAAAGAACTTGTATTCTGTCAAAACACAGCTTTCTTACCCTTGCAACAGGTACGAGACCCTGCCTTCCATTACAACGATTAAAAAGTGGAAATAATGGAATTAGTGTCGTCAGCGAGGGGGGAGGGGATGTTAAGATACCTAGTGTAGTCAATAAGGTAGACGAAATTCCTCACCCTAGCCCTTTTTACTCGATTTATAGTAGGGGAAAAATATGTAACGAACGTAACGAAACGTACGAGCAAATGTAATCAAACATTTTGCACGAACGAACCACCCTACGGACCTATTCAAAGCTGTTTTAGAATGGTTTTATATTCCTCTTTTCTTTATGCCTTAACCGTTTTTTGATAACACTGCAAAAAAAGCTGAAAATACTGAAAATTTATGTTGATTTCAAATCCGACTTCCCATTTGAGTAACAGCACTTAAAACAGCCATTACTTCCTTACTAAAGCGAACTGTGAAAACTTAAGTACCTTGTTTGAAAGTACTCTCCAAACGCTATGTGTCACTATGTTTATGAGGAGGATATATCACTTAGATCGCCAGCAAAACCAAAAATAGGCTTATGTAACGTACGTAACACAGTAAATGCCCATATTCAATCAATTCCAAGTGGTCTTCACATTTCATCTAGACTTCTAACCCAAAATATATCTTTCTCCAATTGGATCGGTAATTACCGGTCTCAAGGTATAGAGCATAGCTTGGCATTTTAGCATGCACACTAAAATATTATAATAAATATTAAGTTGAGTCCTTCCGACTTCTGCAAAATGTCCCAGATTTCAGCACCAAATCCCTGGAATATAGGGCTTACTGCATTAAAGAATTTCTTCTTTGCATTTATTGGTATCTCATATTTTCCCAGAATGTTGTTGGCACATGCACAACACATGCTTTTTAAATAAAATGGTGGGCATGAAAATGAATCCCAGATATGTAAGTTCCGAAGTTACTTTTACTTTCTCTCCCATGTGGGTTCATTGTAGAGTAGCTTTCCCTGATACCTGCTTGATTATTTATTGTGGCGATGAACTCATTCTCCCTATCTATGATTTTGAAAGCTCATTGTAATTTTGACATTGCAGTTTTAAAAGAAAACTCGCAGGTATTTAGTGTTTGAATATTTGTTGTGTTGCCTGAAGATTGAACTTAAAATTAAATTATTTATCACTTATTTTATTGGATTGTTTGGTACTTCTTGTTGTACCTGTTTTGGGTCTTAAGTCCCTAAAATTGTTTGATATTTCGCGAGAAATATGGACTTTAAAAATCAATTGAAATAAATCGACTAAATCGATTGTAATCGAATGATATTTATTTCTGAATATTTTCCTTAAAAGAGCTTAATTATTGAAGGACACCAAGAAATAAATAACTAAACAGGGATCAAGACTAGAGCTGTAAATCGATCGATGTTCATGATCATTCAAATCAAAAGATTAGATACACTGACAGAACTAATGTTTTTTTTTTAAAAGTCAAATCCAAGATGTTTTTCAGTTATTCCGTCAACCTTTCAAGCTTATGCTAAGATTACTTCATAGAGATTCGTCAATTCTTTAGATCGTAGTAAAGTTTTTAGAGAAACTACAACAAAGACCACCTTCACGTATCGTTAACAAACATGCTGATAAGTCTGCAACAAGTGTTGCCCGCATTAATTTCCTCGAACAAAATCATGATGATGGATGCGACGCTAGCAACATGGATGTTTACCAAATAGAACTGGAGGCACAGTCAAAAATTCATACCAATCTTCTGGTGGACCAACAGCAGTCGGTGCAAGTGGAAAAACAGGAGAAGGAGCACCTTAAACCACATTTTGACCAGAACGGCGAGGAACAACTAGAGGGGGAAGAGGAGCAGGACGACGAAACCGACGACGAAGAAGAGGACGAAGACGGGGAGGAGCTCCTGCCAGAGGTCAGTTTTGATGCAAATTCGGATTTTAATTTGCATTTCTTTGATACGCCCGAGGATTCCTCGACGCAGGGGGCATACAGTGAACCGGGTAGCCTCGACTCCGATCAGGAAGACGAGGACCAGCTACAGGATTGCCTGAGTGCCATAGAGGCGGATCCTTTGCAGCTGCTGCAGTGTGACCGCTATTACGGAGCAGCAGCAGCTGCAACAACTACGCCAACAGCCTCGTCCCATCAGCAACAACATCAGCAACATCAGCAACAACAGCAGCAGCAGCAGCAGCAGCAGCCGCATCATCATCACCTCAGCTGCACTTTGAGCAATGGTGGAGGTCCTTTGTACACCATCAGCAGTGTGCATCAGTTTGGTCCGGCCAGCAACAACAGCTCCTCCTCCTCCTCCGCCTCAGCTGGCGCCCATTCCTCGCCGGACAGCGGCTGTTCCGTTGCCTCCTCCAATACTGTTTCCTCATCATCGTCATCAACTTGTTCGGAACATTTTGCTCGCTCATCCACATCGCATGTCAATGTCAGCTCGTCAGCGGTCAGCTCCAGCTCCAGCTCCGGTGGATCCAACTCCAGTACCCCAGCCAACATCGGTCCAGCAGCAGCAGCAGCCGCAGCAGCAACATCTTCATCTGTTGCGCATTTAAACAAAGGCCAACCAGGTATGTCCCCTTCCAAAGATTGCAGATGAAGTCTTCCGTGTTTGCCAATGTTGTTGCCAGTTAAAAATTATGTTCAATAAATTTGCATTCATTGCATAACACGCCGACGGCAAGAGCAACAACCAATTGAAAGTTGCCTTCGGTTTTGCCTTGTCGGGCTTTTCTTTTCGTTTTGTCTTCAGCTTCGTTTTGCGGAAACTATTAAAGCGCAGCATGAAAAATGCGAAAATGAATATAATTCCCTGTTATTGGCCAATATGGCTGTTGTTGCTGTGGTGTTGTTGTTGCTGTAGGTTTTTCTGCCAGCATTTGTGAGAAGTGCTCAGAAAATTGCCTTTTCATGTTGCAGTCGTCTGTCAATGTTGTTGCTGTTATTGATGCAATTGAATGCCATGCAAATATGTTTTCATTTTCATAAATCGCTTGGAATTGCTCTGTGTGGGGAATACAGATTTGTGATTGGGTTTTGGATAATTGGAAAATGACTGAGTGTGTAGAAGTTGTTGGAAGAGAATTTTTCAAGAAGTTGCAACCAACTATAAAGAATATTTCCCTAAAATCGAGACAAATAGTATTAACTGTGAATATATTCTCAGATTTAGAACGAACAACTTGAACTTCTTTTTTATCTCTTCTTAGTTTGCATAATCTCTTTGATTTATAAAGCTCAAAATTTTAAGATTTAATGATTTTTGTCAATATTGAAAAATCTTAAAAAAATTTTAACGTGTTCAATTTTCTTCTGAACTCTCATAAATGCATTTAATAGGCGTCCATCAAGATATCATCATTAAAATCGTAGGATAAATGAATAAATTATACTCGTTAGTAGCTTATTGGTTTTTCTGTATATTTTTCGCATATTACGTATACGCACCGGTAGCTTACTGACAACGCTCAGTGGAACCTTCTGCTTTTCTAGGTGTGAATACGTGTAACTTGAGCAAAAGTAAAGATATTGCCAAAATTAAAAAAAGAAAACGAGAAGGCAAAGCTAACTTCGACAATGTCGAAGTTTTAATACACTTGAAAAACTTTACTCCTATATATAGGATATAGATATCAGATATTTAAAGTTTTTAAACAATTGATAATAAAAATTTGATACCATAAAAAAAACTTTTCTTATTAAAACACATTTTCCGACCGATTGGTCCTATGGCAGCAATATGCTATAGTCATCGGATTTTGATAAATTTTTTTAAATTATGTGAGAACATTTAAAATTAATATATACCAAGATTGGGGACGCTACGATAGAAAACAAAAAAGTTTTTTTCACTAGAAGTAGTTTTATGACCGACCGTTTCTATGGGAGCTTTATAATATAGTCATCCAATTTTGATAAATTTTTTCTGTTTTATGTGAAAGCATATAAAACTAACATTTACGAAGATTAGTGACGCTACGATGGAAAACAAAAAAGTTTTTCTCACTAGAAATAGTTCTAAGACCGATCGTTCCTATGGCAGCTATATAATATAGTCATCCAATCTGGTCGGTTTCGACATATTAGTTGCGAGCAGTAAAAAGAAGACTCTGTGTGAAATTTCAGTTGATAGCTTTAAAACTGAGGGACTAGTTCGAGAAGAAACAGATTGACAGACAGGCGGAAGGACGGATAGGCGGAAATAAACTGAGCTCGTCGTCCTGATCAAAAATATATATAGTTTATGGGGTCGGAAATGAATATTTCTATGCGTTACAAACTTCTGGGCTAAATAAATATGCACTTTTCAAGTGTATTAAAACTATTGAAATAGAATTAATGAATGCTATTTAAGTTTCTGGCCTAGGTCACTTCTAGCCATTTTAGAGATAATTTAAAGTCAGTTATGGCAGCATCTTACACAGTCCACATTGTGCATTCACTCAGATTGTCGGACCAGTCAAAGGTATACAAAAATACTTAATGTTAAGGCTACTAAAAAATAAATATTTTCCTTAATTACACTAATTTACAGCGAAAAAGACCCATTGAAGTCATTATTTTTTAATGATGTATTTTGGAATGCAGTTTGAATTTTTTTTAGTTTTTCGGTAGGTGCCCATACCTTTTAATCCATATCTCGAGTTACAATCCTTAGATAAAGCAAGCAAGGAATTAATCAAAAGGTTATACAATTCCCCATAATCTGGTCAGAGAACATTTTTCAATCGGTTTAGTAGTTTAAAAAGTTAGAAGCAAAAAATATTTCGAAAAAAAACGATTTTTATTTCAAAAACGTGAAAAATTTGATTTTCTAAAATTTGTAAATGGTTTAAAATAAAAATCAAAAAAATTGTTTTTTTAATTCTTACAAACTGCCCTATTACGAAAAAAATAAGGCGTTGATGACGAAAATCTGTGGATAAATAGCGAAGTTGTAAGCAATTGTGTGAAAAACCTCGGGGTCAAAATTGACTATTTTACGTGTTCATTAAAAAAATTTTTTTTTTTTACTTTGCTTTTGCTTGATTTAAGAGTTCCAATAGAAACCAAATCACAGAAAAAATTAAGAGCAAGGCCAAAAAACGAAAAAAAATAAAAATATTTTATAATAAATACATAAATCAATGAAATTTGACTGTTAGTACTTGTACTCAATTGCTCACAGCTCCTTTATTTATCCATAGATATTCTTTACCAATGCCTTATTTTCTTCATAAAAGTGCTATTCGTAGAAACAAAAAGAAAAAAACAATTTATTTTTATCAGTTTCAACTTTTTACAGATTTTAGGAAAACATTTTTTTCCTCGTTTTTAAGAAAAAATTAGATTTTTTTCGAAATATTTTTGCTTGTAGCATTTTAACTATTAAACCGATTGGAAAATGATCTTCAACTAGATTATTGAAAATTGCATACCTTTGAGATTAATACCTTGCTTGACGACATCTAAAGTTTCTATCTCGAGATATGTCATAAAATGTAAGGGTACCTACCGAAAAAACTTAAAAAAATTCTAACTCAAAAACGTATCCATACAAAAATTTTTGAATTTAATTTTTGAGCTCAGCATTCCAAAGTTCATCATAAAAAAATAACAGCTTTAAAATGTCTTTATTTTTTTTTTTTTTGTAAACTAGTGTTATTTATATTTATAAACATAGCATACTTTGATGGGCAAAATATCAAGATTTTAAATTTGTACATAAACCAAGTAATAGAATGTAATAGAACCAATCTTATTCAAATATGCGCCATGTTGTTCGATAACTTTCTGCCGTTTTAAAGGCAATTTCGTTACGTTAAGGCGCTTATTATTTTTGCGGTTAGGGCTCGTTATGGTGGATGCAAAAGAACCTTCCAAATGAACTTCCGGAGCTACTGACTACTAACTAGCGACATGCGACATGACATTATCCTGATGAACGACAACTCCTCTTCCATTGGCCAAAGAAGGCCGCTTCTAAGATATGGCTTTATTCAGACGGACAAATTGGTGACAGTACACGATCGAATTAAGAGTTTGGGCGTAGGGGAGTAGCTCGTAGTATTCCACGAAACACAGAAACGTTTCTAACAGTCAATCCTCGTTTGGCTACCGTTGGCACCTGCTGATTACCAATTAACCACGACCGTTTTTGCTTGATGTTATCGTAGGTGATGCATTTTACAACACCAGTTATGATCCACTTCAAAAATCGAACGATTTTATTGCGATTTAGTAGCGATTTACAGATAGAACTTCGGTCCATGAGATTTTTGTATGTTAACTAGAGTTTTTTTTTTGTATCCGTTTTTATTCAAATGGTTTCAAATGGGGTTTTGTGCAATGACTGTTGATTCTGATATATTCATCATTTAATTTTTGAAATGGTTTGGTTGGTTTGGTAATTGATAAATGAAAAAATTATTATTTAAAAGTTTATCAGGACTATTAATAACTCCCTATGTCTTACAAAGTTTGCAACATTATTAAAGCAATGAAAATCCTTCTAATTAAATACTAAAAGGATTTTGCCACCCTCCTCCTGGTGACTCACCATCACCACCCCCATCCGAAATCCATAAATAACCATAAACACTTGAGCTAACTTGTTGGCAAATGCCTTAAGCTTGGGGCTTTCTAATTGGCTTTTCTGTTTACTGTTGTGGCCAAGCTGGCAGGGATTTATTTGTGTGCAGCAACAACAACAACAGCAACAACAAGGCTAACATTTAATTGCGGCAATTAGTGACCACAGTTGCAAGTCGGAAAATTGTAAATTGCAAACAAATTAAATTACACTTAAAGAGGGTGATGGGGAGGGGGAGGGAGGGGCGAAGACTTTAACATTTCTCTAATGGTAAACAAAATTGCTTCATTCAATCAGTTTTTTGTGCGACTCGTTTATCAACAATGCAACAACTACAACAACAACAACAAGAATATGCATAAATATGAAGTCGTTGTCAACGTCTATCGCTTGCCTCTTTGTCTGACAACGCGGAAATGCCAAGCAGTTCCCCCCGGCAGGGGTAACAATGGCGTTGAAAATTGTCAACTTACAATAGCGGCCAAATAATTTGCATTTGAACGCGGCGCGAAAATGAAAAGCTGGCACTTGAATTTCCTTTTGGCCGACGACATTTTCCAGACAACGTCGTGGTGAAAATTCAATTTGCAGTTGCACAAGCGCGTAACGCGGTGCCCAGTTTAACTCCCGCCCTGCCGTTCCCTTCCGCGGCGGCGCGTGCAAGTTGCACATTAATTTCAATTCGCATTTTTCGAGGTGTGGCAGCACCAATTGCAGTTCAAACTCCGCTTTTAGTTCATTTGCCTCTTTTACTTTTGCATTAGAAATCAAAAAAGGCAGGAAAAAGAAAGAAAAGGCAAATTGAATGCAAAATGAAATGCCAAGAAGCAAACATTTGTTGTTGTTGTAGTTGTTGGTGCCTCCTTTCCTCTGTCTGGCTCCAATTTTGTTGCCTCTTTTTTTCTGCAATTTGCATTGCAAATGCTAGGAAAATTGTGTGCGGCGGCTGTTTCTCAGTTTTTCCTCGTGACTCGGGCATTTTGTTGTAGGCGGTGGCGTATACGTGATTTTTTGGGCATCGAAAGCAAACGAACAACGTCCGTAAGTTGAATGCACTTTTAAGCTGTTGATTGCCAGTTGTTGCTGTTGTTGCTTATTGTATGATGATTGTATCTATTGCAAAATTGAGTAAAGGTTTTTATTAGAGCTATTTTATTTTATGGCAAATGCACCCAAGCCATATCGATATCAAAAGACTGTACCAAAAGACTGGTCAAAAAATTAATTATCCTTTACAACCCGTTGCCTTTTTTATAGTTCCTTTGGGAGAATTATTCAAAGCTGCAATAAACTTGATCTGCGTATGCTTAATACAGTTAAAAATTGGTGGCTGTAACTTTTATAGTCTTTGAGATCGACATGTTCATACAGACAGACAGCCAGACAAACTAGCGGACATGTCTATAAAAACTTTATGATGCCATTTTGAATGGGCATAAAATAGCTATTGTAAATGTAAATACATTTCGTTAAAATTCTTTAGGACCATACAATTGATGATAAATCTGTCAAACGTCTCTATGAAGTAGACGACCTGGGAATTCAATTTGTGCCCAAGCTATGCTTCAATAGTCATACATACCTAGTCTGTCACTGCAAACAAAGCTATGGGAGTTCTTGGCTTTATCAAAAGATGGTCGAAGGCATTAAATGACCCTTATATATCTCTTAGGTCAGGCCTATTCTTGAGTATGAATCAAGTGTCTGGTCCACACACTACCAAAAATATCAGTACCAACTCGAATCTGTTCAAAAACAGTTTCTTATTCTCGCCCTCCGTGGGTTAAACTGGGATTCAAATAGGCATCTACCTCCATATGAGCATAGATAACGCTTAATGGATTTACCATCCCTTAATAATCGCAGGATTTATCTTAGTGTGCTTTTTCTACACAAGCTACTGTCATTTGAAGTTGACTTAAGCGCTCGGCTTAACCTTGTCTTGTCCTTGTCTCACAAATTATGCTCATCATGAACCCTTTCGTAACCTCTGCCTTAATTTTAATAGATAGATCTTTTCTCATTAAGCTCTTCTTTGTTAGATGTAAGAAATAATCTGTTGTATAATCTTAATTCTTAACTATTCGCTGTAAAGTTTGACTGCACTTGGTTGAACTATAAACAAACAAAAAATAAATGAAATATATTTTACATTTTGATCCAATTGCTTTTGCCATCTTTCGGGCAAGATATTGATTCCACGCTCAAACAATTTTTGATCCTTGCAGATCCAAGTGGTTTTTGACGTCCTGATTGACAAGGTTCTCCATTTTTGCAGAGACCGTAACAAGTAATAGTTCGAAGGTGTCAAATCTGGAAAATATGATGGGTGTGGTAGAACATCCCTTTCAAACTGCAAAAGCTTTTGGCGAGTCATCAAACTTGTATGAGGTCTCGCATTATACTGGTAAAACACTTTCCCTTTTCTATTGATCAATTCTGGCCGCTTCTGTTTGAGTGCACCACTTAATTTATCCAGCTGATCACAATACTACGTGGTATTGTCGGGCAAAAGCTCAAAATAAACGATCCCTTTAAAATCTTACCAAACAGACAACATAACCTTTTTTTTTTGGTGACTATCGGCCTTCGAAGTGGTTTGAGCTGGTTCATCCTTTTTAGACTATGATCTCTTGTAAACAACCCACAAAACTGTTAGATAAAATATATTAAGTATTTCCAAACCGACTTCCTTCGATAAACTCACAACAAATTTTAAAAGTTTATAAACCATAAAACTGATGCGATCCTTCTAAATATATATTGTGATTTTTGATAGAATTTTATTTTACGATGTCTTTATACCAAATAATTATACGATTTTTAAATGAAAATATTGGGAAAATATTAGAATGTTGTGGAATGTTTTAATTTTTAAAGGATTTACATAAAAAATTACAAAACAAGTAAGAAAGTCGGTCAAGCCCGACTGTAATATACTCTGTACCTGTTTGTATGTAACTGATAACTTTAAAGTGTGAGGTTTTTCAAAATCTGGGGGTGGCAACTCTTTCGACTATCGTTCATCTGGTTGAAAAACGATTTACGGGCTCGATAAGTAATGATGAGTAGGATTACCCTAGTACATAACTCGTAAAATTATAAAATTTGTATATAATTTCCAATTAACATAAACGTATCTATATTAGTCATGCGGGAATCACGCGTGATTTCTGACCGCAGGACTTCTCAATTGCATCGCTCCTCTCATACTTGTACTTTGCCTACTTACACAAATATCTATTGGAAAAAGGGAGGGGGACTGAAAGCGGCGCAGTCAGTAAGCTATTGCCCTCTCGCTCTCTCTTTCTCGTAAGTGGCTGCGGTGTTGTTGTTGTCGTTGCATTAAATTTTCTTTTACATATAGCGCCACTATTGTTCATCTGATCGGAAAAACGATGTATGGGGCTTGCTTGATAAGAAATGATGAGTAGAATATATGTCTAAAAGGTTCGAACAACTTAACTCCAAAAATTGTGGAAGATATTCAGTTTTTTTTTAATATGCGGGGGAGGCAGGGGGCGTGGCAAAAATCAAAACTAAACTTGATCTGCCTGCAAGTATAAAATATATGTTCCATAAACTTCAAACCTCTATCTCTTACCATCTCTGAGATCTCTTCGTTCATACGGACAGACAGACGGACAGAAGGACAAACAGACGGACAGACAGACGGACATGGCTATATCGACTCGGCTATTGATGCTGATCAAGAATATATATACTTTATAGGGTCGGAGATGCTTCCTTCTGGCTGTTACATACATTTGCACAAACCCAATGTACTCTGTGTACCTTCGGTACAGAGTATAAAAATAGAAGGCTAACATCGGCTACGCCGATGTTTTAAATACCCTTGAAGATTTTGAAAGGCGCTACCATTGATAACAAAAAAGTTTTTCTCGCTAGAATTAGTTTTTAGACCGATCGTTCCTATGGCAGCTATATGCTATAGTCATCCGATTTCGATCAACTTTTCCAGAATTGTGTGGAAGTATATAAAAATAATATAAACCACGATTGGTTATGCTACGATGGAAAACAAAAAACTTTTTCTCACTAGAATTAGTTTTTAGACCGAGCGTTCCTATGGCAGCTATATGATATAATCATCCGATTCCGATCAATTTTTCCATAATTGTGTGGAAGTATATAAAACAAATATATACCACGATTGGTGACGCTACGATGGAAAACATAAAAGTTTTTCCCACTAGAACTAGTTTTTGGACCGATCGTTTATATGGCAGCTATATGATATAGTCATCCGATTTTGATAAATTTTTTCAGAATTGTGTGAAAGCATATAAAACTTATATATACCACGATTGGTGGTGCTACGATGGAAAACAAAAAAGTTTTTCTCACTAGAACTAGTTTTTGGACCGATCATTCCTATGGCAGCTATATGATATAGTCATCCGATCCGGCCGATTCCGACAAATGTGCAGCGTATTTGTATTTAAAGACTTTTTGCAAAGTTTGGTCAAGATAGCTTCAAAACTGAGGGAGGAGATAGCATAGAAACAGACGGACAGACGGACGGACGGACAGACGGACGGACGGAAATGAACTCAGCTCGTCATGCTGATCAAGAATATATATACTTTATGTGGTCGGAAATGCTTCCTTCTATGCGTTACAAACATCGTGACAATTTTAATATACCCTCTGCAAGGGTATAATTAAAGGAATTGAGGAATTAAGACTAATATATATTTATTTTATTATTGTTTAATTAACTCAAGGCAAATGAAATTCACTGAGCATAATTTGATTTTATTCCCCTAAAGTATTTATTATAATGTTGACAACATTTTCCCTTTTTAATTTTGGGGATTATAAAAGATTTACATAGTTTTAATAAATGAAAACGACTCTTAGCTTAGTAATCTTACCTGTGTAACTATTACTCTAATTCAAAATAGAATGACATTACTACCCATTCAATTCAGAAACCTGCAATTTCTTTAAAATTTGATTTCGATTTTATTTGCCTTGTGGCCAGCATTTTGCCACTGACAGCTGCCAATGGGTTGTCGCCTCCTTCAGCTAAGTGTGACAAACGAGGCAATGTGTTCAACAGTTTCTCGACAGATGGAAATTTCGAGCGAAACGATAGTCAACTCATTTAGTAAATTGGATTTCAGCTTTGGCTTAGGTGGCGTATGAGCAATGTTGCAACAGACATGACAGCAACTCACATGACAACTTTCCAATGCAGGAAATGTAATGCCAACAACGAATACATTTTATCATTTCAGAGCAACAGCACTCACAGCAGCAGCAACAACAATTGCCACAGCAGCAGCAACAGCAGCAACCATTTGGCATAGCCGATTCCAGCAACAACAACAACAACAACACACAATAGTGGCAACAGCAACGGCGTCTCCTCGAAATCGTTTGTGCCCTGCAAAGTTTGCGGTGACAAGGCATCGGGCTATCATTATGGTGTAACCTCCTGCGAGGGTTGCAAGGTGAGTTGAACTATTTCCCTTCCCCTTTTTTTAATAACTTATTGATTTATGTATTCAATTATTTGTGCAGGGTTTCTTTCGTCGCAGCATACAAAAGCAAATCGAATATCGGTGCCTGAGAGACGGCAAGTGTTTGGTCATACGCCTGAATCGCAATCGTTGTCAATATTGCCGCTTCAAGAAATGCCTCTCGGCTGGCATGAGCCGCGACTGTGAGTAAATTTTATGATTAAGCCAATGTTGCACAAAATGTTGCATAAAAAGGTAAAAACTAGTTGAGAGACGAAAAGTGAAGGGGAGGCTGCACCTAGTTGGCCCCCTCCCCCTGATAACTTTATTAGCTGTGAAATTGCTATTGGGAGATTTTCGGATTGTGGATAATGCCAGTTAGCCTAGTCATGGCAATGTCAATGGGCATGGTGCAGACAGTTTGGGGCAAATTGAAAAAGAATAAGGTGCTAAGTTGATTGACATCATGATAAATTTTATGTATATAAACGAGGCATATGTTGATCTTAAATAAGTTTTAAATCGGCGGGAAGTGCGGGGACTTTATCATGGGAAAGCTCCTTAAAACCAGTCACAAGTGTAACATGATTTTATTTATGATTAGTTAATCCCCATTAACAAAATCTTTTATCTCTCTCACCTTCACTTCTACCACCCAATTTATATTCAAAAATCCTGCTAGAAATTACAACTTGGTTTATGACACCCAAACCCACACACGCCAACAATCATAAACAACTTCAATTTTGCTCTAAGCCAAACCACAAAAACCAAAACCAACCAAGCCACAAATTTGCCTCTTTACGGACTGGGGGAAAATACTTCCTGAAAACTCAAACCATAAGCCTATACACCCACAGGCCAAGAGAGCAATCACCAGGCTGACTTTAAAACGAAATTAGTTTTATGACTGTTGTCAGCAGCAACAGCAACAACAGCAGTTGCTGTTGCCATTGCCGTTGCCTTCGAATGCAATTTATTTGATGTTGCACGATTAATTGCCCAAAAAAAATCACAAAAAAAAAACTATGCAAGCTGGAAAGCCAGACAGACAGTCGGTCGGTTGGGGGAGGCGTGGCATGTGCCATGGGTGGGTGTGTTTGTGACTAGCAAAATACATTTGTTGTTGTCACTGTCAGTGTTGCCGCAACATTTGCAACATTTGTTGTCATTTTTTATGACCGCCAAGTCCGTGTCTAATGTTAAGCAAACACTTCCTTAATTCTCTCAATGTATTGCGCTCGCCCACGCAATTCCACCACAGGCAGCAGCCGTCCAGCCAATGAGACAGTCAGCCAGGCAATACTCACCCACACACATAAGCTACGCTTTCGTGTCTTTAAAGATCTTTGTCGTGTTTGCTTTTTGCATTTTATTTTTCTTTTCCAAATAAGTTTGTAGCTCACATTTTTCCAACTCACGGTGCAAGTTGTTGTGAGGATGAAGATCACTTTGTGTGAGGCAGACAACCCTCATGGTTCTTTAAAAGGTAATCTTCGGTGCACAGTGGGATAGATGGCTAAACACACAAAATTAAAAAAATATTTAAACCCCAACAACTTTCATTTAAAAGTTTTAATAGGCGCGATATTGCTGTAAAGTTTTGTTAAAAAATTACTCATACGACAAGTACACCCGATCTGATATTTGTTGTAATTTTGTTTGTCTAATTTATTTTGAATTTTCGGCCACTGTGCCGTGGTGAAATCTGACCTGGTGTGGCGCTCGTCCGTTTTCAACTCAGATCTATTACAGGTTAAGAGGAAACAGCTTTTGCTTCAGCTACATACTAAAGAAATGTCAAGTAAGCAGAAGGCGCTTATAGCTTCACCATGTATGATAACACCATGTTAGCACAATTAAACATTGTGCTTTAAAGCTCTCTGTTCTTGGTCTGCTGCGTCGCACAGTGGCGCCATTTGAGTTTTTTCAAATCATAATCAAACCAAATGAGAGGTTTTCATTTTTTAAAACTCTAACCAAAATATTAAAATTTTTTTTTTATACCCTTGCAGAGAGTATATTAAAATTGTCACGATGTTTGTAACGCATAGAAGGAAGCATTTCCGACCACATAAAGTATATATATTCTTGATCAGCATGACGAGCTGAGTTTATTTCCGTCTGTCCGTCCGTCCGTCCGTCCGTCCGTCCGTCCGTCCGTCCGTCCGTCTGTCCGTCTGTTTCTGTGCTATCTCCTTCCTCAGTTTTAAAGCTATCTTGACCAAACTTTGCAAAATGTCTTTAAATACAAATACGCTGCACATTTGTCGGAACCGGCCGGATCGGATGACTATATCATATAGCTGCCATAGGAACGATCGGTCCAAAAACTAGTTTTTGTGAGAAAAACATTTTTATTTTCCATCTTAGCTGCACTATTCGTGGTATATATTAGTTTTATATGCTTCCACACCATTCTGGAAAAATTTATCAATATCGGATGACTATAGCATATAGCTGCCATATAAACGGTCGGTCCAAAAACTAGTTCTAGTAAGAAAAACTTTTTTGTTTTCCTTCGTAGCATCACCAATCGTGGTATATATTACTTTTATATACTTCCACACAATTCTGGAAAAATTTATCAAAATCGGATGACTATAGCATATAGCTGCCATATAAACGGTCGGTCCAAAAACTAGTTCTAGTGGGAAAAACTTTTTGGTTTTCTATCGTAGCGTCACCAATCGTCGTATATATTAGTTTCATATACTTCCACACAATTCTGGAAAAATTGATCGAAATCGGATGACTATAGCATATAGCTGCCATAGGAACGATAGGTCTAAAAACTAATTCTAGTGAGAAAAACTTTTTTGTTATCAATGGTAGCGCCTTTCCAAAACTGCAAGGGTATTTAAAACATCGGCGTAGCCGATGTTAGCCTTCTATTTTTTTTTTTTCAATTTATTTTTATACAATTTTCAAAATAATTACGAATAGTCATAACAGAAGGTGAAGTTTATAGATTATTAATTTCTGAACTATAATAAGTGGATTTCAACTCTTTTCATGACTTCAATTACCGCAAAAATTAAATATGTTTATTCGAAGTTGAAAAGGCCCTCATTTTGCCATGCCTTTATTACCTATTTTACCTCTAACCGTCGCAGAGACAGCTATGTTTAATTAGGTAATGTAAGCATAATCAAAGAACATATTTTGAAAATATGGCAAATAAAAAATTAAATTTATTTTTATTTTTTATCAAAGCTGAAAAATAGTGAAAAATGGACAGTTAGTAAATAGCGATTTATTTGGAGAAACACAAAGCAAATAGTATTATTTTTTATTATAGAGCGCATTTACCAGAGACACTCGATTACTAATCAGTTTTAAATAACGACGTATCCTACATAGTATTTTTTTAGGTGTCTTATGAAATTTATATTTTTATGTTGAACAACCTTATTTCTAATTTAATACGACACCTAAAAATATACTATGTTAAATCAGCAACCATAAAACACAAATCGCTAATCGAAATTTATTTGCTGAATGGCCCCTTACACTTAATAAATACATCAATCAACCCAAATAAAATATGACATTTCTTTGCCCAGTTTTCGTGATATTCCACCTGAAAGTGAAAAAAGAAGAAGAAATTTTGTAGTTTTTTGAAAAATAAAAATCGGCCTATCTAAAATAAATCGGCCTGTGTCTTCTAAAATAAAAATCTAATTTAATTAAGGAGCATATTAGAAATTGTTGAATAATTTTCTTTCATATTAAATTTCGTAGGCGCATATGTAATTTTTGATTTTTGCAACTTTATTTGTGCCACTGTGCGTCGGTAGCAGACGAGAAATAAATGGAAAAAAATGAAGGAGCTTTCGTAAGCTTTCTGCCCGACTTCTGATTATGAATACGATTATTTTCTCAGTTGCCAGTGGAAACTTCTCTGCTCACATTTCCGACCTCTGTTTAAGAGCCTTCTCTAGCCAGTTAAAACTTAATTTTTGATATAAAACCTTTTTAATTTCGATACGTAAGATATTTCTAGATGGTGGCAAAATTAAATTTCAAAGTATCGCATATCGCAAAACGCACACAAATTCAAAGCATATCTCCAAGCAATCCCTTGGTCAAGCGAGGCTTGAGGCTTAGTATGATCATTTTATTTGAACATCCGTGAAAACAACAGAGAGTCTATTCTAGGACTTATAGTGCAATCGTTACATTTAGATACCAAAACTTAAGTGGAGTTAAATGAATTCCGAATAACTAAGGCTGAGTTTACACTGATCGACGCATGAGCCATGACTAACGCAATAATTTGTAAGGCTCTCCTGACTTGTAGCGCTAGGATGATAAATAAATAAATAATAATAAAATAATGTTCAGAAAATTAAAAATACGAACATTAAGCAAACTTTAATATAAAATGAACAAATATAATATTAAATAAATAATAAATGATAATCTAGTAGGCCTTCATGTTGTCTTGCTTTCTTTGTAGATAGCTTGTCATTTGACATTAGAAACAAGACAACATGTATGCCTACTTGATAATCATCTCTCATGCATCGATCAGTGTAAGCCCAGCCTTGCACACATTTCATTAGTTTTTTCAATTTATATTCAACTTGTTATGTATAATTTAGCAATTCGTGCTTAAGTTCTAGTATTAGATCTTAATAACCAATTTTTAGAATCAAATTTGGCTAACATCGACCAATAGTATTCTCTATTAAAAAGGGTGGAAGAATTTTGAATTTAGTTAAAATCATTCTTAAAATACAATGCAAAAAGATGAAACTACACTTATCCCAGGCCCGTAGGTAGAGACAGGTCTATAGTAACAAGAAGACTCTGTTAAGGGGGTCTTCTGCCTTTGAAAAGTGTTTTTTGAGGGTTTTTAAAAAAATAAGAGCTTTCTCAATTTGGTTTATTGTTTTGTGATAATTATTAATTAAATACAAAAAATAAAACAAAACATGTTGGAGTTCGAGGGCAGTTCAACAAGTTATCGGTCAGCCAATTAAGGTCTTCAAAAAAAGATGTAGAGGTGGTTCCAGGACTTCAGGTTATCGGAAATGAAAACAGTAAATGAGGTTATGATTAGAATTGATGTTGTTCTGGCCCTTACCTCAATCATATTTTTTAATATTTTTTTTAAATTGTCGTCAACTTAAAAAAAAAATAGATTTTTGAAGTTTTTTTTTTGTAGTTTAGTGTAAAAAAAATATTTAAAAAATGTTTTTTCGCATTATTCAGGTACGGGCCAGAATTACATCAATTCTGCGTCGATCCCTGGTTGATCAAAATCGCTTCAGTAGAATTGGCGCAATCCAGTCATCTACTGGGTCGAAAAACGTGGTTTCGAGAAAAACGCGCTAAAAGTTTTTAGGAACGTAAAAAATACTCACTTTACGAAGAACATGGCTCTACTAAAAAGTCTATATCTTCTGGTTTGAAGGGGATGAAAAGGTAATGCCCAAACTATAATAAAAATGTTAAGCAAAAAAATCTAAAAAAAAACTATTTTTTTTAAGGTAAAAGACCTCCTTTAAAGTTTTGGGTAAAGGTTGTTCTTTATTATTAATTCTTTTTTCTCATTTCAAAGTATGTAATCTCACTCAAATTGTTCAGTTGATCACTTGCTCAGGTTTTTACTTGCTCAGTTGTTCAGTTACTTGTCAACTATTCACAATTCATAGTGACCTTTGGCGATCATTCGAACAGATAAACGTTCTTAAATGCAGGAACGGACTAAAACACAAAACTTTCAAAGTTCTGTTGGCTTTACATTTTGAATTCTGTTTGGCCATAACGGTGGCTCCAAAAAACACTGAATGAAGACTCACTGAGACACTGATTTGAGTCAAAAGATCAACTGAATAAAAAGTCACTTAGCAACGAATACCCTTCTGTTCCTCTCAGTACACAATCCAAGCTGAATCAGCTCTGAAGTTATAGCTGCTAAAATCCTGACGTTCGCTTTGGTTAGGCATGGATTTTATTACTGATTTGTTGGGTGAGTTTCAAGTACTGAAAACGGTACTAAAAACAGAAATGAATTAAATCAATTCCTTATGCTCAGTATTGAGCTGTAGAACTGCAAGCGAATGCTAGATAAATGCCACAAAATTACAGGAAATTCACTCTAAAGACACAAAATGAGGCAATGTAAACCCAGCCTTACTGAAAATAAAAAAAAAACAATTAAAGAAGAACATGCCTCAACACATTTCTGTTCACTTATTCATGGATAAACCCAACAACTGTAAATAGTTTTTTGCTAAATGGCTTTTAAACTGTGGGACTGAGCTAGCTAGGACACAGTAAAACTGATCGATAATATATAAATATTCTTGCAAGGTTAAGAAAAAGCACTTAAGCTTCGTTCACTTATTCTTATTGTTTTTCCTTGGCCTTTGAGCTTTCTGGCATGCCTGTTATTTTACCTTTTTACTTGGCTTAACTTTTACTTTACGGAAAGTTCAATAATTTACTTAAATGGTCTTTTGTGGCAAGTTTTGGGGCCATGCACAGATGTTGCCAGTTGCCGGTGGGCGTTTCATTTTCAACTTAAGACTTTTGGGGCGCCTTTTGATTTTTACTTTGCTAGCTTAATTAGACTTTGCCAAGTTTGTTTGCAATTGCCAATTGCTGAGCCGTGAGAGATTTTCCAATTAAGTTGGCAAAAAAAAAAAACACAAACACCATCGGAACTTGAATTCTTTTTTTTTCGCAATTTAATGGGTCAGGAGTGCAAAATAAATGCGATTATGTTGCCCGTGTGGCGTGGGCGTGGCCACACTTTTATTTAATTTGCAAAGCTTTTGTTGGCAGCGGCAACAAAAAATATCGCATCGCTTGCCAAGCAGAAATTGCATTTCGGATGTTGCAGCAGCCGCCGCACACTTTGCATGGCTCTGCAGGAATTTGGGTCAAACATAAAACACACAACAGCAAAAATAAACACACAGATGCAAAGTTTCATGCCGGCATGCGGCATTTTGTGGCAACACAGTTGCCGGCGCCCGCCTTCGCTTTGAACTATGCACCGAGGACTTGGGCTAAAATTGCTCTGCGTTAATCAAATTTATGTGAGAAGCTTCAGCAAGCAAACTTGCCTAATTGAAAACTGTTTTCTCTCTCTCTCTTTCTCTGGCGCTCTCTTCTAATGCGGCCGTCAATCAAATTGCCCACAAATCAAATTGCAATTAAAATGCCAAGCCAAGTGAAAGAGGTTTTTATTTTGGACAAAGTTCCAACCAAGAACCGTCTGGCTTGGGAATGGGCACAATAGCAGCCGGAGGCAAGTAACCACCATCAAGGCGACATAGTAACACAGAATCAAACTACATTTGTGCTGTTGCTGTGCAACAACAATTGTAGCCAATTTGAAAGCAAACTATCAAATGTCAGCACAAAGATCGCCCAAAAAATCGAGTGCAAAATGAAACTGTGCGCCTGCGCACTGACAACAGCAACAACATTACCACCAGAGACAAAGACCACGATAGACTTTGTAATTGTGGCGTAAACTGGGTCAGGCTGACAGACACAGCGACCAATCCAAATCCAAAGCCAGGCCAAGCGACACACACCGACTATGTGCGAACTGTTTGTTGTTGATGTTGCTGCTGTTGCTGCTGCTGCTGAATCGCTTTGAATTTTGTGGTTTTTATTTTGCCCATTGTTGTTTTATTTTTGACAATTGTCTTTTGTTTAGTTTTTTGTTGGCCACATTAAAGCTTAACCAAAGCAACGTTTTTTTCTTCTTTTGTTTTGTATAAATTTTATTATTTTGCCATGGCAAATGGTTTTGTGGATGGGAATGAAAAGAAGCATTCTTGATTTTGATAGGGAGGGGGGTGGAGGGTATTTGTATTGTTTAGAGTCTGTCAAAATGGTTCAGAACTATTGTGAAACAGTTTGCCGGTGAATTGTGGTACATTTTCCAAAGAATTAGTCAAATCGGTTTCATTTTAGGTACAATGTTATCTAATGCAAAGGATATATTGGAGAGAATTCAGTGAAAAATATTGTTTAAACTTTTAAAAAAAATGGGAAGCTAAATCCAAGTTTAAAAAAATTGATTTGATTCCGACCTTCGGATTAAAGTCTTAAGTACTAAAGAGTTGGAACAAACCCAGAATTCTTGTATCAATTCGCTCTAATCCTACCTAAAAATCAAATCCAATTATTTCGGGATTGGTAAATTCGTACCCAAGTCAATCCTTTCGTACTTTGATTTCCGAAAATCAGAGATCGACCTACTTTTGACTTCGCTTTGGATTGATTTTTATCTGGATATCTCGAAAAACCGATTCCAAACTTTTTCAAAATTCGATAGGGATGGAAAAATCTTAAGTCAAGAATATTATTTTTTTTTTTTGATAAGAAAATCTTAAGCCAAGAATATCATCTCCTTTTTTTTTTGATAAGACATTCTTGGAATAAGGTGGGTTCGTTCTTGACTTTAAGATGAACTCCTTTGTAAGAAAAAATCAAAAATTATTTTAAACAAATTTGTAGGTTTTTTTCATATGAACCATGTAATTTGTTCAGTTGGTTTGTTTTTTGCGATTCGCTATTATCTGAAAAACATTTTAAAATTTATAAAAAATTTTATTGTTATCATTACCTTGCCTGGAACTCTAACTTAAGACCTTGGTAGGACTCTGAACTATGAGCGTCTGCATCTTAATGCATACGACCACTTAACGCAGGATATGTTAAGTTCAAGCTAGTCATATGTTGAGCTCTCAGAGGATTGAAGGCCTAGTGGCCTTCTGTATACCGATGTGGGTTCCAGTCCGCTTTTTAATTTTTATTTTTATGAGTTTTGACATTCTGTTTATTTGTTACAATGCGCCATGGTCTCAAAATCGAATTTTTTTTTTTTGACAAAATCTCCCAAAACAAAAAAATTTTAGTTTTAGTTTGACAAAATGTTATTTCTAGAAGAACATTTTAAATTTGTTAGAAGTTAATGATATTCTTATTTTTCTTTGGGTCCTTATTCCCTCGAGGGACACAGGGCATAATATTCTGAAATATTTTTATTTTTAACACATCGAAAGAGTTTTTGTTCAAAAATCAAACATAGAGAAAGAGAGAGATGATACATTTTAATTTTGGGAATATAAATCTTAGTTTTGGGTATTTCAATCTTGATTTTTCTAGATTGCAAGCTTCTTTAAATAGAGATTTTCAATTATGGTTTCAGATTGATTATTTTTTCCAGTTTAGTCTTATTTTCATTCTGTTTGTGGTAAGAATAGTTAAGCTCCTTGTTAACAGACACGTAGCTAAGGAGGGGGATCAGCCCCTACCCGACTTAAAATTATCTAGGCTTGCTAAGTTTCAGCCACCTAGAAATAAAAAATCTATCTAAATAAAATAACGATATTTTTGTTTGACGATTTTTGATATTCTGACATAATGTTTCTTGCGTCAATATAATCGATTATCGATTATTCCGAACGAAATAGAACAAAATAGAATTTAAGCAATGACTACATTACTATTGACTGTTTAGCTTAATTGTGTCGATTTACTTGTTCAATGAATATCAATGTGAAAGAAAAGCTTAACTGATTATAAATGATTCTGTCTGGTTTCATGAATTGGATCGCTTACTGAATTCTACAACGGCATAAGTCTAAAAAATCGATTTTGAGAAAATCGCGTTTAAAGTTTTCAATGTGTTTCACCCTTACAGAAGCGATTAAAATAGTATAACTTCGAATCAATCTAGTAAAATAATATAGTATGTCTATAAAAGAAAATTGAATCCAAATAGTTCTTTAAGGGCTTTGTTTTAATAGAACTTTTGTCTATTTCAAATAAAATAATTTAATTTGGGTGTCAATTAATTTCATTTGGATGTGTCGTTATTGTTGACAAATTAATATATTGTATATTAAAAATACCACTACCTTTCAAGAATTATTTCATAACACAAAATATGACGCTGTTGCAGAAAGCCAAGCTATCTTAAAACGTTAACGTTTGCAGGACAACTAAGATAAGTCGCTCTTGTGGGTTGTTTACAAGAATGTAAAGCGCAAGAGATCATGGTCTAAAAAGGCTGAACCAGCTCAAACGAAGGGCGATAGTTACCAAAAAAATAGTTATGTTGTCTGTTTGGTGGGATTTCAAAGGGATCCTTTATTTTGAGCTTTTGCCCAACAATACCACGATTCATTCTGAAGTGTATTGTGATCAGTTGGACAAATTGAGTGCTGCACTCAAACATAAGAGACCAGAATTGATCAATAGAAAAGGTGTAGTGTTCCACAAGGAATGCGTGAATGCTTGATTGCAGCTTGAATGGGATGTGCTATCACACCCACCATATTCTCCAGACTTGTTACCTTCACACTATTACTTGTTCCGGATGTTTGGATGGTAGAACCTTCTTCTCAAATCAGGACGTCAAAAACCACTTGGCCAAGTTTTTTGGCTGCAAGGATCAACAATTTTATGAGCGTGTAATCAATCCCTTGCCCGTAAGATGGCAAAAGGTATTAGATCAAAATGGAGAATATATTTGATTTCATAAAATGTTTTACACAATAAAAAAATCGTGTTTAAATTGCACACGAAATTACTTAGTGAACGAGCCAATAGTTCTTTTGGCTCTAAATTTTGTATACTCTTTAAAACAATACCAACAAACCCTGATTCAAAATGAACCCAAATCTCCTTATTTTAATCATACTTGGCAGAATTATGTGAATACATGTAATATTAGCAATTAGCAAGTTTGGAGACGTTTCCATTGAAAACAAAAATGGGTTTTCTCACAAGAACTACGTTATGGATTGATTGATTCTTTGGCAGCTATATGCTATAGTCATCCGATCCGGCAGGGTTCCTTTATGTATCATAAGACTTTGTGAAAAGTCTGATCCAGTTAGCTTTAAAACTGACGGAGAAGATAGCAAAGAACCAGACGGAGTGGTTCGGTTTGATCCTTGGATCATAGCTTATTGGATTTCTGAAGAGTTTTCATCATCATTTAAGATGAATTTTATTTAAGCACACATATCTACAAGCATTTAAAGATGACAATATCCAATGGTTAATAAACTTACCTTCCATTCCAATGACACCAATAGTGCCTCAACCTGATCTTCAAAACGGGATATTAGGCCATTTTTTAACTTGACTTTTGTTACTGCATTTTTTAACAATTTCACAGTCGTAAAACAAAATATGATGAATAAAAATATTGTTTTTGTATTTTGAAAATATTTTAAAAATATCAATAGAGATTCCGGTCCGGTTCAAGAGACCCGAAAATCCTTAACTAAAAAGGGTTCGGTTCTGGACCGGCTAACAGCCTTTCAGGTCTATATTAAGCACCGTGGCTAGCGCTTTGTCAATCGCTCTAAAGACAGATCCCAAAGTGGCTTCGAAATATATTGATCGTGTCTTCTTTTTGGATTTCTGATTTGCTTATCTTAATTTAAAATCTTTTGAATATTTTATTCTACATTTTCTATTAGGGGAATTGCTTCAGTTTTTTCTCCCACTTTGTTATTAACTTGCTCTCGGTTCATATCAGTTCAGCAAACAAAATTCAATTCCCAATTCGCCTTCAGTCAATGCGATTGCTTTCCGCTTCCTTCTAAATTCCCTAAGAGCCTTTCACTTTCAGTTGTGTCGCATTCGCGCGCGCTGGTTCGGTCGTTGTACGTACGCCACTTCCGCTGGTGACCTCCCTCTGCCCCACCCAGTTGGCCACAGAACACAGAGACCAATGCTCGCAATTTTTATGACTTTTTCGCGAAACAAATCGGCAATAAAAGCAAACACAATAATGACGACGAAAAGTAAATAAAATATTGCCAAAATATTTGGTGTTGAAATAATCATTTAATTTTTTAATTATGTATTTAAGTTGTTATTGTTGTTTATTTATAAACATTGCAAACATTTTCACAAAAATGAAAAAGTCAAGTAAACAGTTCAGCAGCAAAAAGCCACAGACAGCACCTGTTGCAGGTGAATGAATGCAGAATGAGATGACTCAATCGAGTTGTTGCTGTTGTCAACTATGTTAAACATTGTCGTTGCGGTGTCCACGCCCTGGCTTTGAGTGTTGCAACATGTTCTCCTTTGACTAATTGCTTATGTTAATTTATGCAATCAATTTTTGCTCGTTTTATTGTTCTGTGGCATGAAGTTGTTGCTGCCGTGTTACGCACGCGCTCAGCAACAAGCTGTTGTTGTTTGCCTATTTGTTGTTGAATTAACACTTTCCTGCAATTTATGTGATTTTTGTAGAAAAAGTGTAAGATTTATGATATCATTTCTAATGCAAGTGCAATGCCCCTTATGACTGATCATTCGGGTCATTGTCAAAACTTTTTGCAGCTTTTGTGTAATTTGCACATTTCTGCATCAGTTGCAACTTCGTTTGCCCAAAAAAACAGAACACAAAAAAGACAACAAATTATAACAAAAATAAACATTTACATTAAATGACTCAAAGCGCATTCATTCATTCAGTCAGGTCATTTGCTTTGCCTTTTGTTGCTTTTGGGTTATTTTCCATGCGACTTATGTGTAATTTGTTGTTCTATTTACTTAAAATGAGTTTTGTACATCCCGTCAGGTGCAAAAAAAAAAGGAAAAAAAGAATTGGCAAATATATCACAAAAATTGTCATTGTTTAATTAATGAGCAACCTTGACACTTGTCGCGACTTGATGACATGACATTGAAATACTTACAATTTGAATAATGAATGGAAATTGTTATTGCTAAATTGGAAAACAAATATTTGTGTCTAGAACTTTTTATATGCACAACTTGCAATTGGCAACAATATTGTGACTTTTTTTGCTGGCTTATGGACAAAGCCAGTTTTTTTTATACGGACTCCAGTAAAAAAAAAAATATTAAGAAAATATTGCGACAACAAGCGAAAGATCAAACAAACGAAATTACTTAGTGAACGAACACAATAGAAACTTTATGACTAGGCGGTCCATTTAAAATTTTTGAAAATGTCGAGACCTTTATTTTTCCCATTTTCTCCGTTCAAATATCAACTTTTATGTACATAGATTCATACACAATAACTAGTTTCTCACTTTGGAATACCAGTGATCGAAATTCGAACGCTAATAAACATTTTGGGAAACTCACAATATTGTGTAAATGTTTCAACCAATAATAAGGGTCTACATATATAAATTACGAAATGAATTAAAAAGATACTTGCTCTTACTTAATTTTTATTCAAACCTTCATAAGATTAAAAGGAAGAGGGTATATTAAAATTCTTCAGATGTTTGTAACGCAAAGAAGGAAGCGCCTTCGACGCCATAAAGTCGGTCCGTCCGTTTGTTCCTTCGTCTGTTTATAATGCAATATCCTCTCTCAGTTTTAAAGCGATCTTACTCAAACTGTGCACTAAGTCTTGACATAAATATAGACTGCACATTTGTCAGAACCTGTCGGATTAGAAGATTATAGCATATAGCCACCGTACGAACGATCGGTCTAAGAAATAGCAAGTCGAACAATTAACTATCACAGATAACGAACTTTCTGCTCAAACATTAAAATACTGGCAGAGAAGACAGGCTGAGAGCAGAGGCTTGCACTAGGTGTCATTGATTTATACGCGAATCTCCCCTTTTTGCTAGGTAATCAGGAAAAATCTTATTGATGCTCTTCATACTATTGCCCAAAGGTGGCTCAATCTTACGTTATGTGCATGAAGATCTTGTGCCGATTCGCCGGAGTCGATGTTGTTGTAGGTCAAAATGTGGGGAGCTGCGATGAGCAAAGGAGCGGAACGAGAAAATGCTATTGCTGAAGTAGGTGGCTTGTTAGAACTGATTTTAGTTCATCGATGCATTCTTGTCAACATAATCTCCGTAATATTGTGAAAAATGATTGCACGAAAATGTTCACGGTTTAAATTACAATTTTTCTGCCTAGGTGAGTTTGTCAAATCAATGTAAACAAATAAGCAGAGTGACCGTACAACAAAAAGTTATATGTAGACTTATCGCAGAAAATATAAATAATTTTTAAAGCAAATGACAATTGAGTCCTCGTAAGGCTAAAAGTTACCTAGGCCAGAAATTTATAATGTAACCTAAGTACGTTTCTTGGATTTAGTTATTCTGTTACATGGTCTAGTATTTTGTCCAGTTTTACTGAGTATTTGACATTGTGGGCGATAATTGATTTGCCATTAGCATTCCAAATATATAATTAAGGGCCGATTTCTCATCTTTTACATAGCCCTATCTGTCACATAAACTTACAAATAGCAGAGTAAATTCGAAGTTTATCTGACACAAAGCAGCTATATAGTAGATGAGAAATCCACCTTAAATATATTTTCTATTCCTTTATATGTCAAATAGTTACAGATAAATTTAAAATGGAAAAGTATAAAAAATTTTGTTTTTGGTACATTTGTGTTTTGTTATTTATAAATTTCAACCACAATAGCATGTTTGAAAGACCTATTTAGAACCGAACTCTAAATGTTGGCTTGGACGTAAGAACAGCTCCGTACCAATATCTATATTTATTGAATTTATGACAAAGAATTTTTGGAATGTGGAATAGTTTTGAACTTTGATAAAGCTCGTACAGTAAATGGATTAAACATTTAAAAAGATTTGATTTTGTATGAATGGAAACTTGCTCAAGAATCGAATATCCAAATATCCGTCAAACCACAAAGTGAATTTATGACATCTGCTTTTCTTAAACGTCCCATCATAATTTATATCAAATGCGTTTTCCCAATTACCGAAACGCCACCTTCAATCACAAATTAATGACAAAAACCATCAACAAATTATCCACAAAATGTCGCACACGTTCTCTTCAAGGAGAAGGAAAGACAATGGCAAACGCAGCACCACAACGAACCGAACGTTGACTTCTAAATGTCAATCACAGTGCGCCCCCCTCCCCCCAGCCACCCTTCCCCATCCACAACGTGCACTGCATAATGTATATGCAAAATACAAAAAAAAAAAAAAAAATCACAGACGATAAAGAAAACGAAAAGAATCTTATAAAATTAGCCAACGCACTTGAGTTGGTTGTTGCTGTCGCGGCTAGGGCAAAAATAAATGATTATGATGCGATGCGAAACACACAATAGTTGACAACGCATCGCCGCCAGCGGCAATTGCACCCGCCTTTGGGGTTCAATGGCCAACACCACAGCAACAACAGCAACAACAACAACAACAACGTCGTGACGATGCCCGACGCACGCATTTTTCTTGGCGCGCTTCCGCGATTCTGGCCAGCGCATTATCAGCAAACAGACACCGGGGGAGGGAAAGGATGTTTTGGTGTCTTGATTAAACTGCCAATTGCATCAGCTGCCGCTGCTGCTGTGCTGCTGCTTCTGCAACTTCATGCGTCGTTGAGTGTCATCTTTGAAATGATGGCAAAATGCCACCCGGAAGACATTTCGCTTATTGCTGATTTTCTTTTACCAGTGAAATGAAATTAAGCGCAACACAAAAATTGCCCCAAAAGCAACAAAATATATTTTGGTTGGCATAAGGAATAAATGCAGTGGGTTAGATCGCATCTTAATGTTGAAAAGCGGTTAGTAAGAGATTTTAATATTTTAGATACATTGACTGGGCTCCCGAAAGTATGCAGTAAAGTGGCAAGACATGAATAAATTTAAATAGAGTTGGGAATTTTAATTGAGCTTGTCGGATTAACCATTTCCAGCATTGTAAAGCTATTTTAGATCTCCGAACCATTTTCGAAAACTAGAATTTTGCTTCATTAAATCCCGATCTTAATTAAGGTCGTTAAAAATTATAGCTTATTTTAGATCCAATCGGTTGAACCATAATTAAGAGCATAAGGAAATTTTATTCTGATACCCAGGAAATAATAAAATGTATGGGGTTCCAAAAAAATGCAGAATACAAAATCATTTTTCAAACCTTTTATTACGTAGTGTTAGGGACCATAGATACAAATTTTGGGTACCTTTTACCTCGGTTATTAAAAATTCTAATACCTTTTATCGAAAGGTAAGAACTAGGAACCTAATGAGAATTTCGTTCAGTAGTTAAGAACTTATATACAATACTTACAAAATGACAAATTCAACTAACCAAACATTATCTATTTTTAAAATGAGGTAGATACCTGCTGGTATCAGGAACTGCTTCTGAGCTGTTTTAATGTGATACTGGTAAGAAGTCTTGCCAGAAGTTGTAAGCCAATTGTTGCTAGATTTGAAAAAAAAATTGCTAGAAATAGCTAAAAATACAAAAAATTGCTAAAAAAAAAAAAATAGCTAAGATTTAAATTTGAAAAAAATATTGTTTTTGGGTCTAAAACCTAACAAAAACTCACAAAATTAAATATTTTATGAGTTAAGACTAAACAATTTACAAAAATCGCCAATTTACCATAAGAGCCTTTTTTTTTTTGTTTGTGTTATTTATTATATAAAAAAGGAAAATTGATCATTTCAATACGCCATAAGTCTCAAAAGGGTAGAGGGGTGCTAAGGGACCAGTTATCGGATTGAAAACGTTAAAGGTTATGATCAAGTTTTTGCCCGTATCTCAATCATGGCGGCAATTTAAATATGTTTTTAAATTTTTATACTCTGTACCGAAGGTACAAAGAGTATATTGCGTTTGTGCAAATGTATAACAGCATGAAGGAAGCATCTCCGACCCTATAAACATATATATTCTTGATCAGCATCAACAGCCGAGTCGATATAGCCATGTCCGTCTGTCCGTCTGTCTGTCCGTCTGTCTGTCCGTCTGTCCGTATGAACAAAGAGATTTCAGAGAAGGTAAGAGCTAGAGGTTTGAAGTGTATGGAACATATAATTCTTCTACCTGCAGGCAGATCAAGTTTATTTTTAATTTTTGCCACGCCCCTGCCTCCCCCACAAATTTAAAAAAAAAAACGTAATAACTCCCATAATTTTGAAGATAGATAGAAATTTAAACTTATATTTTACTACCATTATTTATCGACCCGCCATACATCGTTTTTCGATCAGATGAACGATATTAGAGCAATACGTGAAAGAAAATTCAAAGCAACAACAACACACCGCAGCGATTGGTAGAACTTACGAGAAAGAGAGAGCGAGAGGGAAAAAGCAAACTGGTAATTTCCCAATTGGAATTTTCTTGACGGCATTAGCTAACTGGACTGCGCCGCTTTCAGTTTCCCCCTCCCTTCTTTCCACTAGATATTTGTGTAAGAAGGCAAAGACCAAGTATGAGGGAGCGATGCAATTGAGATGGACTGCGGTCGAAATCACGCGTGATTCCCGCGTGACTAAAATATATTAGGATATACAAATTTTATAATTTTACGAGTTATGCACTAGGGTAATTCTACTCATCATTACTTATCGAGGCCCCATACATCGTTTTTCAACCAGATGAACGATAGTCGAAAGAGTTGCCACCCCCAGATTTTGAAAAACCCTCACACTTTAAAGTTATCAGTTACTTACAAACAGGTACAAGTATTACAGTCGGGCTTGACGTTTTTTGTTTAATAAAAAAGTAAAAAAAGTTACCGGCCTGCCAATTAAGGTCTCAAAAAAAAAGTGTAGAGGTGGTGGCCATAATTCCGGGACTCCAGGTTATCGGAATAGAAAACGTTAAATGGGGTTATGATCCGAATTGATGTAATTCTGGCCCATACCTCAATCATATTTTTCAATATTTTTTTTTCAAAATTGGCGGCAATTTAAAAAAAAATTTCGATTTTTCAAGTTTTTTTTTGTAGTTTAGTGTAAACAAAATTGTAAAAAAAATGTATTTTTTCTTGATTGAGGTACGGTCTAGAATTACATCAATTCTTCGTCGATTCGGCGCAATCATGGCTACCAGGTCAAAAAACGTGGCCCTATGCTCGAGTCAAAAAACGCGCTTAAATTTTCGAGCAACGTATAAAATACTCACTTTAGCCAGAACATTGATCCACTAAAATGCAATATCTGCTAAACTAATTCGAATTTTGGAAAATGGTTTGAAGGGGATGAAAGGGGAATGTTCAAGATGTAAAAATTTCAAAAGTAGAAGACCCCCTTATGGGAAGGGAAGCCTTAACAGCCGTCTGTCCGTATAAACGAACAAATCGTATCGGCGAACATCGGGGGACACTTGGCACTTATATGCAAAGTTTGTCCTAAAAATGTTAACTCGAACTGGGGTTTGAGCCTGAAAAGAAAAAATAAGCTGATTTAAACCCTTGTGCGAACCCCTTCCCAATTGTAAGAGGTCGCAGCCCTGCTGAAAATACTATTGAGGGGTTTTGTAATGTTTAAGGATTCATTAGTTCGGCAGCAACATACTTGCACATGTATTTACCACATAAATTGCACTTTTGGGCCACCTTTCGAAATGCACGAGCAACAGTTTTCAATTGCGAAACGAAATGCGAATGAACAATGAACACAACAGATCCAAATAAAATAAAAAACAACTCTAGGGGGAACTCGCTCAGCCAAGTTATGCGTTTGCACATGCAACACACAACAGAAATGAGGAAGCAACTTTAGCTGAAAGTTTGCGGTTGCCAACGCAGGAATCAGTGAAGCATTTGATTTTGAACACCCAACACAAAGCGAAGCCGAAGTTGAGCTGGAGCTGGAGCTGTTGGCCAGTTGCAGCAAGCGGTTCACTTTGTTATTGTATGTTGCCTGCCTGTCTTCAATTAACACGCCGCCTTGTTGCTGTTGCAGTTGTTGTTGTTGTTGCTGTGTGGCATTTCCCTTAGCGCTTTGCAGAATGCGTTGACCTTTTCCATACTGGAAGAGTGCGGTGCGCTCTCAAGTGTGGCCACATCATGATGACGATGATGATGATGGCGGCAACTTTGACGGCTTGTTGGGAGCACCTCCAGTTACCCTCTTAAACCGAACTGCTCTTTTGATATAACTGCTTAATCAGCTCGAATGTTAAATTGCTTGAGCTGCTGATCTGTATGCTGATCTCTGGGCAAGCAGATGAAGATGCACACACACACACACACACACACAAGGCGTGATAGATGGCTGTTCCCTTCTGTTCCTGGGCCTCTTTTAAGTTGTTGCTACTAAATTAAATCAAAACTGGCAGCGTGTTAAAACGTGCCTGACATGCCAAAAGGAAAGGCTGGGTTGGGTTACTCGAAAGGAAATCGGCACTTGAGACGCGTGCAGTCTGGAATGGGTACGTACCCAGATGGGCTGGCCAGCTGCCACTGCCTTCTTTTGCTTAATAAGTATGATGTTTCATGTACTTACTTACTTGCTGGCATGTTGCGTGCTGTAAATTAGTTGAGGCTGAAACTGGTTAAGTTGCCAGAAGGAGGATCCCACTAACGGGTCGCTGATTAGAGCCAACGAAATGGGGTGAGATAGGTGCACTTTTGCGCCCAAGCTTAGCACAGATTAGAGGGGGTATATACAAAACTAGCAATTAACTGGGCCAAAAGTATGTTAAAATATATGTAAATGCATCTGTTTAAACGCATAGAGGGGCAGTTCCAAGTTTTAAATTTGGGGTTTTTGATTTGATGGTAAAATTTAAAAACTAAGTGGAAAAGTTTTACTTTAGCTAGGATTGGACTAGTTCTCGTATCAATTAGGATAATGGGTTGATATACCTTATACATCCTATTGCAGTCCTATTATTGGAATAATATAAGAGCCATTGGGTTGGCAAGAAAGTCTTGTCAAATTATTTCGATAGATGGAATTTCGTTCCAGAGATTTTAAGGTGAAGCACGCACCACGCACTGACTGCCATTTGGAGGCAGATGACACTCAAATCAAGGCAGAGATTAATAAAAACCACCATTATTAAAGGGATTGTCGAAAATTTAAATATATATTACCTACAATAGTGCAAAGCCTCGTAAATCCATTTAGATACGTAACCAAGCTAAATATTTGGGTACCACATATTTTAAAGAAACTGTGGAGACTCAACGAATGAGTTGGTATTATGAGACGATCAGCGAACGGTCACACTGGTGCCAAAGGGATTAAGAGAACTGAAGCTGAGCAAGACACACGTGTATTAAGTGAAAAGACAATATTATAGTAAATAAAGTTTATGTTTAAAATGTTAATAAACCTGCGTTGTTACAGAAACTACTAAGCTTTTTAATATCTACGATTTATTGCTCAAACATTTCAAACGAACATGTGAATGAAAAATGTCTTGTTAACAATATCTTCGAGCGAAAGAGATCTTGAAGCGAAAGAGATGAGCAGATTCAATCCACATAAAACACCTTTATTCACCAGAGAAAGGTAATCCTGTCTGTAATCATCATCTATCTGAATTGGACAAAAAAATCAAAGAGAAGCATCGTAGTAACCTCGACCGCATTCATCTGTAGTAACTCGTCAATAATTATATAATTATATCGAAAAACTGTGAACGTAGTCAATAAGAGGACACAAAGGTCTATTGAAAATTTAAAACTAGATTTTTTTGGATTTGTAGAACATTTGTAAGAATTATTTGAACTTGGGAAAAAAGGGAGTTTCACTAAAAAAAAGGTATTTTTTCATTTTAAAATCAATAGATCGGTATCTTAAGAACAAAATAAAAACGTCATGTTTTTTTTTCTGTATCGTTATTCATCTTAGTTCACATTAAAAAAAATATGGTTGGAATAGGTTAATTAATGTGGCCACAAGAATTAAAAATGTAAGCATACCTCGTATAATACACGTTTATTTAAATATCTTCTGAACAAGAGGTACCAGAGGAAAACGGATAATTGATTTGAATTCAGCGCTTGAAAATACATAGGAAACGAATGCTATCTGCTCTGGTCCAAAACCTTGTATACGTGTGTTATCGCAGCTGAATGGGGAAGTGATAGCACATCTACCGTATAGCCCCGACCTTGCAAATTTAGACTTTTATTACGTATATTACGGTAGGCCAAGTCTTTTATTACTTCCAATTTCTCCAAAATTCGGTAAATGGCAAAACATTCGTTTCGTTTTCTATTTTCAGATAGAGTTTAATCCTAATAGGTCAGGGTGAATGTGTTGGAGTTCTTTAAAAACCCATTTCCCTGGTCTACTAGGATAAAAATCAATCTTATGATATGCAAAATACGCTGTATACTATTGAGTCTGTTAAAAAGCACCTGGTCCAGTTTTTTGTGGTATCCTGCAGCTGCCCAAAATATGGTCAGAGGTGGCCAAAACATAATATAATAAAAATCACCATTGAATTTAATCAAAAAGTCCAACATGACTTTCTGGCCAACCCAATATATCACCCAACTCTAGTATGTACGCCGTAGATTGATGAATGCAGTGGACTTTTAAACGCTTGTGGACTTCCAGCAAATTCCTTGCAAAAAAAAAAAAAACACAACCATCAGGAGCACAATTCTGGTGGGCAAGTTCATTGTCTTTCCCTAGTTTTATAGATATTTATTTATTAATCAAAAATTGCGTCAAGTTTTAAATTCAAATCAAAAGTATGCAACATAATCAATACCTGCAACAAAGGAGGTTTGATTTTATTGTATGCTGCAATGGAAATTATTAAATTATATATTTTACTTAACTGAATCAACTGAATTATTTTATAATATTTATCTTTCATCTTTGGACCGATATCTTAATTGACATTTCAGAGCTGTATCGGAGCTGTCTTCAGTTAATTTTGTTGATTAGTCAAGCTTGGCAAAAGATGCAAAGTCGATCCCGTCCCGAATTCACGACTATCCCGACCCGTTTTGATTGCGTATCAAATCTAACAATTTAATCCCGAATTGAATTTAAAATAAATTCCCGTAAAGGCCGATACCGACTTCAATTAATTTCAAAAATCGTACCACCACCTAATTTTAATAATTTTTTAATAGTTAATTTAAGGAAAATATTTGAATCATAAATAAGATAAAAAATAACTTTTTAAAAAAAAAATGCTTATATTTCGTATTTAACTTCTTGGGAACAGAATTTTCTCATAGTTATCACCCCTCCTTCTTACAGTATTCTAATTTAGATTTTATCATTAGCTTTTATAAGTGTTTTTATTTTTAACAGTAGTGGTGTGACCATTTTTTACAATAGTAAAATGATGAGTACTTCATCGAACATTAATGTTATGTTAAATATCAGGCTCATAAAATAATACTATTCCAAGGATTTTAAAATCTTTCCCGTTCCAATCAAGTCCATTTCTAACCCTGCGCTACCTGAGTCTAAATTTTCCGTTTACATATATTAATAACTTTTTACAAAATATTTATCGTGTACATAACTTTTACTTTAAATATCTAAAATTCGTTACGAATAAATTGTTTTTATCTCTGCTCTGATAACCTCAATTGAGCTAAAATATCTCACGGAAACAATTTGGTTTTTGTGGAAAGTTTTGTCAAAACTGTTGAAGCAGGAAATTGTCAAGCGTTGCATCCTGTTTCCTCTAAGGCAACTTTATCGACAACAACAACAACAAAAACGCAGTCAAGTTGCCAAATACACGACATGAAAAGTTACTTCCTTATTGCAAATTCCCCCACCACACACCCAAACAGTCATACACCCAGGCACAAGCATCTAAGCCATCATCTAAATCAAGGCTTATGTAACTGCCAGCAGCAGCAGCAAAAGTTGGCAACGCCATCTTTTCGTTAGTTGTGCCGCTGGCCACGTTGCCAAACTGCAAAAAATGCAAATGCATCTAACACACACCGGTTAGGCAGCTTTTCTGGCATCTATGAGATTGCAGCTAAGGCAGATACATGCAACACACACAGCAACAACAACAACAAATCTCGTTACTCAATTTCAATTGGGTTTCCTGCTGCAATTTGAAAGTTCTGCTCAACTGCAGCTGTTGAGAAAAGCTCGCTCTCTCTTGCGCTCTTTGCTGCTTTTTTACTTCTTTGTTTTGCTTCTTGTATTCTTCAGTTGCTGCTGTAAAAGCTCTACGCAGCAGCAGCAGCAGCGCAGCAGCGTTTGCCACTTTTCGTTGCCTTCGTTCGCTGTCGTTTTCAGTTGTCTCTCGTTGCTCAAAGCGCGCGGCACGCGATTGCTCTTCAAAACGACGACAACAACAGTAACAACAACAGCAGCAGCAGCAAACCAAACATTCGTTTTGTGTATCAATTTTTGTAGGCGTTAGTTAGAACTGAAAAAATAAGTGCGTTAAATTCAATATACATACAACAATTGACGCGTGTAACACCCACTTCCTTATTGGCCCCCAAACACCCCCCCTCTCACTCACCTTATACTCTCTCTCTCTCACTCGCTCCGTCTTACCCTGTTGCATAAATTGTGTGATTTGAATTTCGACAAAAAAAAAAAAACCTTTAAGAAGAACTTCTTCTTGGGTCGCATATTCCTCTTCATTCACGTAAGTGACAGTGAAGCAAAAGTCACCCAAAAAATATACATAAAAAAAAAGCAGAGCAGTGAACAACAAAAAAATAAACAAAAACAAAAAAGTTTAAGTGAAGTTTCCGAAATTAATAAGAAGCCAACGACCAACGAGCAAGAGCCTATATTTGGATAACCCCCCCAACAACAACAACAACCACCACAACAACAACAACATCAACCGCAACAGGACTGAATTGGTAAATTGATACATTTCCTCTTTGGGTTGCCTTAACCCAGGCGTATACTTAATTTTTTGTTGGTAATCAAATTATCATTTCACTCTCAATCACTCATCAGGTTCATGCACTTCCTGTCTTTGTGCAATTTAACTTCCTATTTGGTTTGTTGAGCCCAAAAACTGGTTTAGTTGCAAATGCAAAAAAAAAAAAAACAAAAAAAAAACTGGTTGGAGACCGTGCTTTGATTTTTTTTTTTTTTGCTTGAGGGCAATTGATTTGGCTTTGGCTGCATTTGCATTCTTTTTAGTTCTTTCACTCTAATCAGAACCGGAAACATAAAACAGGTGCATACCAACACAACACACACCTAAGTATGTGCAGCAGCTGCCTTTAAAAAAAGAAATATAAGTTCAAGCGGCGGTCAACGTCAAATGGCCTATGAATAAATTAGTTTCCATTATACATAATAAGTATTTAGCAATACAAACATATGGGTCGCTCGGCCTCGCATAACATAGTTTGACAAATTCGCAAAAACTATATAAATGTTAGATACATAGATACATAGAGAGATACTCAACTCATACAACACAAGTGTGCACTTGTTTGCCGAGTTCATTAACATTAAAAAAATTTTGTCCTTGTGCGCTTAATGCTTTTTGCACAGCAAATGAAACGAAATGCTCGATTAGAGAATACCCTAAAAATGCTTTAATTGGAAAAAGCTAAATTATTGCATAGCCACAATTGTTTGTTACACAGAGAGAGAAAATTTTATAGTATTCTCCATAATAAAAATAAAGTTATTGAAGTACGTTTTACTCATAATAAGTACGAATATTCTTAAAACAAATACTACAAACTATAAGGCTGGTTTCACACCGTTCGACGCATGAGACATAATAATCTAGTAGTCCTTCATATTGCCTTGATTTCAATGCCAAATGACAAGCTATTACTAGATTATCATGTCTCATGCGTCGTACAGTGTGAACCCAGCCTTACACAGTACAACCCGTAAAATTAACCTGGTATTATACCCATAAATTCTAAAACTTGAGACATCTGAAACCATCACCTTATACCCAGTTTTTTAAATAAAGCCTAGGTTCGCGTTCTTTGGGTACTTTTGTACCAGCAAAAATTTGATAATTATCAAACTATAATCAACTTATCTCTTGTACCAAAAACAAACCAATTCCCATATAATTTGCGTCATTTTTAGTAGAAAAACGAATTGTAGAATTTATAAAAATTATGATTTAAAAAAAAACGATTAGAGGTCTCGTTTGAAACTTATTTGGCAATGCACAGTAGAATAAAGATACACCACAGTAGGTTTTTAAAAACGGAAACATTTAACTAGTTTGATTTCTCTACAATTGATCGAATTCGAAAACGGGAATAGCCTTTTTGAAATAAAGTTCCAGATAGTAATTAAACTTGCATTAACACCACAATTTTGCCTTATCGGTGCTATTTTATGGTCGAACTTCGAAGATTTTCTTAAAATTTTAAACACAGACTGTGTGTACGACCTTTTATGTTTTTTCTCGTATGTGGACTTATTTGATAAAAATGCTGATATAACCTCCCGGTTACAATTGATTTTTTGTCCCTTAAAGATTTTTGTTGACCCATTTTCACATTAAATTTAATCACAAATATTTTGCTTATCCAACCGGCTGCAAGAACAATATTTCCAACATTAAGGACCATTTTCTCGTGTGTACGTCTGTAAAAATGTACGTTGCCTGCTTTTAGGCCGCTTTTAAAATTATACTAGCGACGTAGAAGTCTTGAGCATAAATTGTATAAGCGGCCTTAAAGTAGACAACCTCATTTTTTTTTCAATATCCACCCAGATTTAAAAACATGACGATGAAAAAACGGCCCCATGAATTGGAACAAAAATTTTAAATTTACAAAAATTAAAAAAAAAAAAAATTCGAATGAAAAGAATATATTAGACGTGTGTATATGGACAAAAAAAAAGGTTTATATAATCTGGGACTATGATATTTTCCATTTCAAAAGAAAATTATAAGATGAAATATCAATGTTACCTTTTTTTCGTATTTTAATGACAGTTAAAATTTACCTTTTAGCGTATTAATCGGGGAGATCTAGAGATTTTCGTATAATCAATTGCACTTCAAACAAAAACGGCCACAAATATACACGGTTACTAGATCAGATGATTAAAGTTGCTCAAAGCCAAGTAGGTTTAATTTGTAGAGTATTCTTTCTCATTAAATTTCTTTAATCGTTTCTTGGAAATAAGTACCTTTACAAACTCCTATCGATCGAATTCGGAAACGAGAACAGGCCTGATTATTTCGTGCCGCTCAAGCTCTACCTTTCCTAAGTGTAACTAACGATGCTCTCTCAAAATAGGGCAGACACCAAAGAAGTGTGTTATATCTTCCTTTTCCCTTAAACTGCAGAGAGAGCATGTAAAGTCGATGCTTGCCATATTCGGGATAAAATTTAATTCAAGAATCTTGCCTCTGGCCTTGAATATGGTTCAAATTTGATCCACTATGAAGGTGTCGTGGAAGTAGTTCCATACTCCAACATAGATATAGCCGCTCGGTGCTTTTCTGCGATTCCTCAATATAAGCATGTCTGTAAGCTACATTCAATTTAGTAAGAGTTTCTGTCGCCCAGAGTCCCCAGTTGGAACAGTCATCTAGTGAGTGAAAAATTGTTTTGTATTGTAATGTATTTCTTGTGCTTAATTGTTCATATGCTTTTACATGATAGAATAAGGCCTAAATAGAAAAGAAGAAGTCTATCATAGAAACAGACAGACAATATATAAATCTATTATCTTTAAGGGTCGTTAGAAAACAAGTTGGCAAATTTCGAAATGCCGTCTGCCAGGGTATAAAAGGGCCAATGTCAAACCCACAATCAATAAATTATATGAACAAACAACAAATTATAAAAAAACGAAGTTAAGCAGGCAGTGTTAAAGGCATAGCCGACAGGATAACACACACACACAGGTGAAAGAACTACAATATATATTGTATATATATATATAATTATCATCATCATCGTCATTATCAACCAAAGCCCCCTTCGATGCGTAGCGAACAAACAACTCACAGTCGAACGGTATTTGTAGTAAAACGCGGCCAATAAACTGAACGCGTGCGGTTCAAGGTTTGGCCAAAGCCAAAATGAAACTAAAACAACAATAAAAACAAAACTAGCAAACGAATGACGAACACAGACAAAACAGCGACCAACTGAATAACAATTAAATCTGAAAAGCATGAAATCATCTGCCAAGCCAGCAAGAAGACAACAAACTAGCACACAAGTCGTTGTTGTAAGTGTATAAAAATTATGTATCCATGAGATACACTAGCTGCTGATGCTAAAGCTCATTGACCAAAAAGTCACAGAGTGTAGCTGCTGCCGCTGTTACCGTTAAGCCAAGTCAAGCGCCCATTAACAGTTAAGCTTTGGAGCAGCAGCAGCAGCGCTGGGGCAATTACCCAAGCCGGGTAATTGGCTCAGCAGGAGTGGAGGGAGAGAGAGAGAGGGAAGATGATGCTGGCGATGATGATAAAAGCAGCAATAATTTAAGTGCTGCCTGAAATCAGCTAAAATCATTTCAGTTAGCTCGCTGGCTTCCTCATTAGATGATTATGGGAGCACACACACACACACACACACACCAGATCATATGGGAATGGTCTTTCGTCCATGCCTGGGACCCAGCCGGCAACAGTTCAAGTTCTTCTCTATGTCAGTTGTCTACTTTATTACAAAATTGACCTACATATTTCTTCTCATATATATTTATGTGCGTGTGTCTGTGTGTGTTTTTTTTGCGCTACAAGCGAGTGGCCATTATATAGTCACAGATACATTTGTATCTGCGTCTCTGTGTGTCTCTTGTTATTTATTCATTATTATTTTATTTTGGCTTTTTTTTCTGCATGTTTTGAGCTGAATGGGTTGGTTCGCTGAAGTGTATTATTGTATCATGACATTAACGAACTTATATGGATGAACGATTTAGATTTGATGTGTCAACAATACATTTGGGTGTGTATTTGTTTTTTGTATCTAGGAGATATATAATTGGGTGGCCATTGAGGGTAGGAGAGAGTTTGCTTTAACCCAGATTAATTTCAATGATTAGATCAGAGTTGAGATTGGATCATTAATGATATTGAAATATATTTGAGCTCATAGTTGAAAATTTCTAAAAACTTTCCGGCTAAAACTCTGACAAGCTGTACCTTCTAAGTTAATGAGATGCCTTATCAAAGACTTAAATCATATTACCAGCAACAGTGTACAGGAGGCCCAAGACAGTGGGTAAGACATAGATTCGGAATGAACCCTTTGTGTTCTTATATCCTTGTGGAGGATATTATAAATTTGCTCTGGTCTTTGTTACTCATAGTAGCAAGCGTCTCTGATAAAGTAATATAAATTCTTGATCAATTCGACTTGCTAAATTGATATAGGCATGCCCGTCTGTCTCTCTATTTCTATGCTATATCCTCAATCACTTTTAAAACTATCTCGATTCAAACTTTGCTCGAAGTTTTGACATACATAAAGACTGTTCATTTGTCGGAACCGGCCGGGATGGCTATATGATATAGCTGATGAGGAACACTTTTTTTTTTTTATGGCTAGCATCTTCATACTTGTGATTTATAAGTTATTATTTCAGGTTTACAGACAACAACTTTATATTCTAAACTCAGAAAAAAAAACAGATAACTTTGTACATAAATCGAGTTCAAACGAAGTCAATTGCACGCCAAGTTATCCCAAAATACTTGATTTTAGGCCATTTCAGGATACATTAAGTACACTTTGGGCTATTACAAAGGTTTTTAAATCTATTCTTAAAGCAAAATGGTCTTGAACCAATCCCGACTCTTTCTTATTAGATTGATTCATACTTAGTTTATGTACACCCAAGAACGAATCATACTTAATATTTTAAGTACAAACGGTATAAAATCTATCTCGTTCGTTCTAGATCGTTTGAGTACCAAAAATTCTTGATTTAAGTATTTCGTTCTTGATTTAAGAATTGTGTTCTTATTTTAGGAACATTTTCTGTTAATATGAAACTTAAGACTGATTCCTAACTAGTTTAAGTACAACCAAGTACACATTATACTTGAAATTTGAAGTACAAAACGGTATTAATCCTAGCCGTTTTTTTCTGAGTGTATAACTGCTAATGATCGGAACTAAATCGGTCAGAAAATGGGTCTAAGTGAAAAAAAAAAACTTTTTTGGTTTTGAAGGTAGCATGCTCAAATTTAATAGTTAACAATCAAATACCTAATGATTCTGATTTACTCAAAATCTGACATCTATATCATAAATGTTTCATTAGTAAGCAATGAATCTTGCAAGTGTATTAAAACTTATGCACGTACGAAGATAACTTTGCCTTTCTTTTATAAGCGATTTCCTAAGTGTATTGCTTAGTCTAATTATAAATTAAAACTCCGAACTTAAGAGTGTTAAGATTTTTAAAGGTGGATAAGGATCGATCAATTGCCGCTTAAATTCTACAGATTAATTTAAGATGAGATAAGATTAGGTAAGAAAACATGAACCCGAAAAAAACCCATTAAAACAATTAAAACACAGAAGCAAAACCAATATTAAGAATTTTTCAATGGTTGGTATTCGAAATCTTGTATTCAAAACCGAAGCGCTATAATGGCCTTTGCCTTGTCCGGTTCTCATTCCGGACAGTTAGCAAATAATTATTTGAAGCTGATATTTTTAGCACGTGTTCTTTTAAATAATTATCAAAACAGTTATTAATATAAAGTAAAATTATTGTCCTGAAATGGAAAATAAAGTGCAAGATATGGCACATTTAGAAGATATGGATAAGTTTATAATTTTTATGTGTTGTGTCTTCGTTTCTATGCTGTGTTGTTTTTTGAGATGAACCTAACTTAAATGTCATGTATTTTCGTGGAGGAAAAGTTGTTAGCTAAACGTGCATTCTTGCAGCTATAGTTACTTTTATGCTCAATTAAATGTATATAATATGGTGTAATTAATCGTTCTTGCTCATTTTTGCTCGTTTGAGAAATATGTGTTATTGTTGCAGCCAACTTGAAGATCAGCCAAGCTGAAATGCTTCAAAAGCGGATTGTTGGTGTACGCAAATTGCACATAATTTCTGATTGGATCTTTGAAATGATTGTTAAGAGTCTTAAAGCAATAGAAAATTAATTAGTTCATAACAAAATATGTAGTTTTTCCGCTTATACGAAGTATAAGTATCTGCCAAAATGCAAAATTCAAGCAAGTACATTATAAATGGTTTTAATCAAGGTCGTCGAGGAAAATGATTTATAAGGAAATGCAAATAAATTTAAAAATGTATCAAATTATGTAAAATTGTTTGATATTTCGTTTGTTAGTAGCAAATTGAGCTATTTAATGTACTGTATTATTTTTAAGACGCTCTAGGCGTTCTTTAGCTGAAATGCTTAATATCAGATGTCTAAATTTCCACGTTGCAATTGTCGAATTAAACTGTAAAATTAATCTAATTACCACACGATATTAAAAATTATTATTATTGTATTATTTCATCAAAATAACATTGGGTCAATCTGATGTGTGACTCTTAGATAGCAATTAGATAATACATAATGCTGAATGATACAAAGCTAAGCTAATTTAAAAGGAAGCTTTTTCTAAATGAGGCCAAATTTTTAACAGATGCCCCATATATTCTCATTTATATACACATTTTGTAAATGTTGAAGGTTGCCCGTAGACAGCATTTTCGTTTAGTCTTTCTTCTGCAAAAGTTGTATTATTTTTTATCAAGAAACATGCCTAGCATTTGTATAAAAGCTGATGGACAAAATAAAAGTTATTAGTAATCTAATAGGGAGTATTCAAATTTCTAATATCGACCCACGTTGTTTCATTGAAAAATATGCTAATTAATTGTATTGTAATTCAAATGAATTGGACAAACTAAGACATTTTGAAGAGCTTTCTATTAAAACTAGGTTATCCACAGACCAAGCTAATCTCTCCTTGACTTGCTTCCAAGAACAAACAGACAATTTTCGGTTTCATTCTATTCTTTACTTTTCAAACAATTTGCAAACAATTGAAGGCAACTGCCTTCTCTTGCCTCAAATCATTTGTTGAATTGTATATTTGTTAGCCCTCATCATAATTGACATTTTTGTGCCAAGAATATACCGCAAACTGTTTTAGATTCTTTTTGTATTTTTTTGTGTGTTCGTTTTGATTTGGACTGGCAGCCGCCACAGAATGATACGCCTGGCTGCATTGACAGGCCAACAACATATGAATGCAGTTAGTAACAAAGCACCGGCAGAAACAGAAGTGACCTCTAAATTGAAAGAATACTAAAAAACCAGACGCTTAAGGAGGGGGAGTTTTCCTCAGTCACAATGTGGCAAGGTGCAGGCGAGCAGAACCGCAACAGAAGACAGAGAATGTGTGTTTAATAAGTGCATAAAATGTGTTGTGTGTGTGTAATGAAAGCTCGTGACGACCGACAACTGCCTGTCATAGATGAAGCTCCTCCATCCAACCAACCATCCATCCATCCATCCATTCAATGGGCTTAACAGAACAGAACAACTGAACGGTCAGGGGCGTCGACAGTTAACTGTTTAAGGGGTGGCATGCAGAGCAGTTAATGACGTATTTTTTTTTTATTACAGAAAGTGTATTAAAATGTGGCTCAGGTGGTTTAGCTGGGCGGAGAAGCTTGGGGTGGAGTAACGATGACGGCTCTGTGTGTTGATGAGCCTATTAAATGCTGTTGATGGCTTTTAACGTTGTTGTTGTTGTTGTTGCTGCTGCTGCTGATGAGACATGCGATAGAGATAAAGATAGAGTTGTTGTTGTTGTGGCTGCCTGGCTAATGACTGTGCCCCAAAAGAAGACAAGTTTAAAGTGGGTTAAAAACGTTAAGCGAAGGCGTTTTGGGGTCGTTGATGGGAAATGTCGACAGTTCAAATGTTGTGTGTGATATTTCAAAGTTTTTGCTTGCAAAACTACCTTAAAACGCTTGTGAAATCGAATGAAAACAATTTGGAAATTTGCTAGAGTCTATAGATTATACAATCAACAAGTGTTCAAATCAGAAAAATAATTATGGAAATAAAATTATAAAAATAATTAATAAAGTACACAAAAATTAATTTAAAAATTTAAAAATTTACGGAGAAATTATTTTTAAATTATACAAACATCTGATAACCTAGTTATGCCTTTCACCTTATCTTTTAAGTAACATTTTCCCATAGCTTATACTAAATTTAACTAAATTCCACTTCACATCTTCTGCTCCTGTTTGTTTAATTTGCCTCAATATGTAGATAACGTATCTAGTATACCATTCACTTAACTAATTAGTCATTCACATTGATCGATTACACGTGTCAGTGCATATTTTCACTCACAAATTTTTACTAATGATTTTATTTACCAAAACAATTATTACCCATTTGATTATAATTATAATTACGACCATCATATTGTGTATTTTTCTCACTTTCATGTAATATCTACACTGCGTGTCAACTAAATAGACGCGACATTTTTTTACTTTTATTTTCGATACACTTGCAAAGTGTATATTAATTTTTCTCATAAGTTAGCAACGCATCGAAATATTCATTTTCAACACCATAAAAAAAATATGTATTTCTTGATCAGAAAGATACTTACTTGGTTTATGCTATTAAAAAAAATCATGTTTTGCACCTCAAAGTATGCAAACTATATTGTTTTTAAGAATTATTTCTTTATTTAGGGTCAGTTATGTCAGCATTATACTTAATCCACATTGCGCATTCACTTAGATTGTCGGACCAGTTAAAGCTATACAAAAAAAACTATAAAGGCTAAAAAAAATAATATTTTCTATAATTATAAAACATAGCATACTTGAAAGAGCAAAAATCACTGATCTAACAGAAACAATCTAAAACAGCTGAAACTATGCCTAGACCTATATATGTGGTTTTATCCAAGCCTTCAAATTATAGGTAATCTCAGAACACAAGGGGCCAAATTCTTAGGGCCTAAGTGTGCTGCGTGAAACACCAGCAATCGCTCTAATCTAACCTAATCCAACAAATATAAGTTGGGAGGTATCTTCTCTTCCTGATGAGGTTTGTCTAGCTCTAGTGTTGAAAATGCTCGTTGAACTGGTACCTGGGTTGCTGAAATAGGTAATGTAGTAATCGCAATATTCGTAAGTCTTTGTTTTTAAGACCTTTCCAAAAAAATTTAAAATATTTGTTGTTGTATGCTACCTTGGACAATTTTCGCAGAAATATATATTTGTTTATTCTATTTTACTTCTCTTTAAAGTTTTATTAAGAATTTCATTCGATGGAAAACACCTTCATATCGTGAACCGAACCTTTTTTGTTATATAAATGGATCAGGTTAAAAAATGTAAGAGATTCGGATAATGGTCCGGCTGGAGCAATCCATAAAATCCGAACCGGTTCTCTGGGGTTCGGTTCCGGACCGGTTTGAAGAAAAAAATATCAGGTTCAATTTCATCTTTGCTGGTTAACATGATCTTTAATGATCTTCGAAAAAAATTATTCTTTCATATCATTTGGGTACAACATAAATTCTTTCCGATCCAAAATAATTTAATTTTCTCGAATTGGTAAAAAGATTTAGATTGATATTCCTATTGTAATAATGAAATAACTTTAATATCAACTAGAATTTGAAGTTCGTGGAAAAGTCTATCTATGGCAAGTACACCCGAACTGTGTCGAACATCGAAATTTGCAATTGAAAGAAGCTCGGCTTGGCCCTTTGAGGCTGTAACAGACAGATTTACATTTATATTTATTTGGTTTTTGTGGTATTTTGAAACGTTTATAGTATATATAGGTATTTTAATTAGAAAGATATAGTGTTTTTTTTTTAATTTTAACAAATTGTAGTTTGTAGTTTACTATGTATTCACTTTATTATAGGTAAAAAGTATGTTAAAGGCAGAGGGAAATATTGGCTGCAAACCGGAGCAGATATATTTTCACTCCCCGAAACTGAACCTGAACTTGAGCACGAAATATCTAAAATGGGTTTGGTTCATAAAATGCACAACATTTATTTTTACTTTAATAATTCATAACATCAATGTAAAAAAGAATTATTTTCAGACATATAAATACAAATGTTATAATTTTATTTATTAATTTTTAATAAGTTCGGAGATAAGGGACAAACTATTTTTTTTCAAATAACTAAAACGAACAATTTTTGACTCGATTGTTATTTACAGTTGTGTAAAAAATTAGAACTGCCTGTCGAACGACTGTAAATAACAATCGTGCCAAAATGTCAATCATGCGTGTAAAGAAAATTATTTAATTCAGAAATACTCATTTAACTTGCTTAGAAAAGCGATTATAATTACTTATTTTTAAGTCTGTTGATTTAGAATAAACATTGAGCCAATTCAGTAGATAATTCCGATTAGAGATTCTTGATTTACTATTTCCGATTGCTAAGAAGTTGAGCAAAGGCTCAATGGCATTGATTGCAGGGTTTAAGGGATTCTTTTTATCAAAAAATACACTCCCACTAATTAAATGTAATATTAGCGTATTAAAAATAGTCGGTCAAACAAAAAGTATCAAAATAAAGAGGTGAGCTAACTCAGCAATCGGTAATATCTCTCAGAAATCATAATTTTTGTTCGATTTCTTTCAAATGGCAATCACTGCATTCAGCAGATAAAATCTGCAATCATGACACACAAATCGCAAAGCGAAATTATCTGCTGAATGGCCCCATTGTTACATTCGTATGTAAGGTAATTCGGTTTAGATAGATTGAGTCTATTCAGTTGAACAATAGTGTTATTAAATGCATTTATCAAATTTATTATTTTAGGACATTTAAAACAAAACGAAAAAGGTTATGTATCACAACCATAATTAGTTTTGATTAGAAATTCGATTTAAAAAGATTTGTCTCACCAAAAATGGCATCACAAAGTTCATTTTCCATAGAAATCCTTTTATAGCCGCTCCACTACTTAGTTTCTTTTTGTTTTCTATTGTTTATAGCTTTCGAAATCTTTACTCTATTCTAATGCAAATCCCAGCCCATGCTTAACCATTTAAAGCTTCCATCATCAGAAACAACCCACGCACACAATATTAACATGGTGGAAGGCCAAACCCATACCCAGGCAGCAGACCCTTAAGCTAATGTGTGCCCATTTCATATTTATGCGTAACTTGGCTCTCTCTGTCTTGGCTTCAGCTCTCCAGCCTTAGCTCATTAGCAAACGGCCAGACGGATGTGGAAGGGGGGAGAAATTACCTTGCAATAAGCAAAGACAAGAGGAAGGAGAAACAGTTCTCAGTCCCTACTGTCTTTCATCTTGGGGCAATTTTCACTTGCACTTCGACGCTGGCAATCGTCAGAGTTAATTTTATTTGCAAAATAAAGCGAAACAAACTTTAAATGGAGTCAAATGCCAATGCACACACACAAACACAGAGAGAGAGACCAGACGTCTGCAGAACAAAGATTGCACACACACACACAAAACAACGCAAAAAGTTCAAACGCCAGACAAGGATGCACCAAAGTGCAAAGGCAGCCAGCGAACAAACGAATGAGCCAACGAAACGTCCAGAGGGGAAAACACTCAAGTCAGACGACGACGCGACGTAGCTGGGCGAGAGGAACAGTGCTTGAAAAACGGAAAGCAAAAAGGATTGAACAAGCAGCCAGCAGGGAAAGGGAGGGGGGGCGGCCGACTGAGAGGGGAGGGTGATTAGGGGAGCCCAAACAGCAGGAGGCAATGCACGTGAAGACGACAACGCAAGTCAAGCACACACGCACTACCCAGCCAAACGCGTACAAGAACAAGTGCATTGACACTTTACGGACGGACGGACGGACGGACGGAGGAACGGAACATACAAAAGGGTGAAGCACCGCATTTTGATAGCCAGGCACAAGCAGAGCAAACCAATAAAGGGATCGACCTCACAGCTGATCATCGACGAGAAAGAGTCTGAACAACTCACCAAAAAAAAACAACCAAATCATTTAAAAGAGCTGCAGTCCAGTGCACCGACTACTAAATACCCTGTATTCTCAGAAAAAAATTAAAATAAAAATTAAGGAATGACCGAAAGGGTCTTAAAATTTTTTTTAAATTAAAAATTTCGATAATTCTTATGAAATACAAATAAATCAATCAAATCAATTTAAAAAAAAATCTTATATTAAGTTTATAAGATTTAATAGTCCCCAAATAAACATGAGAATTTGGATTTAAATTTTTACCGAATTCTTGATTGTTTTCTGAGTGTAATCTTTGTTTTAGTTTAAACTTTCAGTCATTTGCTTGAATACACCGAAAAAAATATTTCTCGATATTCAATTAGCATTTTTTTCCATCCTTTGAAAAAAAAAAAACATTAAATAAAACTTTGATTTGCATTCAATGGAGCTGAAAAATAACTAAACTGGGCTGCAAACCGGTTTTTAACCGAACCGGTTCGAGCCCGGAATTCCCACTTTTCATTTACTGTGAACCGAACCTCTTTTGAAAAAAATAACTGAACCTGAACCTGTTCCGAACCTCTTCTGAAAAAAACAGCTGAACCTGAACCTGTTCCGAACCAAAACTTTCGGTTCGGTTAAAAAAAAGTTGCAAGTCATAGTTAAGCGGACATTTTATTGATTAAAGAAAAAGCCTAGACCAAAAATTGCTCGAAAAAATAATACTTACAATTTTAAATTGAAAATAATTGAATTAATATAAAAAAAAAATTTTAAAAAAATAAAAATAAAAAAAATAAAAAAAAATAAAAAAAAAAAAAAAAAACATATAATTAAAAAAAAATTCAGAAATTCTGTATATATTTTTAACAAATTTATTACTCTTCTTTAGAAATTTGGTAAAACTTGGGACGAACCAAGGTTCGAACCAAAACGTAAGCACAAAATCCTTGAACCTTAAATTTCTGAACCTTAACCATTGGTAAAATTTGGTTCGAAACCGCAAAACGGACCTCCAAACTAAAGGATATAAAAATTAATATTTTAATAGGAAAAGGAATATTATAATATCCATTCCCAATGGATCATACACAAAGATCTTAGTTGATCGCGTAGAAGTCGCTGTGACTGCTTCCCCTTCCTCCGGCAACATTTGGTGGGTCTAACTTCATACAGCTAAAAAGGACAAACAGACCTGGCAATATCATGGCCTGTTACATACATTTGCACAAACCCAATATACTCTTTGCACCTTCGGTACAGAGTATAAAAATATCGCGTTCATTGCACCGCATCCGAATTGCAAAATATATGGGCTGGGTGAGAGAGCGACGGGACTGATTAAGCAACTCCAGACCAGACTCTCATTATGATGACGACGATCGCAATCATAATAATGAGAATGACGATGATGACGTTGCCAAACACAGGGCACAGTAAAAAAGTCAAGAATGAAATGCGACAACAGCAACAACAATAACAACAACAACAACGAAGAACGATCATCAACCACGACGTTTATAGTTCAACGCACTGTCAGGGCGCTGCTGCTGCAAACCGATCCGATCGGTAGCCATTGGCCAGTGCCCTGTCTGGGTCTGAAACTCCTGCAACAGCAGCAGCAGCTGAACAAGAAGAAGAGGAAATCACTCACGCGTTTGCCTTGCTTACTTGCAACTCTCAGTCTCAGTTCCCCCCGGTCAATGATCGTGCGTGTGAGTACGTATACGATTGTGTGTGTGTTTTGCGAGTCTTCTCATAATGAAGACAACGACTCTGGTTGACTTTCATTGACAATATGGTGACGGATCTGATGTTGATCTTATTATGTTAAGTTCTTTGAGACAGATAGACAGGAAGCTACCTACCACACAGATAACGCTCGAACCGTAAATGTTTGCAAATCGGATTAACTACTTACTAGAGAAAAATTGTATTTTAATTTATAAATTATTAACTAGTTATTATCTTTAGGCGAGAAAATTGTGTTGCCCATGTTTTTTTTTGAAGAGAAAATATTTTACTTCAAGCAAACTTTATAACGAATATGGTCCTCGACTTGAGGTCATGATGTTTGTGTCCCACAATTTTAACAACATTTGATGTATTATTTACTCTTTAGAAACCTTCCGGTCCTATCTACAGGGTTGCCCATATTCGACGGACCCATGTTTTTTTTAAAAAAATCAAAGAAAAAATAAAAATTTGGCGGTTGGCAATCTTAATCATTTAATTTGTTCCAAGTAGATTTGTTTACATCAATTTTTGAATATGATATCTCTCAAATGGCCGCCTCTGGCGTTGATGGCGTATTGTGCCTTTGAGCATTTCATGTTCGCCAACATTTCGGCCGGAATAGGTATTTTTACGAATGTTGTCCTGAGTTACGTCTGGCTTGTTAACTAAATTGACTTCAAATATAAAGAAGAAGGGGCGTAACGGAACGCGGTGCAGTCAAATCAATTTTCGACATAAACGGCCCGAAACAATTTCGAAAACGATTGTTAGGACGTGCGGTGGAGCGCCGTTTGTTGAAACCAGAACTGCCTCATACGCTTTCGACGAATAATTGGCATCACAAAATTGGTCATCATGTCGCGATAACGCTCCTGGTTGATGGTAACAGCATGGCCATTTTCATTTTGGAAGAAAAACGGCCCAATGACCGTTTTCGCACTAACGCCGCACCAAACTGTGACTTTTTCGTCTTAAAGAGGCACTTCTTGAATCTCCTGAGCCTCACCAGTCGAAAATTTTTCGTATAAACGCTTAATGGTGTTCTTAGAAGGCGCACTTTTCACATTTTTTAATTTTTTAAAAGCACGTTGAGTTTTCACAATTGACTTGTTCTGTTGAATGTAAATTTCAACTATTTCAGAGCGCTCGCGTGGCGTGTATTGTTCCATGGTAAAAATCTGCTTGGACTGACGCTTCAAACGCGGTATGTCATTAAGCGATCTGACATCTCTGTCAAAAGCTATGGCGTTGCCAGATGGGTCCGTCGAATATGGGCAACCCTGTACATTAGGCTTTATGCTGAAAACTATAGATTAGCGAATCACCTTTTTTTTTGGAGATAATACTATAAGCAGTTGGGAACTGCAACGTAATGAGTAATGAGACGCGGTCAATCTTTTCCCTCGAAATTAATCAGCTCCAATAATTCGATACGAAAACAGTACGATATTCTTATTTGTACACTTATTTAACAAAAATATTTCATGCTAGCAAATCATAGAAAAATTGAAATGGGAAGGTAATTTCAAATATTTAAAAAATTGTTTAGAACCGACCTTTGAATCTCAATTGCATCGCTCCTTTCATACTTGGTCTTTGCCTCCTTACACAAATATCTATTGAAAAGAAGAGAGGGGGGAAACTGAGAGCGGCGCAGTCCAATTAGATACTGCCATCAAACAAAGTCCAATTGGGAAATTACCAGATAGCTTTTGCTCTCTCTTTCTCGTAAGTTCTTCTAATCGCTGCGGTGTTGTTGTTGTTCTTGCTTTGAATTTTCTTTTATGTATAGCTCTCATATCGTTCATCTGATCGAAAAACGATGTATGGCGGGTCGGTAGATAATGAGTAGTAGAATATATGTCTAGAATGTTCGAACTATCTATCTTTAAATTTGAGGGAGTTATTAAGTTGGAGTCGGAGATGCTTCCTTAAGGCTGTTACATACATTTGCACAAACCCAATGTACTCTTTGTACCTTCGGTACAGAGTATAAAAACAAGCGAAAATAATCGCCTGTGTTGTTGAAATAATCTTAGATTATCTAAGATTTTCGTCAGGATATTTGGGATTTTTATTTCTGTGTAGAAAAATTAAGAAATAATTAGTGAAATTTGGTTTGCGATTAGTCTAACTGGTAAATTCACTAATAGCTTAGCATGCTATACATATTTTCCCAATTTCCAAATTTTAAAAATCTCCAAATTGTTCTTCTCAACTTAAACATATGCAGATTAAGTATCCAATGACTGACTAATCACATACCGATCTTTAAGTCCCCACTATCAATTACTATTTATTATGATCCAACCACTGAATTCTTGTTATGATCAGTGCAGACATTCGGGCAGCTACTGACTGGCGAGAGATCACTGCCTCTTGATCACTTTCTGTCCCACTTGGCTTTGGTCGATCATTGATCTTACCTACTTGGCGCTGTTAATTTGTATTATTAATTCAATCAATCACTGGCCCTGGTTGTGTTGGCTGCGTTTGCCCTAACGATCGATCACATACAGATCGACAGCTGCCATTGCCGAGCATTGATCTCATCTCGCAGTTGTATCTGTATCTTGTCTCTGGCATTTCACAAATGTAGAAGCGTTCTAGTTTTTGCACTGGCGATGTCGAATCGCATTTTTGTCTTCTTCGTTTTTCGTCTTTGGCGTTTGCCTCTTGGCTAATTTAATTGTTTGCTTTTTCATTAAGGCTTTATGAAAATAGAGAGAGAGAGAGAGGGGGTGAAGGCTCTTTTAGTTCATTGAAACATTTATAGCACAAACGCGCGTCGCTGGGCTGGTATTTAATTCGCTAATTGCTAATGCGCCCGCCGCTTATCAAATTGGAGCATCGCAAACTTTTTCGGCGGCTGTCGTCTCAGAATTGCCTTCGACTTTGTTTGTTTTAATTTAGCCACACATTTTAGTACAAATATTTGATAAGACAAGAGACGGCGAAGGCGACGGCGACGGACGGCATTTGCGTAACTTTTTCTGTAGCATTACTCATACGCCCGGTTGGCCCCGAACTCACTCACCTTGTTTACAGTTAGAAACGCTTCCGGTTGTAAAATTTCAGCATTTTATATATATACAAAATTTCTCTGTTATTTAAATAACCAAATAAAAATAAATGTGGTTTGGCGTGAACAAATAATTTGGCATTAATTCCTTCTGCCCACGAACAAAACTGAATTTCGTGCAGGTTCAAAAACCGTTTAATGAGCTGGTAATGCGACTGAAGTTTTTATATTGGCATATTTGGATAATAATCAAACCTTAATCTCTTTAATTGAAATGTTTATTATTTGCGACAGACACAAAGCACAAAAGTTATATAGATATTAAATGGCGATTGCTGGTTAGCAACAATTTAACTGAAATTTGTAATTTTATGCAATTAACAAATGCATTAGCTTGATTGAACATGATATCTGATCTATTTGCATAAATACTACACTGTGTGTAGAGTCATTTGCGGCCTTAGTAATAAAACGTATTTCTTTAGAGTGAAAATGAACACTCTAATTATATTATCAAGATGGGCCATTTTATACCCCGGATGTAAGTTAAAATGCAAATATATATTAAAGCCTAGTCCAAGTGTCCGCAAGAACTAACAGATCTTAAAGATGGTAAGAGCTAGAAGCACCAAACTTGATGAGTAGACATATGTATAATATGCATTCTAATACTACGTTTATGCAAAAATAAAAAATCATGGTTTTTGCTCTTTCAAGTATGCTATGTTTTATAATTATGAAAAAAGTTAATTTTTTTATTACCTTAACTCTAATCAATTTTGTATATATTAAACTGGTCCAACAATCTGAGTTAATGCACAGTGTAGATTATGTATACTGCTGCCATGACCGATTCTAAAGAAATCAAAATTCTTCAAAAAAGAAAAGGTTAGCATACTTTGAAGGGCAAAAGCCATGATTTTTTAGCATAAATGTAGTATATATCTTCCACAATTTAGTAGACAGATTTTTTAAACTTTCAATATCAGCCGTGCTTCCATTTTCGTTTTCACAAAAAATATGACGTTTTTTTCTTCAAATTGTTGCTGAAGGTAAGAACTGCTGACCTATGAAACAAATTTTGGTATTTTAATCAGATAAACAATTGGACGGTTATCAACAGTCCAAAATGAGGTGCCACTGCACTACCTCCAGTCACTACAATCGCAGCCTAGTAAAAGGCACTTAAATAGCAGATACTCATAAAAAAAAAAAATTTATTCCCTCTCCCCCCCCTTAGATACCAACACAAAATTGTACAGTACGAAACTATTTTTTTTAAAATTATTTTATCCAAATTTGAATAACTCTAATAGAAAATTTTTAAGTAGAATATCGCGAAAACTAGGTAACGATACTCGTATGTATTTTTCATGGGCCGGAAATAATTATTATTTTTGTATTTTTCAATGTAACTTTTACTTTTGGGTTTCTCCAAGTAAATTGTTATTCACTGACTTGTGCATTTTTAAACTATTTTTCAGCTTTGATGGAAAATACAAAAATTTATAAATTTTTATATATGTCCTATATTTTCAAAAAAAATGTTCTTTGATTATTCCGGTACCCAATTCAAAAAGTTTTAGCTGCCCCTAGCTGCCTCTGCACATGCTAAAGGTAAAATAGGTAAAAAAGACATGGTAAAATGAGGACCTTTTCAACATGTTAGCCGCATCTTGCGAACCATTTATTTCATCTCTGCGGCGTGTCAAGTATCGAAAAGAGTTAAAATCCAATAATTATAGTTCAAAAATGATTAATCTATTACATATACCGTCTCTGAAAAATAGTAAAAATTATTAAAATAAAAAAAATTTTAACAATAAATTCGAAAAAAAAATTATTTTCTTTCAATATTTCTGAAAAAAAAATGTTGTACATAAACCACTTAAAAAAATTTTTTAATTGTTTTCATTTACCATAAAATTAGTTTTTTATAAAAATGTTGACTTTTAATACTTATAGGAAAGCATCTAGGCGTAGCACCCTTTTCAAATACTTATTTCATAGGTTGAACAATTATCTACATACGTACAATTATCTACATCTGTCGTTTATGTCATAGATCATTCGAATCTGTAGTGTAACGACTTAGTTAAAGACAGATGTCCAAAATCGGTAAAGCCAAAAAAAAATTTTGTTTAAAACTATTTCTTACCTGAACACTGGATCAACAAATCTATATAAAAAACACAATTCAAACACTCTAATGTTGACATAGTCGAGCCTGTTTCTGTTTTCGATTTCAATCAAATCGGAATTGGTAAATATTCCCGTGTTCAAAAACGGATTGTATTCTTGGACAAATAACTTCATATTTCCATTTATCTTCAATGCACTGTCTTGATGGCAAAATTTATTAACCGAATTTTCTAATCGATTCTTAAAAATAAGAACCTTTACCAATTCCGATCGATCGAATTCGGAAACGAGAACAGGCACGAGTGTAACTTGTCAGAGGCGTTCCAAAACCTTGTCTGACAGATCCCTTGAAAATATCCACTTGCTACAACAATGCGACAAATGCGGTTAAAAATATGCGAGATATTTACTTTAAGTGTTTTTTCGACAATATTTTTACCTCAAAAAATTACATATACATATATATATATATTTATATTTCTAGAACATTTCAGGCTCCATTTTAGAATCATTTTACTTCAATGTTGTGTAATTTTTGGTTTGAGCTTAAAATTCTCGTCTCTACATTTTGTTTAGTCATTGCTATTTACAAAACCTCAATTCGATACAATTCAAGTCTCTCACATAAACCAATTTGCAATCAAAGCCACAAAAATGCAAAATTTGCCAAAAAAAACACAAAAACCTTTTTCATTGCTAAAGCCTAACAAATGACCCCAAAGTCCATACCTAATCGCCTTAGGCCAACGCCAACTTAAGAACGGACCCACCCAACGCTGTGTGGGGGAAGGGGAGAGGGGGGTGGGGGCGCACGTGCTTCCCCCAAATACTCATACATACATTTTGGACTCAGGCGGGGCAAACAGTCAGAATATGAATAAAAAATCAAGTGAGAAATCAAAAGCAACCAAAGCAAATGCAAATTTTGAACTGACCTACTCCCATCAGAAAATCAAATGAAACGAACGAAAAGACATAACAAACGGGCAGACAAACAGATAGACAGACAGACAGACAGAAAGACGAACGGACGGAAATTTCAAATTCCAAATTCAAAATTGTGCAAAATGACCAAATATTTATGTAAAGTGCTTGGAGCGCACAGAGGGCGTCGATCTCTTGCGGTGAGTCAATCAATCGGATCAGGCAAATTGCGGGCAATTAACATGTTCATTTACTTGAACATGGTAAACTTTGGCTTTTGGAATTGGGAGAAAGGCTTTCCATAAATGGCATAGATTTGGACGACAAAATGAACTCCCATGTATGTATCCACACGTATACATAATTCACTTAAGCGCGCTCAACGAAGCGAGATGAATGACCTCAATTTGAATAGTTGTCTATCTGTGTGCGTCTGTTTGCCTCCATGACTGACTTTTGGGTGCCATTTAAATCAACAAAAGCCGCCGCCTACTTTTTTTTCTTTCTTTCTTTTTTTTTTGGACAATCTTTCTCTCTTTTTTTATTGCATTCTTGTAAAATTATTCAAATGCTCTACAATTTTCGGGGCCAGTTTTCTCCTTATTAAAGCAAAAGCAAAGCTGAAATACTGAAATTGAGGTTATAATTATAACTGCCGCTGGTGCTGCTGCTGCTGCTGCTGCTGTGGGCCAGCAGCAGAAAGGAGTGGCTGGCATCGTTTTTTTTATCTATTTGACACAATTCTCTGGGCAAAGTTGAGCTGCTGCTGCCTTCCCCCCCATCTGCTCTAACAGATTTCTGTTTAGTGACACAGTTTATGTTACACACACACACACACACACAAGAGGGAGACGAGGGCGCTGAGAGGCGTTCTCTTTATTATTTTTTTTTTTATTTTGACTACCTAATTAGATAAAAAATATACAGTTGGCTGCTGTTGCTGGAGGAACGTTATGGAACGTGTTGAAAGTTGCAGTTGTCAGTTTTTGGGTGGGTGGGTCATGTCACTTGATTGCGGTAGCTGCTGATTGCAGTAATGGGGGAGGGTGTTGACTGTTGGGGGGTAGGAGGTTATTGTGGCCACAAATGTGGCTAGAGCTTTACAGTGGAAGTGAAGGTTTTAATATTTACACAGAGTTTTATTTTTAGTTTACCCTGCTAAAATATTACAATTTGTGAACATTTACAATATTTTTAATTATGACCACCTGGTCACATAGTTTGTTGATTGTTTATGAAGTAATGGATCAAGTACATGCAGAATACTACCCTAGATAAAGGCTTGTAGTCAGATATGATAAAAATTAGGTTCGGCACAATACTTCATATGATTAAGAACCATTTTTAAAAGCACCCAGCTTTCAAAGCTGTTCGAAAGTATTTTTTTACATGGGAAGTATGTCACAATTAGGGAATAAATTTGGCTTATATACATGCATATACCGAAAACTGGGTTTCGATATCCAAACATAATTTTGATATAATTAGTTAAGAGTCATAACTTAAGACTTCTACATTTTCATTATGATATAGTTTGTTATTTTTTAAATATGCGTCTACCGAAATTAATTGATACTTCTAAAAACAAAAAAATTAAAAAACATCGTCAAATATTTTGTATTCAGACAAATGTTTGCTAGGGTCACCCTCCCTATTTGAAATATATTATATATATATTTATATAAAAAAGTGTGGAAATGACTGTCAATTCAATTTGTCTTTTTCAAAATTTTAAAGGGACACATTTTTTAATAGTCCTAAGTAAGATAGTAATTAGGAAAATTTTTTTAGATTAAAACAAATTTTTAAAAATAAAAAAGGTATAAGTTCGCGCCATCAATTGAAAATTTAAAGAAGAAGAAACATGTTTGATCAGTCGGACAGACAAACTCAATATCACATCAAACAATGGTTTAAACAATTAAGAAACCTTAATATATTTTTCTATTATAAGCTAGAAAATCATATGCAGTCAGAAAAAAATGGCATTCTTCATATAAGTATGTCCGTAATTGAATTTAGACGATTTTGATCTAAAACTTTGAATTACGCTTAAATCAATCTTTAACAGAAAACATTATATTATTAAAGTAAAAGGGACTTTAAAATCAAAATTCGAACTAGAAACAAGAATTTTGTTTTTGGATTGGGAAATGACGAGCTAAGTAAGCTTTTAAAATCGATTGTATCCTGTTTAAGTACAGAACTCTTAATTTTGTTTAGTTTAGAAAAAAATAAAACCAAATTTTGGCACTCTTGTTGTTTTTTAAAGTTCTGAAAACATAACAATACATGACCTCGAGCCGGCTAGTCTCACTATCTTGACAATAGAAAGGTCGATAAAGACTTTTAATAAACATCAACAGTAAAACCAATAATGTTTGGGCTGATGTCTCATATCGTGAAATCGTGAAAGGCAGGCATACGCACTAGAAAATACCAGCAAATAATGCAAGGATGTCAAGAACATAAATCTAAATCTAAAAAGAAGTCAATAGTAAAGAAAAAAATCTGAAATACTTTAAAGATAGCAATCCCTTTAAGAAAAAAAAAACAATGAGTATAATGCCTAGCGAACTGAATTACTAAAAGAAAAAGATACAGTATGACAAGGAAAAACCCCAATTTATGTTTGATCGGGCACATGAAAATGTTTTGAAAATTATTACAATCGAAGAGGATAATTAATTGCCCAAAATCAAAACTGATATGGAAAAATTTGTAGTTTGAATATGTATATACCTTATAACTAAAAGAAAGATGAAAGGATAGCAACATTACAACTACGAGTAAAGATGCGTGTTGAAAATGAAACAAATAAATGCACTCTAGACTCTTTAATATTGTCTGAATAGACTAAAACTACCGATGATAGCAATCTAGGATCACAGCTGACTACTCGAAGAGCTAAAGTTAGAAGAACGATACGATAAAAGTGTTAAATACGATCCATCTGAATATAGCGTCAGTACAACTACTATTCGTCATCAATGAACTCAATATACATAGCGCCAAATTGGCGCAGTTTTTGAGAGCGGAGTTTAAGCCAGATTTACTGACTCTATTGACTGTTCACTGGGACGAAAAAATAATAAAAACTATGAATTTAGTATCAGGTGAACAGGTCAATCTACTAAGCTGTGAATTGGGAGATTCGCCCGCTAAACCTTCTTCAAAAAAAAAACGTCTTTGGACTTTAACAAAAAGATTAAATGCATGCATTTAACACAGGCGATAGAAATGAAGCTTGTATTGTTCAAAAATAAAAATTTAAGAAAGAATTACAATGGCTGTTCTGTCGTCAACATATTTTGAAAATTCTTCAAGCCGTAGTGGACGTAGCTTTTGGGCCGTCAAGTGAAATAGATATTGGAATTTTAAAGATTACTTTACCTCATTATTATATTGAAGGCTTACAACGCGCCCGTTGGATGGCCCAAGTAATGTGTTCCTTGAAAATCTTTTTATTCAGGGATCAATAAACAATGTTAAAAAAAGAACTTATAAGAATACAAGACATTTGTACATTTGAAGTTCTTATCTATGTACCTCAACACTAAACTAAAAATCTGGAAAAATTACTGAACTTTTAGTTACAAACAGAGAACACAATAAAGGGATATCCGCGAAAAAAAATTTAAAAAAAAATGTTTGGTTTAAATTTGGATCTGACTACTGAGTACCCAACGTTTATTTGACGCAATATCTGGCTGCGTTTCGGGATCTTTTTGTTTGAGTTCCGATGCAAGGAAGCACTTATGTTTCATCAAGTTGAAGGTGCCATATGCAAATTTGCAGACTAGGCTGCAAGGCTTTGTGCAAGGATTTTGCAGCGAAATACTGCAGGTAAAATTTACGCCTTTAATTTTTTCGATTCAGTTTTTCATATTTTTACTCATGTATTAAAGTTCTCGGAAACCAAACATTCTTTTACTCAAACTTTGACTTTTTATTAAATAAAATATCTACAGATTGTCAATGTCTAGTTTGTAAACTAATACAAAAATAAAAATATATTTAAAATCATATTGAATGAATATCCTTAATATTATTGGTTGGATTTGAATTTAAGAACCATTGACTATTTATTTGTGCGTTTTCTCTTGATTGAACAGTTCTCTTTACTTTTGTCACTCGTGTGGCTCAATTTGGTATTGGATTAGTTTAAGTTTTTCTCTTACACCCGGTCTGTTATTCTTTGATATCTGCAAAGGCAACCGGAAGTCACCGATACTCGTACAAGTGCAAGTCTTTGATTGTGTGATTTGGTTTGTTTAAAGCATTAATACCTATACTAGCGCCTTGGCTGGCAGTATATAAAGAACTATACTATTTACTATTTCTTACAAGCAAAACTAAAAATTAATCCCAACTCTATTTGAAGTACTCTTCACTTACTCACATTTCTGGACAGGTCAATTGCTTGATCAACAAATCACAGCAAATAATTGCAACTCTAACAATTATATAATCCCTTTTGTTGCAACTATAAAATGCTTTCAACTCGATCAATTAACCAACAGTTTTTATTCTAACGCTCCGAAAGCAACATGAAGACGGGTAAAGTTGTGACAAGTATAGATTAACTGAAACTTCAGCAAAATCCTTTTTAGTTTTACTTTTTATTCCGTTCCTGGCCCACTCGCTGGTCTCTGGTTATGGACCATGGGACTCCGTTTATGGACCCTGCGGCTTAGATGGATTTTGTATATGTGAGGGACATCAACCTGGTGATATGTTGCCCGATTGCGATGATTGTGCCAGTTATTTCTATTGTGGTGCCAACTCCATTGAGAGGCGAGAATGCTCCTGTGGCGAAATCTTCGATATTAACTTGAAAGCCTGTGCACCTGGCAAATGTCCGCGGCGTGATGGTCTGTGTTCTAAGCCCACAGTTATTCCAGACCCAACGGATCCTACTACTCCTGGTGGTGGTGGTGGTGGTGGTGGTGCTGGTGGTGGTGGTGGCGACTGCCCAAATGCACAGGTTCATTGCAGTTTCCATGGCCAAATCATTCCACATGCCGAACATTGTCGCTACTTTTGGACCTGTGTGAGGCAATGTCCCCAATTGGGATTCTGTGAGCTGGGCACATGGTTTAATCGTGAGAAATTCGTTTGTGATTTTCCACAGAATGTGCACAACTGTCCGGCAAACAGGGATTAAGCAAAATCAAATCAAAGCCAATATATGTCAGGGCAAATCAAAACAAAAAAAAAAAAACAAATGTAAAATTTACTTTTAAAGGTCATTAAACTGCAATTGGCCTCATGAATAGGCAGCAACATTGCGATAATTTACGCAAATTGCTTGACACAATTTCTTGTTGTTGTTGTTGTTGGTGGTGGTGGTGGTGCCCCAAGCGGGTGGGCGGTTGCTGCGTGTGATTTGCTATTGCTGCTGTTGATGTTGTCGCTGGCAAAGCAACAAAATTTAGCACGCAACTAACAATTTTAGCTGTTCCAGATACACACACACACACACACAGAGACACATTTACACACACCCAGGTGCATATGAAAACAAACAAAAGAAACAGAAATTTCAATTTCAGTATGACGATTCTGTAATACCCTTTAGCAACATGTGTCCCAATTCATCATAGCGAGGAAAAAAAGTGAGAGTGTATTGTTGTAAGAATATAAAGCAACTTAAAACGGCTCTGACATACTTCATCAAACGCTGGCTAGCTCGCATAGGACAGAATGAGACAGACCCACATAAAATAGGAAAAAGCTACAACAACAAAGCGCACAGCATAAGTACAGAGCAGGGAATAATACCGGAACCGGAACCGTTAACTGAAATAAACCGTTTAGGGCCAGGTACCGGTATCGAAGCCGGAACCGATATTAAATTTTTTTGAGAACCGAAAACCGTTAACCGTTATAATAGGAACCGAAAAAATCGGAACCCCAACGAAACGCCAATATCGGTTTTTTACTATTTATTTGGTTTATTTATGATTAATTCAAATATATATTTCAGCCCTTAAAAAAATAACCAGAAATAAATTTTCTTTTTACCATATATACACCCCGTATCTTATGTTTTTACCCGATTTTTTTTTTAAAAAACTTGACAACCAATAAATTTTTTAAAATAAATAATTTTTTGTTGAAATTGGGTCCTTTACAATTTGTTTGATCACATTTTAAAGCTGACATCGGCCAAGTGACCACCTCCAGATGCCACACACAAGTCGGCACATTTTTCGGCATTTTCCATCACTTTTTTGAGAGTTTTTCTCCATATTTCGATATCAATCGATTCGGGAACATTCCAAGCAGTTAAACCATGGTTAGACGGGCTGTATTGTTGGACATTTTCTATGAAAAGGAACTCAAATCGACCCTTAACAACCGCCACATCGTCATGGGGGACATGCCAAACTGCTGAGCACGATGTCGGTCCAAAACTTGTTGACGTGCCGCGACGTCGGCGCTTACGGCTGCTATTGCCTCCAAACTCCGTCTGGTACGCGGTTTATTCCGTCGATTAGAGGTTGCCAAAGATCTTGTGGCATTGAATTTTGCCACCAAAGCACGAATAGTCCTCGGAGTACGCGCATTCTGGCCACGATACTTCGCTCTGAACGAGCGTTGAGTCAGCGTAACAGAGGAGTTTTTTTGAAAATAAATTTTTTACAATTTCAGCACGTTGTGTTGCGGTGTAAAGTGGTTCATGGTTAAAATTGTACTGAACTGACGTTTCCAAAACATAAACAAACATGGCGATCGGTCACCGGGTTGTCAAGTTATTTAAAAAAAAAAACATCGGGTACCACTATAAGATGCATCCTATATAAGATAGAGAAAAAATTTCTAAAAAAAAAAAACAGGAAAACTTTTGTTTGATAAATATAAACCCTCTTATTAAATGTAAAAGATTTCTAAGTCTTAAAAAATCCTTCCTTAAATATGGAAATGTTAGAAAAATGATAATAATAATTTTAGAAATGAAGATTTTGGAATTTAATCGAATTTCGAAAAATTTAATAAAAGGAAACGCTAAGGCAGATTTGGTGTTTCAATCTGTTTTAGTGTTTCTAAAAGCTGATATACCCCCTTGAGTACTTTACCAGCGTATTATAAGCTATATTGGACCGAAGTCTTATAGTATAGTATGGATCTCTATTTTTGATGGAGATACGACATATTTTAGAACCTTTACTAAGAAATATTTTTTCAGCTTTATGATGGCCCTAAATGGCCCTAAGGCAAGTTTGTCAGGGCGACATAAGAAAAGAGAATTCCCTAATTCTAGGTTGTTTTTTTTTTCTGAGTGTAGGGAACCAATTCAGCTGGTTCGAAACTGGTCTTGAATCAGTAAGTATTGATCTCTGTATAACTAACGTACTATATACCAAATTTCAAGTTCATACCTTCAAAAATTACTGATATATGGCTCTGAATCCCTTTTGAACCGGTTTACAGACTTGCGACATAGCCTATGAGTTTTCCCATGAACATACTGTGAAAATTTCATAAAGATCGGTTAAAGGGTTTAGATTTAAAAAAGATACACCAAGATCAAAATATTAAAAGTTCTTCAAAATACTTATTAATTTATGATATTTTCATATGAAAACAATCATATTTAAATTTTACATTTATTTATTACCCACTTCTAATTTTGATATTTCTAATGAACATTTTGTTTTGATAAAAGTTCCTAAATGCCTCTCTTTAAGACTTTCCAAGGGTACAAAGAGTCAAAACAATGTATAAGAGACAATGCGATTTCAAAAAACCGCCATCGCATATTTCCTTGTCCCGTGCGACATTGAAAAACAACGTTTGTTATCAGTGCGTCGACAGTACATGCAGAAAGCTTATACAATATTCTTGAGTACAAATAACGATTTTTTATACAATTTAAATACAAAAAAATCCCTTGCTGAAAAATGAGAAGATTTGTGAACTTTTTACCTCTAAATAAAGTTGGTCCCGTGCGACATTGATAAACAACGTTTGATATCAGTGCGTCGACAGTACATGCAGAAAGCTTATACAATGTTCTTGAGTACAAATAACGATTTTTTTATACAATTTACATAAAAAAAGGCCTTGCTGAAAAATGAGAAGATTTGAGAACTTTTTACCTCTATATAAAGTTGGTCCCGTGCGACATACTTTTTTTTTGTATAAATGATTTTTTTGTTTGTAAAAATCAGCGTGAACAGAAGCGTTTAGGTAAATTGTTCGTCCAAAAATTAAAAAAAGGCTAGATCGGTATATTATATATATATCTAATATATAATAATTATATTAAAATCGTTTTTATGTGGCACATTCTTCGAAAAACATTTTGTTTTTCTATTACATCCATTTATTTTTTGGATAACTTGAAATTTATGAATAATATTAACGAAAATTATACTTGTACCGGTACGAAACGGTATACCGAAATAAAAATCAAAGTACCGTATTGGAACCGAAAACCGAAATAGAACCTTCAATCGAAATTCTTATTTCGATACGTACCGGAACTGGTACCGTACAGAGGATCTTGATTTTCCTACTCACTATTTTAGCAAGAGTATACAAAAACTGTATGGCCATTGGTTGTGGAAGTCATCTTCATTTTTTGTGTCGAACAGCAAACAAACAACAAACTTTCACCCGGCAGTAAGCCACAGCATTTTGGACAATTTCGTAACTGGGTAAACTCACAACACACACACACACACACACACACATATGGACATGCAAATGTAGAGTGCATAAAGTGCAGTCAGCGTTGACAGGTGAACGAACGACCTCAAACGAGGTCAGGCACCAGCACCAGCGGCAACAGAAACAAACCGAACCGATGCCGGTGTCGCTGCCGGGGCCGGGCCATTCATGCGCACGATAAAGCCGAAAAAAAAATCCAACTATGTACTATGTTCACATGTAGCTGGGAGCTTGAGTTGGCTCACTTCGCATGCTAATGGTCAAAAAAAAAAAAGAAACAAAAATGTGGGCAACATTTGGCCACTTTACGGCTGACGCTGCTGCTACAGATTTCAGTGACCCAAATCCTTTTTACTGGACAGAAGTAGGCGCTTGGCTCCCACTTGGTTGGTGGATGCTTTGGCCTAAACGAGTTTGTAAGCCCCCCCCCCCCCTTTCCCCTGCTCAGCTCGTCATTTGGCTGCACTAAATCACTTAAGATGCTTTTAGCTGAAGCAGCGGTGGGAAAAAAAGTTGAAGCTTAGGCCAGCAGCAGCGGTCGGTGGGATTTATTTATGCTGCCTTCCCTGGGCTGTAATGGATGATGTTGACCTGAACAGATGCGTTGTTGTTGGTGTGGGTGGTGACAGGTGACAAGAGAATGTCGGGCAGCAACTAAGCCAGGGCGATTGAATAACTAATGGCAGGGATTATGGCCCAAAATGAGAAATGGGCCAAAAGCAGTTTTAAGATGCTCTTAGATTTATAATGTATGAAGGCATTAGACTTTCTTTTGAAGGTAAAAGAAGGGGTTCAAAGAGAATTATACATTGGGGAAAAATATATGTAAATAGTTTGTTAAGTACCCAAATGAAATATTAAGCACAAACACATGTACAAAATTCTAATTTTAAGTCTAATATTTTCCATGATTTTTTTGGTAAAATTTGTGTTTGTTTTTCAAGAAGAATAAAACATGAAATTTTAAGTACACTCAGATAAATCGACTGGGAGAATTACAGTACGATCTTGATGGAATTTATACCGTTTCGTATTTAAAATTTCAAGTATATAAGTTCTTGGGTGTACTTAAATTAAGTAAGAATTATTCTTAAGTCTAAAAACGACCGTTAATTTTATTAAAAGGAGAACTTACATTCTTGAATCGAGATTTCTTTGTACTTACAGTTAGCCGAAAAATTCTAGAAAACGCTTAATAATTTAGGTACAAAATTACTTAAGTTAGGTACGAAATAATCTTAAAATGCCAAGCCTTAGATTGGATGGGTCATCCTCAAACCTATTATAAGAAGACAACAAGGTCTGAATTCAGAGCTCTTACTACTGTACTATTCGTTTAATATATAAGAATTAATATCTAAAAATAATCTCAATTGAACTTTGTCTAACCTAATGCCCGAGTATCTCATCAAATTCTCTTTTTTATATCTTATCACCTCTTATCAATTTTCAAAGAGTTTTGTAACCATCAACAAACCAAAAAAAAAAACATGGTGCTGCTGGTGTGGCTGTTTGTTATTGTTTTGTTTTTTTTTATTATTATTTGTAACAAACAATAACCACATGAAAAACCTTGTCACAGTTTCAGTTTAGAGTTCTCATTTTCCACACGCTTCACGCTTTTCACCGCCCAGCAAAACGCGAAACTCGTCTCGTTGACGTTAATTGTCACAGCTCGTAAATTAATTATGGCATAATAACCTGCAACCACACGCATGCATAATAGTAAGTACATAAGTACATTGTGCTTGGGAGTGTAGTAACCATAATTCATGTCCAGACTTTAAGGTGGCCATCGCTGAGACACCTTCGGTGTCGCCCCGCTAATTGCTTGTGGCGGGCATTTGACGCTCTTGCTCTGTTTATTTTAAGGTGGTTTCAATTAGCAGCTCATTCGCACAGACGAACTGAACTTACTCGCATATTGCGGCACGATTTGTTTGTTTATCGATTGTGCAGATTTCTGCCATTGAAATGTGTGATTTGAAGAGGGCATTGAAGTTGCCAAGAAGTAGAGCAGATCGAATAAGCAAGATTCGGGCAAATGTAATTTGTTTGTTTGCTCAGATTGTTTACCGACAAGGGTATAAAAGATACACTGAGAACAGAAATTGAACGAAATGGAATGAATGGGGATTTGTACACTCAGAAAAAAAACCAAGTATTTTTGTACTTGAATCAAGTACTAACGGTGTCAATGGTATGGTAAGTACAAAAATACTTGATTCAAGTACAAAGTTCTTATATCAAGTAGGATTTTTTTATTCTGAAGTACTTGATGTTAGACTGTTCCGAGATATATTATGTACATTTCGAACTATTTTAGGATTTTTTTGATTACACTTTTATGTCGTAAAGGTTTTAGGCTAATCCCGACTAACTCTTAAAACAAGAATTCGCCTATTTAAAACAATAACAAAATATTTTTCTTGAAGTTTAATAAATTCTGAATTAATTCCCCGAAACATTCCTGAAACCAAATAAAAGTACATAAAATGAGTACAAAATATTCTTGGTTTAGGCCCATTAAATTCTTAAGCTGTTTCCAATTTGTGCTTGGAACGATGTCTATGTATCGAATCAAATATGGCTGCAAATATCTTATTGCCTTGAGCTAATCAAAGCCCAAGAAGGTATAACTGTAGGCCAGAAATTTACCATCCCCCCATAAGTAAAGTGTTAGAACCAGTTGGGAATTTTAAGGACAGATTCGTGTTGAAATATTTCGCATTTTCTATTGCATACTTTAATACACTTGAAAAACTTTACTCCAACTGATTTAAGTGTTAATATATATTTAGGATATAGATATCAGATATTTAAAATTTTTAAATCGTTGATAATAAAAATTTTATACCATAAAAAAAACTTTTCTTAGTAAAACACATTTTCCGACCGATTGGTCCTATGGCAGCTATATGCTATAGTCATCCGATTTTTATAAATTTTTTTCAAAATTGTGTGAAAGCATATAAAACTAATATATACCAAGATTAGGGACGCTACGATAGAAAACAAAAAAGTTTTTCTCACTAGAACTAGTGTTTGGACCGATCGTTTCTATGGCAGCTATATGATGTATTCATCCGATCCGGCCGATTCCGACATATTAGTTGCGTGCAGTAAAAAGAAGACTCTGTGCAAAATTTCAGCTCGATAGCTTCAAAACTGAGAGACTAGTTCGAGTAGAAATTATTTTTACGGATTTTAGTAAAGCATTTAATAGTGTTTCTCGCACTTAAATAATTTTAAAATGGCGATCGTTGGGATTTCCGTTAGGGCTTCTCGATTGGATCACATCTTATCTTAAGGCCAGAACTCAAAAAAAGACTATCTTTTAGGGCACATATTGAACTATTTGTGAATAAAGCCTTGAGTGTGCTGGGATTTGTTAAACCCTGGTGTAAGGAGTTTGAAGTTCCCTACATAAACAAACTTTTATTTGCGTAAATCGTAAGGCCGATTCTGGAGTTTGGCTCAAGCGTTTGAAACACTCCATCCATTACTCTGTGTGCACGAATTAAATATATCCAAAAGCAATTTGCTCTGCGAAACCTACCCGAAACCATAATGGGAATAATGTTCTTGCGCAAGCTCATGAAAGGTGATATCGGGGCATCAAACCTTCCTGTTCAAGTTAACTTCAAGACAAACTTGGAATTATATTCCTTTAAGACATTCTAATGTCTCTTCTTTGTATGCTTCTAATTGCCCAGTCCCAAATTCTCTGCAGGGATTACAACAAGTGCTCTTTCCTTCTCAGTGGTTACAGTTCCCAGAAGGCGTTAAAGACTTAAACTCTACGATATCTCAGTAATTCGTAGCGAATTCTGCTACCTTTGAGGCAACCCTTCTGATAACCTTTGCTGCAGGGGCGTAGCAAGTCATTAGACTAACTTACTTTCCTCCTTAGAATCAGAAGGGAATCCTTGCTTCACTCTACAGCCTTTCTTCTTCCTTATACCTTCTTTACTTTTAAGATACCTAAATGTTACTATTTCAAAATGATAAAGCTGCTAATTACTAACTAAATAAATATTCAACCTTTTACGGATTTTTGAAAAAAAAATACCTTTTATTAAATATTTTTGCTTGTAGCATTCACACTTCTAAACCAATTGGAAATTGATTTTTTACTAGATTATTCTAAATTTTTATCGTTTATCATATTTAAAATTTCTATCCTAATGACAAAGTTGATGCCGAAAGAAGGTCTGTAAACATATTTTTTAATTTTCTTAACTCATGTAACTCAGTTCTTGTGCTAAAAATAGACCTGATATTTCAAGTAAATTGCATACATATATTTCTTATCAATCTGCTTTCCTCTCTCTGTGTGTCAGAAACATTCTGTTGCATTTATTGTAGTAAACAAAAAAAAAGTGACTTGAATATTTGGGTCAATGTGTTGTTGTTGTTGCTGTTGTTGTTGTTTTTGTTGACCAACTTCGGCTAATGGCCATCTTTCACTTTGCATGCGGCTGCTCCAATCCGATGCTGTGCGGCTGCTGCTGTTGCTGCTGCTGCCTTGCGTGCACAAAAGTTTTCCGGCCGCGGCCACCACTGCGTATGCTCAATGCATATGAAGTTTCTTTCACTTTTTGCGCCACCAAAACATAGACTAAAAAGCTGACGCATGGTGGCGGCCAAACACTATAACACACAACGACATAGTGGCCGGGCGGGGGCACACTTTCGTCATTAGTCGAGTTGTGGTGGTTGTTGTTGTTGTTTTGAAACTGCCGCCGGCTACCACAAAACCCAAAGAAGCACACATATAAAGCAAAAATAAACAACAACAACAAAATCACTTGCCTCCGTTTTTATATTGAGCACAGTGGGTCAATGTCCCACTGATAAAGTGAGCGTAGTGACGACGGCAAGCGACGACCAACAAGTTGAAAGCAAGCAACTGGAGCAGCTACGTCTGCCAAATGCGATTTTAATTAATAAAATATGCTCTAAGTATTTGGTTGCACAAAAGAAATTTCAAACAAAAAAAAAAAGTGCCACAGGCTAATGAACATTTCAAGTGAAATGGCAAAAAATTATAAATTAAAAAATACTTTTGCAGTTGACAAAATTTTTTTTTTTGTAGTTTTCTATATTTCGGTTATTTTTTGACATGCCAACAAGTTGTGGTACAGACAGACAATTTTCTAGTTGATAGCATAGAAATGTGAACAATTTGCTAGAAAATTGAAAGCGACGATGTAGCCACAAGTGTGTGACGCACTTATAAGATTTATGCGTGTGCCAGTTTATGTTTTTGGTGTGTGGATTTTCGAAATTTATATATGAATTAATAGTGTGTTTTGTAGAGACATCAGTTTTAGATGTTAAATTAGTTTAAAGAGCAAAACAAATTTTTTGTTGCTGCGCAGTGGAATTTTTTTGGAAACTAGAAAATATATTTATAGATTTTATTTACAAATACCAAAAGTGTTTCATCAGTCTGATTTAGCTTAACAATTATTTGGGACAAACTTAAAATAAAATAAATTACTTGTAAATAACCACAAAACAATTGCCTGCTTTTAGGCTTTTGCTTTAAATGGGTTTGCAATTGAAATATAGTTCAAACGCTTTAAAATTATTTATATGAAAAAAAAATTTTTTTTCGATTTTTTTTTTTGCTTTATTATTATACCTTGGACATTTCCCTTTCATTCCTTTTAAACCATTTTCCAAAATTCAAAATAGTTTAGCAGATATAGCCATTTTACTCGAGCAATGTTCTTGCTAAAGTGCGTATTTTTTACGTTGCTCAAAACTTTAAGCACGTTTTTCTCGAAAACACGTAGCCATGATTGCGCCAGTTCTACTGAACCGATTTGGATCAGACATGTTGCAATCGACACATAATTGCGTCCGTAGCTCAATCAAGTGGATAAACTTTGTTTTACTATTTTTTTTAAACAAAAAAAAAACTTGAAAAATTAAATTTTTTTTAAATTGCCGCCAATTTTTTAAAAAAATATTGAAAAATATGATTGAGGTACGGTACAGAATTACATCAATTCTAATCCTAACCTCATTTACCGTTTTCAATTTCGATAACCTGGAGTGCCGAAATCATGGCTTTTTTTGGAGCCCTTAATTGGCAGGCCAATAAATTTTTAGTCCAGTTCTTATAAAACCATTGCATACTTCTAGGCATTTTCTTAAAATCTCCATTTCTAATAAATCTCCATTATCTTGTCCCTTTCCAGCTGTACGTTATGGTCGTGTACCCAAACGTTCACGTGAGCTGAACGGAGCTGCCGTTGCCGTTGCTGCCGCAGCAGCCACCGCCTCCTCATCCTGCTCATCATCGAACAATACAAATAATTCCTTGAATGTGGATGATACAAATACCGCAAATAATTTGCAAACAAATTCACAACTGCAACAGCAGCAACAACAACAGCAACAACAACTATTGATACAGCAACAACAACAGCAACAACAACCGCATGCGAGTTGCACGCGCGTGAATACACCAAGTACACCACAAACGCCACAAATGTGTTCGATTGCCTCATCGCCATCGGAGCTGGGCGGTTGCAATAGTGCCAACAACAACAATAATAACAATAATAATAGTACCAACAATGCCAGTGGCGCCAGCGGTGTTGTTGTAATGGGCAGTCACCAGCAACTGGTGGGTAACACCATGGTCTCCGTTTCCAGCGATGTCAGCCAGGTGGCCATGTGCCATGATGGCTTAGTTGGTACAGCCAATGAGCTGACTGTCTATGATGTGATTATGTGCGTCTCTCAGGCGCATCGCTTGAATTGCTCCTACACCGAGGAGTTGACACGAGAACTGATGCGACGTCCAGTGACGATGCCGCAGAATGGCGTAAGTTTAAACATTTATTTTTACCCCTTGGGATATGCTAGTTCATAAAAATGTTCAAAACCTAAGTTAAAAGAAAAGTTAAGAGTGCGCATTCATTCAGCAGACACTTGATCACTGATCAGCTTAACAAAACCGCCCTTATTATTTAGCATACTATTGGGGGGTCTTGTTAAATTATCATTTGGAAAAGTTCCATGTAAAAATTTTTTTTAAATTATTAAATTTCCGAGAAATATATCATTGATCAGGGAGCAAGCTCTTCTGCTGAACACGGCCATTATGTCATCACTTATCTTAGTCGAATGCTTTTCAGAAATTCTTCTGCACGTTTTATTCGTCTATTACTACGTTTATGCACAAATAAAAAATCATGTTTTTTGCCCTTCAAAGAATGCTATGTTTATAAATATAAATAAGGCTGGGTTCACACTGTTCGACGCATGAGACATGACAATCTAGTTAGCCTTCATGTTGTATTGTTTTAATTGTCAAATAACAAATTATTCCCAATAAAAACAAGAAAACATAAGGGCCTACTAGATTATCATGTCTCATGCGTCGAACAGTGTGAACTCAGCCTAACACAGGGCAACAGTGTTTTTGGTGCAGCCCTATCTATAACTGATTATATAAGAATGGAGTGCACTGAACCAAACTGCATCATCGTTTTTGTTCCATCAGCTCGTGTTTCCACGATATGACGGAAAAACGGATTTCTTGTAAATTTTGCCCTTTCAAATTTTTTGTGGCCACAATAGGCATGTATTTCTGAATTTATCTGGCCTATTCGACAGAACACATATCAATGCTTCTGTAAAAAATCAAACGCCCAAAATTCGATCATGCAAAAGGCTCCAAATTGGTCTCTGAAGTCAGACGTTTCTCGATTTATGGCAATTTTTACAAAATAAATCGTCTCCCTTAAGCTAGAAAATACCAAGTGGATATTCATATAATCAAGGTTCCAAGTTTGACCTATTCCATGGAATGCGGAAATTTTTCACAAAGTCTTGGAAAAATCCTCCCTTAAATATAGAAATGTTAGAAAAAATGTTTTAGAATTGAAGTTTCTTGATATTAATCATATAACGCTCTCAAATTTAAAAATATTATTTGCTATTTTAAGAAAGTTTCGTTTTAATATTAAGAAAAATGTAATGTAAAAAAAGCTCTGGCAGATTTTAGGTTTCCAACTATTTTGGAGCGTTTTTAGAGCTGACCAGCTTACCAGCTTATTATGGGCTATATTTAACCCTAGTCTTATAGTATGAAGTTCAAATCTATCAAAATGGCAAAAGATCTCTATTTATGGCAGGAATACCACCGATTATTTCGAACTATAATTATGAAATATTTTTCAGCTTTTAAGGTCCAAATCATCTCCTAGAAGTAAAGTCTGTCACAGAAACTAACAAACATCAGAAATTATAGTTTATCTGACACATATTGACTATCTTGAAGATGAGGAATCGGCCCTAAGAAAACTTAGAATTTACTCTAATATTTGTAAGATTGAGTGTCCGATGTTTCTATGTGGAAGATAAGAAATCGGCCCTAAGGCGCGCTTGTCTGGGCAACAAAAGAATAGAGAACTTCTTAATTCTGAATTGAATGAATGAAATTTTTTAATTGGATATCGTAAAACAATTTTTTTAATATTAAAAAGAAAAATACGATAAATTTAAAATTCACCGATCACAAATTTTTAATTTAATTCCGTCCCGATCTCGCAAAATTTGTTAGTCCTTTGGAAATTTTGTAGAGTCTTTGAAGTAAGTGTGAAAATCAGTGGATAAATAGAATATTTCAGTAGAATGTTGAATATATCGTCTGGTCTTTAAGTCGTTTCCTTATTGAAGGTTTAAAAATTTTAGTTTCCAATTTCTCACACTTTTGCTTACGTTTCTTTCCCGTTTGCAGATTGCCACCACAGTAGCGGAGAATCTGGAGTTTCAGAAAATCTGGCTCTGGCAACAATTCTCGGCCCGAGTAACGCCCGGGGTACAGCGTATTGTGGAGTTTGCCAAACGTGTGCCCGGCTTCTGTGATTTCACACAAGACGACCAACTGATACTCATTAAGCTGGGCTTCTTTGAAGTGTGGCTAACGCATGTGGCACGCCTGATTAATGATACAACGCTGACGCTGGACGATGGCGCCTATCTGACACGCCAGCAGCTGGAGATACTCTATGATGTAAGTGTATACGTACATTTCACTATAAAGTAACCATTATTTATACCGTTTTGTTCTCCTTGCAGGCGGACTTTGTCAATGCCTTGCTGAACTTTGCCAACACACTGAACACACTGAATCTGAGCGATACAGAAATTGGCCTCTTCTCGGCCATGGTGCTGCTGGCCACGGATCGTGCGGGCCTCAGTGAGCCCAAGGTAATAGCTCGTGCGCGTGAACTGGTTTCCGAGGCGTTGCGTGTACAGATACTACGCTCGCGTGCAGGATCAACGCAGGCGCTGCAACTGATGCCCGCCCTGGAGGCTAAGATACCCGAGCTGCGCTCACTGGGAGCCAAACACTTTTCACATCTAGACTGGCTGCGAATGAACTGGACCAAGCTGCGCTTGCCGCCACTTTTTGCCGAAATATTCGACATACCCAAGGCAGACGATGAGCTGTAGAGGGAGCCGGGGCAACTGCAAACAATATATTCTACAACTTTTAGGATTAACCAATGGAATTAGCATTAACATGATCAGGAGGAGAGAAGGCAGCATCAAATACACATCTACTCAACCAACATTTAAATGGCAAATAGTTAACTAAAGTTACATACACTATATGCATATATATATATATATATATATATATTTAGCAATGTTAATGGCGTTAGAACTTCAAAATGAGAAATGTTATCTAAAGAAAACCAAACAAAAACAAGAAACTCCCCGCTGAACATATCCATGCGCAAAACATAAATTTATTTATTTCATTGTCAACTCATCAACTTTTCTCTCTCCCCACTCCCCCCCCTCACCCCTTCTAAGAAGCACCACCATTGGCCAGCTATCCAAAGGCATCTTATTCAAAACTCGACTGAAGTGCGAGCGTTAAAGTTCGATCAATACTGGTTTTTTTTTACAATAATTATATATGTATACCTAGCGTTTAGGGACAAGCAAAAAGACCCCCTGTATTTGCTTAAATAAGTTGAGAATTTTAATTATTAGACACCTAAACATAGTTTAAACATTTCAAATTGAAGATCGATGCTCGATGTTGGACGATGCGTTTATTGTATCTGCGTGTAAATAAATTTAATTTAAAAACTTAAACTTAAATTGCTGCGGCTTGATTATTATTATTATTTTTCCTTATAAAATTGGGCTGCCGGATGAATCTCAATATCATCCCAGTTTAACTAATTTAAGTGCTTCACCAGCTGCTGCTTAATTTTTGTATAACTTGGAACAATCAAATTGTTTGAATGAATTTTTGAATAGATTGGTGCTAAATTTGAATGTGTTAAGTTTACATGGAAAGAGCAAAAGATATAAAATAAAAAAAAACTAAACTATTTAAAAAAAATATATATATCAAACTTAGAAAACCAAATCTTCTCGAAAATCTCTCTCGCTAATTGTTGAATTTATATATAGAAAAAATTTTGTAAATTTTATTAGTGCAACAAAAAAAAAACAAACAACCAATGCTTAATGCTCCATGTGTACCTTTTCGCTTGAATTGAATTATTGCACTTTTGTCTGATTTCGGAATGACACAGCACAAGCCCCACAAATACATCATATATATATATATATTATATATAAAACTCTGTGTTAATTTTTGTAAACCAGTGCGCATAATGGAACCTTGTGAACAGAATTTTTAAATTACACCTAGTTATATATATATATATACGATATATACGATATATATATATGTATATGTATATTAATTATATAGAGACAATTTTTTACCTACTGTAGCTTTGATTACATTTTTCAATGATGTGTCAAATTTTAAATGGTATTAATAATAGAAATACTCTGCATAAATAAATAATGTTGAATAAATACAAATGCCGACTTCCTAAGAACAAAAAACAAAACAAAACTTAAACAAAATAAACGAAAAATGCTCTCGCTCGTTGCTAGTTAAGTGTCCACACTATTCACACACTCTACTCGAAAGAAAATACAGTGCAAAAACATAATAAACAAAGAAAATCAACTTAAACCAGATACAACAAATATATATATAATATATGAATATACTCGTATATCATTATGCAAAAGTGTTGGATTTACTACATCGACTATACCCTGGTGGCTTAGCAGTTTGGGGATTTTACAAAAAAGTGAAGCATACTTTTGGGAGAGCGTTTTAAAGGTCCAAGTCGAAAAGAGGTGGGTGAGGTCATACTGTAAATTTATAAGGTGAGGTCGTTAAAGCATGCAGCCTCTTTTTGAGGAACTAATGGAGTGATGGAAAGCGAGTCAGTCTAAATGGCGAAAAGCAACGGCTGTCAATTAGTAGCAAGTAGCAAGTCAATGGGCGCGTTCAGCAGAGTCACTTGATCACTGATCGGCTTTACAAAACTGCCCTTATCATTTAGCATCCTTTTTTGTAATAGTATTTTGAAAAGCTCCACGTAAATATCATATAAAATACAAAAGGAAAAGTAAGCTACGTGAATTATATTTATATTTATTCGACAAAAACTCCTGGTGCTTCGAGTATAAACTTAAAATTATCGCACCAGTCCCAAAAGTTAGATGTATGAATTCCAATTGATTTATCCTACTTAATTCTATAATTTGTTGATTTTATGATTACCAAGAAATATTTTATTGATCAGGAAGCAAGTTCTTCTGCTGAGCACGGCCAATTTTTGTCTTACTTCAACTGAATTAAAGCGTATGTAAGGGCATTTTGCATCGATCGGAACAAACGGTATTCTAATGGTGCAAGGTCTGGGCTATAAGGCGGCTGGGTTAGTTCTTCTCATCCGTGCCATCGAGTTAGGTTATTAACAATTTTTGGCTTGCGGTCATCCAATATCATGTTGTAAAATCAATGGGCGCGTTCAGCAGAGACACTGGATCACTGATCAGCTTAATAAAACTGCTTTTATTATTTAGCAAATTTTTATGAAGTCTTGTAAAATTATCATTTGGAAAAGCTTCATGTTAATATCATATTAACCACAAAAGGAAAATTGGGCTACGTGATTTACACAAGGTAACAAAATGAAACATTTTTCAGTTTATTGAATGGGTGATGGTTATTCTTAAGGATTTCGAGTGCTTAACACGAATCTATTTGCCAAAATGCTTCATCACGTCTATTTGGACCATTATAAGGCATGTTTTGTTGTCAAATAATACGTCTATTTTGAATCTCCTTGATTTTATCGTAAAGTACTATTCCTTAGCTTTAAAATAAATTGTTCCAGCTAATTTTGTGATTTTTTTTTAAGGAAGATATACCAATTTAAATGCATGTGTAAAAATTTACATAATGTCTGACTTATTTTTGATGTCTATAAATATGCTAAGCTTAATAAATACTGTACATCGCCAATAAATTTTTATTAAATTATAATGTAAAAGGGCAATGACACATTTGTTTGGTTCGAATACTTGTATTCAAAATGGTTTATCATCGTTAAAAAAATCACAAAATTGTTTCCTGATCTTGATCTTCATTCGCGCTTCTTGGCTTTTAGCAGATGTAAAAGAAAGATTTAAGATAATATCATCTGTGTCGGTGGAATCCTCTTAGAAGGTTCATCCTCTAAACTTTCCTTCTGAAGAATCCCTGCATTAGACTCTACTTTGTTTAGTCTAGTTCATCGACTAGTTCTTAGTTACCGTCAAATCTTGGAAGAAATTTTGAAGTTTTACGTTTGTAATAATTTTTTAGGCACTTAATGTAGAAACAAAAAAACTTTTTAAAATCAGTTTGAAACAAAAAACTTACGCATAGTTTATCCTTCGACGTTTCGACTACGCATTTAAAAAAAAAATACTCACACTTCATACGTTTCGTATGATGCTGATTAACTGCATACAGCTATAGTACAAAAGCTACTCGTGCAAAGGAAAATAGCGTAAATAGCGTCGACGAAACGACAAAGCATGGCCTTCCAGGGTTAAAACGTCGGAACCAGGGAACCAGGTTGATATTGATGGAGCAAGCTTTTTGTAAGCATGGGGACTTGAAGGCCCAAAAGCTGACAGCACAAAATTTGTTGTTTACACATTGCAAGTGTTAGCTTTGCCTTCTCGTTTTGTTTAAGTTTTGAAATACTTTTAAACCCTATACGGACCTGCGAAGTAACGCGAAGTTTCATACTCATTTTTGGAAAGAAGAAGCAGAAGTAATGATTCCCCTTTGGACCCTTTACATTGTGCCCATACGGAGCTGAGAAGTACTGTTGCGCTTAACAGCACATGCATCGATCCTATGTTAATAGCCTGTGGAAATCAAGTTACTTCGAACAGCTGAAGAAACACTGTTACAAACAATTGTTGTAGAGTTTTTCTATCTACCTCTTAAAGGACTGCAAGTTGTCGGTTTGCAATCGGGTATCCACATCAACTGATTTTGTCCAACCCCTGTTTCCTATATTCTGAATAATCTTTAGTTGGTAGTGTTACTCTAACTTAATCTCACATAAGCAAGGGTAATACTTTTTACTGCACTACTTAACGTGTTCTTGTCGGTTAAGAAATTCCCAGTCACCAACTTTACTAGGATATCCGATATTTTGCTTCCATGGATGGCCGGTGGCTGAGAATCCAATTGATACACACCGTTCTCAAGGTGATATCGGTACTTACTTCATTCCTGCTCTCCAAGAAATATGAATATTTTAAAGCTATTCAAATGTTTTTCACAATTTTCCTTTCAGCTAGAATGGTGCTCGAAAGTAGAGAGTGAACCACTGAACCGAACCGAAACCGCGGTTTGGTTTGCTCCAAAAACCATTTTATAAACCGAACCGGTGGTATTAATCCTCCATGCGGATGAAAATATTTGTTCACCTTATACATAAGGGATAAAAGTTCGATCCTTTAAGAACATCTTTATTCTGGGTACTTCAAGAGTCCGTTTGTATTTTCATTGGTTCAAATTTGAACTGCAGAAATATAAGTTTATATTTTATTCTAGATTATTCCCATGTCGTGCCTTTCAATTTAAAGTAATCAAAATTTGCTATTCAAAAGTTGCGGTGTGTAATTTTTTTTGTCTGCTCACTTAAGTTCACACATACGAAACTATTCAGATATTCGCATATCAACAAATAACCGCAAAGCAAAAATGATAAACCATAAACATTTTAGTACGACAACTAATTTAAAAGCAAAACAAATAAGCAGATTGTAAATTAAATTACAATAAAAACAAATAAACATTTTAAGATAAATTGATTAAAACCTTGAATGCTCATACATACATATATACATCTCGTATCTAGTGTTTATTTATTTCTTTGGAACATAAATGACTGGCCATTTTGCACGGCCCTTTTAAGGTACTTGTTTAATAATAAAATGCATAGGCGCATGATAGAATGTTATTGTCGCTTGGACTCTCCGGTTAATCATCCCTAGGTTGGGGATAGAATTGTGTCAGCAGCTTGGCCAGATCCTGGGCCAGCTGAGGAGATGCAGCAGCCAAAACACGACGAGACATAATGTCAAATTCTCCGCCAGCCGGATCTATGACCACTCCACCCGCCTCGCGCACTATTAAATCACCCGCGCATACATCCCAGGCATGAATGCCGAACTCATAGTTGGCATCAGCTGCGCCCAGAGCCACCATGGACATGTTCATGGCAGCCGAGCCCAGAACACGCAATCTGTTTGAAGTAGTGAAACTCTATAAAACATCTCCTTGATTTACTTCACATAAATAACTACATACCCATGCACTTGTTTGGCCATTTTGGCAAAATTCTCATTGACCACCTTCATCTTGTCCTCGTCGCGTGTGGTACCAAATTCACTGGTCACCAGAGCTTTGGCCAGCTCTTGCTGACCACTCACTTTTATGCGACGTCCATTATAGTAGGCACCCTGGCCACGACGCGCCGTAAAGCGTTGCTCCAGCATGGGATTGTAAACGATGCCAATTTCGGTGACCTTGTTAACCTTCAGGCCCACCGATATGCAAGAATGTGGAAATGCGTGCACAAAATTCATGGTACCATCTACCGGATCGATGATCCAGGTGGGTGCATCTGTTAGTTTCTGTACACCCACCCCGGAGCTGCTCTCCTCCTCGCCAATGAACCTTTAATAAAGTAAGATGTCCAGCAATTAATTTCGCTTGGATAGTTAGTATTCCTACTTGTGGTCGGGAAACTGCTGGCGTATGCCATCCATGATTAGCTTTTCCACATCCTGATCCGTTTGGGTGACCAAATCAATGTCGCCACTCTTGCACACAAACTCCTGACGCGTCTCATTGTTGCGGGCAATTAGCTGGAAGTGTGTAACGGAAAATTCCATTACGGGCACTTTTTGTTTTAACTAAGCAACTTACCCGACCCGCCTCTGAGACCAGATTGTTGATTACTTCAAAGCATTTGCCCAGATCCACGTTGTCACCCATTTTGCTGTTATGTGTCCAGTTGCCCGCAGCAGAATGGAGGCGGTTTTTAGTAGAATAAACGCGTCTTAATTGAATTATGCGAAAACCAAATACAGACAGCCGCAAACAGCTGTTCGAGATGAGCAACATTGCTGCAACTGTTACAGTCACTGCTACTTTAAACAGACACTGTTGCTGTTACAGTCACGGTTTGAATTACAGCAACAGTGTAGCAAATAACATTGAAATATATTAAGGGGGACTTCTACCTTTGCACAAAAAACCATTAGAGCCTTTTCAATTTGGTTTTTTGTTTTGTGTTATTGATTAAGTAAATAAAAAAATACAAAAACAAAATTTTTTAGTTCGAGGGCTGTTCAAAAAGTTATCGGCCTGCCAATTAAGGTCTAAAAATAAAAGGTGTAGAGGTGGAAGCCATTGTTCCGGGACTCCAGGTTAACGGAAATGAAAATGGTGAATGAGGTTATGATCAAAATTGATGTTATTCTGTCCCGTAACTCAATCGCATTTTCAAAAAAATTTTTTTTTTTAAATTTGGCGGCCATTTAAAAAAAATAATTAGATTTTTTAAGTATTTTTTTGTAGTTTAGTGTAAAAAAATATTTAAAATAAATATTTTTCCTCTTGATTGAGGTACGAGCCAGAATAACACAAATTCTGCGTCGATTTCAACATGGCTGCTCAAAATCGGATCAGTAGAACTGGAGCAATCATGGCTATCAGGTCAAAAAACGTGGTTTCGAGAAAAACGAACTTATAGTTTTGAGCAACGTGAAAATACTCAATTTAGCAAGAATATTGCTCCACTAAAATGGTTATATCTGCTAAACTATTTCGAATATTTGAAAATGGATTGAAGGGAATGAAAGAGGAATGTCCAATTGCATTATAATAATAATGGAAAACAAAAAAATCGAAAAAAAATGTCTAAGGTAGAAGACCCTCTTAATAATACTACATAATTGTTGCATTGTCCTAAATTTTGCATTGTATTATTGGAGAAACATATAAAATATTTAGCATATTTCAATTGAACTTAAAAATAACTCACCCAAAATTTTGAATATTTTATTTGCCAGAAACGCAACCCTATTTGATGAGATGGACCATTATCTTCAACCCAAACCTTCTAAATTGATTTTAAAATAAGACAATGAAATCTTTCAAAGTTCTGTGACACCGATGAATTTTTGGAGCAACCGAGACTAAAATTTCTAAGGGATTTCCCTGACACCTTTCTTTTTATATAAAGAAGAATCAAATATTAGGGTTCAAAAGGCGTCAATAACGGTATCGTTACAAGCAAAAATCACACAAAAAAGGGATATTTTTTTATATTTTCCAGATCCACTTGGGCTGGATATTTTAATATACGATTTTTCATTCATTTGAGATTAAATAATATTAAATTGATCTTAGTTTTGCATCTAATGGAGATGAAAAACTAATAAAGGATATTATAATATATAAATAAAAATAAAAATATAATATATTATAATATAAAATAATCCAAATGGTTCCTAATCGATCTGTGTAGTCACACAACTAGTTTTAGTTATGGTAATGATCCTGGTACGTACCAAAATAAGTCTTTGGGTTAAGGGGTTATATATCGGATTTTAGTTGGCTTAGTTTTAGGTCCGTATTAGAACAAGACTTTCAACAAGATTCTATTTTAGCAATTATATAAAATTTATTAGGACACGTAATTTTTTTTCCAAAAAATCGTATTCATTCTTTGAAATCTATTTCTTCGCCTTTAAAGAACTTTTTTTTTTAAATCTTCCCAAAAAAGAATCGTAATAAAAATATAATGCAACTTATTTGCTCAATCATAACCAAACCACCAACTGACAACTGATTTCACTTGGTCAAAAGTTTAAGCCACTTGGACTTACATTTTTTTTACCGCCCATTGGAACCTAAACTTAAAGCCTGTATATTGTAAAACTGGTACGGGTGTTCGCAATTTTGGTAGCTAGCGAAAGCGCGCACCACCGGTGGTTATCGAAATCACCTAGCACTTACTCCCTGATCAATGATATGATGATCCCAATTAGTAGAGCAAATTTTTTCAGTCTAAGCTCTCCTCAAACAACGTTCTGACAACCGTCACACTTAAGAGACATTCGGGTTCTACGTAAGTAATGGCTTTATCCCGTTTATTTTTTCTACCAATAATTTTTCTTGTCTGCATGCCGGTACATATATGCTTTGCCTTCTCGGTGAACAGTTAACCTAAACTTTGTTATCCTGTTGAGGTTCCTTATCCTTTTCCATTTTCTTCTCGTTGTAAGCCTCGTTGTCCGTAGTTAGTGATTCACTGGAATCGGAAAAATCGGTTTGGCCAATGAAATCCATTTTCTGTCCTCCAGGTCCATATTCATTGGGATTCACGGACTTGGGCTGATCGTCACGTGGCGAGGGATAGTTTTGTGAAAGCTCTGCAGCCAGTTCCAGAGCCAAAGATTCGGTGGCAGCGGCCAGACAACGACGAGACATGATATCTAGCTCACCGCCAGCTGGATCAATGACTGTGCCCCCAGCTTCAGTGACCAGAAGATTACCCGCCGCCATGTCCCAAATGTGCAGGCCAAAGTAATAGAAACCATCGGCCACTCCCGATGCCACCATGGCCAATCCCATGGCTGAGGAACCAATGGAGCGCATGCTGCAATCAAGGGGGCAGTGGTAAGAGGGGCAAAGAATGGTCAGAATAATGGAGCACCACTTACGCATGCGTCTTCTTCAGCAGCCGCTTGGCATTGTCCATTACCACCACATTGCGTGCATCATTCATTCCGGAACTATACTCTTGCAGAATCATGGCATGCTGTAAGTCAGCCTGCCCGCTAGTCCTAATCGGTTCGTCGTTTAAATGGGCGCCCTTGCCAAGGCGAGCCGTATAGCAATCCTTCATGGGTGGATTATAGATAATGCCAAATTGGGTCTGTTTATTGACCACCAAAGCCACTGAGATGCAATAATAGGGAAAATGATGAACAAAATTCATGGTACCATCAATGGGATCAATAATCCAGGTGGGCTCATCCGTTAGTACCACTTGGCCCGTTTCGCTCTGGGAAATGGCCTCTTCGCAAATGAATCTGAGAATAAGAAAAACCAGGAAAGAATGGACTATAGCAATATATCTTTACAATTGATAAAAGTTTTTGGTTTTAGTTTATTACTAAAACAATGTCAAGATGGATTTTTGAAAAAATTTAAAAATAAAGTACAGGGATTTTTGATATTTTTCAAAATATTCAGATTAGACCGGAATTTGACCGGAAAACCTTGAAAAACTTTGCAATAAAAAGTTTTTTTAACCCAAAAAACAAACCCGAGTCGTAATTTTTTATGAAACCCCTTTTTTCACGTTCCCACCGGTATCTTAAGTTTTCCATACAAAATATGTCCGTTCTAATATATACAAATATATGAAAAGCATATTTAAACCCGAACCTGAATCCCAGTGCTTAATTTGAAGGGAGCCGGTTGGTGGAACCAAACCCCTTGTGTATGGTAAGGGTTCGAGTCCCAAACCGAACCCCCGTCGAAATTCTAAGTGTTTCCACAAAGTATGTCCCCAAAAAAGAAATAATTATTCCTTGATGGACCACTATATATTATAGATTCCTGAATCTGATTTGCTTTCGTTTTTGTGGAACAGCGGTTTGGAGTGTGACCATGAAACTTCCAGAAATTCGTCCCCCTTTTTGAGATTTCATGGTCACACTGCAAATATTGTATGGATCGGCTGCGATTTGCTGTTCCACAAAAACGAAAAAAATCAAAATCGAATGCAAATCAGTTTCAGGAATCTCACTTGAATTTACGTGAAAAATTATTTGGCGGTCACCTAAGGTTCTTTTTGATTGAAATATAAAGTTTACTTTTTCTTTTCAATGTAAAAAAGGATTTAAACACCTTTGCTTACGTAATTTCGATATAATTTTCATTAATATTGTGAAAACTATAATTTGAAACAGTTCGGTTTTTTTACGTGTTTTCCCCAGGAGATCTAGTACAAGTAATCATATGAGCGAATTAAGTGCTGTGGGTTAAATGTAGAACCTATTGGAGAAGAAGAATCAACTTGTGGCTTATAAACCGTATGAAGAACGCTGTGAGATATATGTGGGAGTTATGGGCAAGAAAAAATAGCGTGTGAATTAAATTTAGTAAGATAAATTTAAAGGGTTTTGGGAACGAAAAATGATCCTTACGAGAAAAGTTGAAGGTAAAAAGTCATTTATACAAACCGGATATTAAAGATCAATTATTTCTTCCTGAGATAGAAGAGCGCCGCAAGCCATTGTAGCTGATGGATGGATCATTATTTAGAATATTTGACGAAATTTCAGTCCCGTTTCCCAAATTTCCCAAGCATATGATGAGAACTAATCAAATATTGATGACCCAAGCCCAAGTGTCGTTATATAGCCCAAAGAACCATACTTCTTGCTTCCTTTTACTTTGGTAAGTATTTAAAGAATTCAACCGAGGTAAAATTTAGTTTCGTAAGAATCACCAAAAACCTTATTAACTTCAATCTGTAACATTCTTTTGAGGGGGTCTAGGACCAGCCTAAAGATCAAATAAACTAGTTTATGCACAAGTTGATTTTAGTTTTTCAATATCGTTAACTTTTGTGAATACGTGGACTAGACCACCAAGGAAGTCCACGTAAAGAACGCACAGAACTTTTTTTTTTTTATTTTACGCTTAGTTTACGGAAGCATACCTCATTCAACCTCTTATTAACTGAAACATGGGGTAAAGGGCAGCGTTCGGTGCTTCTCTATAGCGTGTGCATACCGAAAGCCGCAGTAGCAGCGACGTCAGAGCACCGATAGTATATGCTCGTTGAGTCTGCTGCGCTGCTGTTGTTACAAAGCAAAATAAACCGGTTTGAGTCCACCGCGTAACAGCAGAACGCACACATACGTAAGATAAAATGTGATTATATTGTTTGCCGACCACTGGTATAGGGTAATATACTAGGCAATTATCGTCATTATAAAGTTATCTGTGACCCAATGTACTGGTCAAAATTTAGATGGCTAAACTGATGGACTCACTTGTGACTCGGAAATTTTGTAATAATGGCCGTAATCAGCATTTCCTCCACCACATTATCGGTGCGTGTCAGTAGATCGTGGTCATGCTGCTTTGTGGTATACTCCAACTGCTGATGATTCGCCTGAAGGGCCACTGCCCCCGCTATCTTTACTTCCTTAAGAGCCACCTCATAGCAATCGTCCAGATTGAGCTCCGCAGTTTGGTCCTTTTCAATCTCAGCGGCAACTGGTGGTGGCACTTTCTCGTCATCCATATAGAGTAAGCCCGTGGTATCGGGTGAGGTATTTGTGGTTTTGCTGGCATACTCCTTGGAGGGATCAAAGGTGACATCGGTATTTATTAATTTACTGTGACTGCCCTCCAGCTGGGGGTGTTCGGGCGTTTGGGTTTTCTCGGTGGCTTTCATGGGAGCAGTTCCAACAGAAGCATTGGCAACAGGAGCAATTATTACGGGAGCAACTACCACCGGATCTTTGGCGGATGTGCGGGGTGTATACATGGTAGGCGGCGGCATGCGAACATCCTGTGGCCTGGGCGGAACTGGCGGTGGTTCATAATTATCATAGGGCTCCGGTCTCGATTCCTCGGCTTGAACGGGTTTCTGGGCAGGGGGAGGTGGAGGTGCTGTTGATTCTGTCCCCGTTGGTGTCTGTGCTTCAGATGGCTCTACTCTAGGTGAACCTGCGGCATTAGTTCTCGGCTCTGGCTTTGCTTTGTCCTTACGACCAGCCGATCGAATTTCCTCCACCCGGGGATCCTGCAGATTGGCTTGCTGACCTTCCAGGCCATAGTTGGTAGCAGCATTCGTGGTGTCTACGGGTTCATTGGACCTTGATTCGCGCCTAGAGGTAACTGGCGGCGACACCGGCGGTTTCGTCGTCTGTGAGGCCCGACGCTCGGACTGATTCTGTTCGGCCGTTCGAAGGGCATCCACCCGTGGATCCTGCTGATTGGCCTCACGACCTTCCATACCATAGTCGGTGGCTGCATTTGGCGCTGGTGCAGTTGCTGACTCTGGCTGGGTCTGACCCTTCTGTTCCGACTTGGCCTTGGGTATATGCTCATCTGACGAGTCATCCTTCTTTTTACGTTCGGACATGACTTGAGTGTATTTCTCTATGAAGAAGGCGACCAACCGACACCAAGAAGTCGCATACCCCTAAATAAATTACGGCGGATTCTAGCCGAAAATGTTTTAAATAGGCAAAGCGGCTGTCTGGAAACTAAATTCAAAAGAAAACAAATGCCAGGCCCCTACGTTTTTGAGTTGGAACAATAGTGTTTTTTTTTTAGGTTATGTAGGTTCCTCATCATCCCGCGGCTTGGTATCTAATTGTATGAGCACCTCGGATAATTCTTCAGCCAGTTGCTGCGTTGACGCACACAATACACTTCGCGACATTACATCGAAGGGCTTAAGCGAAGGATCCAGGACTACACCTCCGGCTTCTTCGACAATCAATTGGGCCGCCGCCAAATTCCAAGCATGACAACCAAACTCATAGTAGGCATCTGCAAATCCTTGGGCCACCATACACATATTTAAGGACGTAGAGCCCAAATTACGTAAACTAGAAACTTTAAGCATATCAGAAAAATAGCGACTTAACCTATCTCTACCGACTTCACTTACGCATGCGCTATACGCGTTACTTTATCCACATTCTTTAGCTTGGTGGCGCGTTCCTTCAGATCTGTGCCCAGATTATGCATTACCAAAGCCTTATCTAGATTACAGCAATTGCTAACCCTCAGCGGATTAACATTCATATAGGCACCCATACTTCGACGTGCCGTAAAACACTGATCCAACAACGGATTCCAAATGATGGAAAATTCTGGTCGCTTGCTTACCCAAAAAGCCAAAGAAATGGCTGCATAGGGAAAACCGTGTACAAAATTCATGGTGCCATCTATGGGATCTATAAACCAGGTAGGCTCATCCGTTAGCTGTCGGGGCAAACGATTAGGATGGTGACGCTTCTCTTCGGCTATGAATCTGTTTTAAAGGGGAAACCAGATTATATTATCATTACATCTATCATTGTGCGGTACTACTTGTGATCCGGATAGTGTCTCGAGATGTCAGCTACCAGTAGCTTTTCAATTTGTGTATCCCAGTTGGTAAGCAGATCTCGTCTAGAGGCAGCACTACTGTACATGCGCTTCTTAGTAATGGCCTCCATCACCTGATCGGCGGCCAATCGTACACTCTCATAGCCCACCTCATAGCATTTGTTCATATCGAATGTGGGGGTATGGGAGTCATCTTCTTTGCAGGGCGGCTTAGCGCTAGCCCTTCTGGCCAAGTGACCAGAACGGCTTATAAGAAAACCTCTGGTGAGCTGTTGCATTTGGTGGTGAACTCATCAATTTGGACGATTTGATAAATCAAATTGATTCAGTTTGTTCGAAAATTGAAATAGTGATAGTAAACGCTTGCTGAATGAATTGTTTTTTATAAGAAGGTTAGTGAGAAAGCAATTTAGGAAGAACTTTTGATTGCTCCGGAGCAAATAGCGCTGAATGTAGAAAAACCCATCAAAAGTGAAAAAGGATAAAATTAACAGTTACTTGTATATGAAATTAACTCAATATGATTTGTTTACTAACCTTGTACTATAGCCGCACGCTGTTAGGGCTCTAAAACCATTTAGAAGAATCTCTAGATTACACTAGGCAACAGACAAACTGCCTTCGGTTCGAAACAGATTTTTTTTCAACAGATATGGGCTTCCAATAGACAAAAAAAATGTATAAGACTTTTCTGTCGTCAAAATTATTTTTGAATATTTTCCATCCAATATGCTGTTTTTTATTTGGGTCGATTTAAAAAGGAATATACCAAATACCAAAAAATTTAAAATTAAATTAAATACTTAAACTATATTGTTTTCAAAAATTTTTAGCTTTTAGTAGGTTCGAAGAAACAGAACGTCTTTTAATCCGTTTTCGTGCGAATACTTTTTCAGCAGCTTGAACAGCTGTTGCTGAGTTTTGTATGGAGCTATCAGCTAATTTATCCACAAGATTTTAATCTACGATAGCTTGTTTGGCGCCTAATTGATATACTACTACAATCAAAGAATAATATTACCCACTTTTAATGTTTTTCGAATTTTTGTGATTTATTAAGATAAAATTATGTGAAAAAAATGAAAATAATGTTGGTCATATAGAATTTCCGGTAAAGAAAACGCCCATAAAATGCCGTTACAAAATGCAATCTAAAGTATTGTTGTCCGAGGAAGGAATTGCAGACTAATCGACATTTTCCTCGGAGTTCCGGAACCATATGTAAATTTGTTGGGATCAATTGAAAATATTTTCAGCAACTGTCCGATGAAAAGACCAAATTCTTCTTTTCCCTTGTTCAGAAGTTGTCTCGCGGCGTAATTTATACGAGCGATCATTATTTGATCATATTTTCATATTGCTCTATACAGATATTATATTATATTGTCCCCTTTAAAATTTATTATAAATTTCTAGAGATATAACTTGATGTAAAGGTCATTCCCGGAATCCATGTAAGGCCGCCCTAAGATCCAACTTAAAGTTGTAACTTATTTTCTTAAAGTGGTTGGCTAATAGATAAATTGGCCCAATTTTCAAAGTATTATCTGAAATCTTTAAAAAGTTATAGCTCGCTATGCCCTTTAAATATTATATTGAAAATGTTAACAGCTCACATTTATGCATAGGATGGCTGATGAATGCTGCTACCAAAAATTAAGTAATTGCTTAGGTTCTGTGATATTTATTGGTTACTTTCTTTGTTTTGATTTCATCAATTTAAAAAAAAGAGAATTTAAGTTTATTAATGTAGCAACATTCATTAGCCACCCTATATATTGTATTTTATTGTAAGATGATATATGCTATGTTTAAAAATGTTTTTTTATAATTAAACATATACATAGTGATGTCCAAGCGTCATGATGGCCGGCATTTTAGAGCTGCCTTTTCGTTCGTTCATATTATGCACGTGTCTCACAGAGTGTGTTGATTTACACGAGGTTTCCGCATGTTCTGTTTCTGTTTTCTGAATTTACAAATAAAAATTTACCTGAATCCGGACTCCAAACTGTACCCAGGTTCACCGACCTTATGAACCTTAAAAATTTACCTGAATCCGGACTCCAAACTGAACCTAGGTTCACCGACCTTATGAACCCGCTCCGTAAACCTGAACCCAAAAAGTTTATGAACCTCTTCCGACTTTTAGAAGATCATAATTCGCTAGAGGATTTGTCAAGATGAAAGAACTATGTGGTACAAAATTGTACGATATCATTCAAACACATTGAAACAATAAACTTTATTATACACGCATATATATAATATATATATATATAGATGTCTCGATAAATATATAATTACATCCAGCCATTTACCAACTCTGTATAACTAACCAACTTTTTACATTTAAACAGTGGGGCAGGGGTCAGCACCCCTTAAACAATCTCTTTTGTCCAACATTGATAGATAACAAGAATAGCTCTAAATATATAATATAATATATATATATAATTTGATATGTTTGCAGCAGTAACTTCAATGATATGTTTTCGTTGCAGGAAGTCTTCTTTCCATTAAACATAGATAGCGTTTGTGTATGCTTCTCTCTAAGATATATCGTATATAGGAATGTTTTTTTTTGTGGGCATTATGCAACACTGATATGTATCGTTCTCAAACTTATAGGCTAGAAATCTATAGAGATTATATCTGTGAATTTGTTCCGGACTTACGTGTGGAAATCAAATGACTACAAAATACAAATATATTATAAGATATAGAATGAAACGTATGAATCAAACAAAAATTGGTGTACTATTGTTGCTATTAACTGGAATCATGTGTATATATTTTTGGTTTTTTAAAATTCTACTAAAAATACATTTATAATCAATATATTATTTAATAATTTTTATCACAACAAATTAGCAAAGAACTTAGAAACTACAACTACAACAAAGGAACAAAAGAAACTGGGTACAAGGGTGTGTGTTTGTGTGTGTGTGTGTGCGTGCTGAGCTTGTTTACTACGGTGAAGAGACTATTGAGGATATATCTAGATTCTAGAAGATTAATCAGCCAAATCAATAAAATGCAACACACTAAACAATAAGAAAAACCATTCATGGATTACTTACGCACACGACGAAGCTTAAGAACTAAATAGTAGGTAAGTAGTATATAAAGTGAACCCGGAACGGCAACCAGATTAAGCTTTATAGGGGGAGATTTACAAGATTTACGTAAACTGTATACGTAAGCAGGGGGCAAAGTTAGCAATTCTACTTGGCCTCCATGGGACGATTGGCGAACAGCTGTTCGACAATCTGCTCATCGGCCAACGTTGAAGTATCGCCCACATTGCGATCATTTACCGCTATTTTACGCAAAACACGACGCATAATCTTGCCCGAACGTGTCTTGGGCAAGCCGGGAGCATTCTGTATAACATCAGGCATGGCAAAGGGTCCAATGCGTTCACGCACCATTTTCTTAAGATCCGCAATCAGTTTCTGATCGAATTCCTCATTCTCATTCGGGGTAATGAAGCAGTAAAGGCATTCGCCCTTAACGGGATGGGGGCGGGAGACAACAGCCGATTCGGCCACACGAGGATGCTCAGTGAGCACGGATTCGACTTCGGCTGTGGACATCAAATGTCCGGAAACGTTTAACATATCATCAACACGTCCAGTGATCCACAAATAGCCATCGGCATCTCGACGAGCGCCTAAAAGAGAAAAGAGTCGTTTGAATACCAAGAATATTTTCTAAGTCAGTTCTCTTTCCAACTTACCATCACCAGTGCAATAGTAGCCCGGGAATTTGGAGAAGTAGGTATCCTCGAAACGTTCATGATTATTGTACAGAGTGCGCATCATACCCGGCCAGGGTTGCGAAAACACTAAATAGCCCTCGCCTTCGCCTTTGATTTCTATGCCACATTCATCCAGTAAAATGGGTTTGACGCCAAAGAAGGGGAACGACTGAAGAGATAGAAAAACAGAAGATGACGAAATGGAACAAGATTAAATGCTTGCGATTTACTTACAGCCGATCCTGGTTTCATGGGCGTAGCTCCAGGCAGTGGAGTAATGACATGTCCACCAGTTTCAGTTTGCCAAAAGGTATCCACAATGGAACATTGCTCTTTGCCAATAAGGCGATAATACCAGAGCCAAGCCTCCGGATTAATGGGTTCACCCACACTACCCAGTACTCTGTTATAAAGAGAAAAGAAAGAAATGATGTTAGGTATCTTAATTTAGTTACATATTTCAATATCTGATGTCTTGTGAACTAATACTCTATATCTTAGCTATTTGCTAAAACTAGGACCATCCCATTTTCTACCTCAAACCGTTTCGGTACGAACCCGGAATTCCAACTTTTCTTTTACTATGAACCGAACCTTTAACCGTATCACGTGTGGAAAATAAGCTGAACCTGTTCCGAATTTTCGGTTCGGTTCAGAAAAAATTATTAATTAGCGGCCTAGCGACTTTTTTGATATTTTGGAAATTCCACATAAATACTTAATAGCTATATACCTAGGGTCCTTAGTCCAAGCATATGGCTCTTGAAATGAACATACTGTAAAAGTTTCACGATGATCGCTTTAGTGGTTCCAGAGATATTGCTCTGAACCACTTTTGAACTGGTTTTAACCGATTTCGAACCGGTTCAAAGTCTTGGTAAAAAGCCTATGACTCTTTCCTGTTCGACATGAACAATGTTCATTGAACATATTGTGAAAATTTAATGACGATCGGATTAGTGGTTCCAGAGATATGGGTCCGAATTACTTTTGAACCGGTTCAGCGGACTCGAAGCCCGGTATTAATCCAGTAAAATATTTTAAATAAGGATCTAAACTAATTTTAAACCGGTTTATAGACTTGGAACATAACCTATGACTATTTCCATGCACTTTTGAAAGCCATGGAAGAGGACGTATGAGTGATAACTTTAATGATTGATTGATGTATCAAATAACTTAGTGTATAAAATACGTCCTATTTATCAAACTTAACGCCAAGCCTATTCCATTTTTCTTAGAGAAAGAATCTTTGAAAAAAAATTAGAACCCATAACTAAAGTTCGATGAGTTAAGGAACCCGTCAACAAACCTTACCACAGACAATTTGACGGATTACAATCTTCTGCAGAATTTTTTAAGTTTGCAGCCTGGACTAAAATAATACTAAACCGTTTTATCTTCGACTATTGAACTAACGATTTATAAGTTCTTCACTGTTTAAAGTCAGCTGTTTTGCTTACTAGTTCTTTTTAAATCAGCTGTAAAGACCCTTTTGATGTGAAGACAAGACCTACTTACCTATCAATATTTATCAGCTGTTGGTAAACTAGTTCCGTTCAGTTATATATCAGCCTTTTTGCCAACTAGTTAACTATAAATCAGCTGATTGAAAACTTTTCCTTATGCTTAAGCTAGCAGAAACCTACTAATTTATCTTTATTTACCAGCGGTTGGTGATCTAGTTCCTCGGAGATAAATATCAACTATTTTGCTTACTAGTTCTCCATGTATCAGCTGTTTAAAAACTAGTTCCCTTTGCTTAATAGTTAGAAACAAGTTGCACTAAGATCTTTATAAGCTGTATTGGGAACTAGTTCTCTATATAACAGTTGTTTGAGAACTTCTTACTTAAACTAGAAGAAATCTATTTATTAAAATATATTTAGCCATGTTCCCGTTATCCGATTTCGATCAAATCATGGGGAATCGGAATTGTTAAATGTTCTCGCTTCTAAAAACCCATTGTGATATTCGGCTTTTAACTCCATATTTTCGTATATCTTCATTCAACTCTCTTAAAAGCATATAGTTTTAACCGAATTCATTAATCGTTTCTTGGAAATCACAACTCCTACCAATTCCGATTGATCGAATTCGGAAACGAGAACAGGCCTGATTCATAAGCTATTAGTGAACTAGTTCCACTGAGTTTTAGTTTAGTTCTCTAACTTAAATTAGCGGAAACCTACTTGAGACCACTGAGATTGTGCTTCAAAACGGGTGCCTCGCCGTATTTCATCAATGCACGTATGGCCGTTGGTGCCGTATAGAACTGTGTAACCTTGTACTTATCAATCACGCTCCAGTAACGATCATTTTCAGGGAAGAATGGTGTTCCCTCAAACTGCAAAATCAAAACAGACAGGCATTAGAAAATCAAACTCATAAAAATTCCAATCTTATCACGGTACTTACAATAACCGAAGTGGCTCCATTAGCCAAGGGGCCGTACACCACATACGTATGTCCGGTAATCCAGCCCACATCAGCTGTGCACCAATAGATATCGCCGGGTTTATAGTCAAAGACGATTTTAAATGTGGTCGCGGCATATAGAAGATACCCAGCCGTGGTGTGAAGCACACCCTTGGGTTTACCAGTCGAACCGCTGGTGTAGAGCATAAATAGCGGATCCTCCGCATCCATCCACTCCGGATAGCAGGCTGGCTCTTTATCCTCCATCTCCTCGTGCCACCAGTAATCACGATCATCAGTCCAGGGAATCTCCTCCTCCACATGATCCGCCTGGCAGGGTGTAACACGCTTCAAATGCGACACCACTATACACTTCTCCACCGAGTGACCCATCTCCTCCACCTTCTCCAAAGCCGTGTCGCACAAGGCCTTCAGGTATAGTGGTTTCTCACCGCGCCAAGCTCCATCGGCCGTGATCAGCAGCTTGGCCTTGCAGTCGAACATTCGTTCCGCCAGCGAATCCGGCGAGAAGCCAGCAAACACAATCGAATGCACTGCACCAATTCGAGCGCACGCCAACATGGCAATCGGTAGCTCCAAGATCATGGGCATATAAATGGATACGCGATCGCCCTTCCTAATGCCATGATCCTTCAGCACATTGGCAAAGCGGCATACCTCCTCCAATAGTTTGCGATAGGTAAGGCCGCGCGAGTAATCGTCGGGGTGGTTGCCCTCCCTGCAAACAAAAAAAGAACAAAAACAACAACAAATCAGCCATGAGGAAGCATATATGAATGTATAATTAATATTGCATATCGAGCAATTTGCTGGCAATGTGCCAATTCTGTAGTAATACAGGGTGCCTGGTAATTAGCCTAATTAGACGCCTCAATTGGATCATTTACAGCAATTTGAAGCTTCCTAATTGTATCAAAAAGGCGACTTAATTTTATACGCTAAATGGAAGTGGGAGCATAATTAGTTTTTGGCATTGATATGGTACTTGGGGTGTGCACCTGTACTCAGTTCCGAGGTGGGCCTTTCCCTTTTGTATTTCCCACTTGGTAACAGAAGCCATTGGCCCGTACAACAGCTGCTACGTATGCGTATGTGTTCTACACTAGGTGATATAAGTATATAGACAGAGAAGAAATATTCAATATTCAAATTTTTACAAATGCAAATTTTCATTCTAAGGGAACCTTTTTGACGTATTTGTTTATGGCAAGGCTGCTAACCTTTGAAATTTTTCAAATGGTTTTAGAAACGCTTTTGAAAAGCATCGAACCCATGGTTCGGCTTCCAATAGTGCCAGGTCTTGCAAATTTAATGTTACTGTAGACCTTTATCTGTAATTTATTTGCTCTTCTCGAAATCGTTGTGCCGAATTAGGAAGCCGATCTTATAATATACATTTACTTTTCTTAAAAATAATGGTTTTAAAAAGGGAATTTTAATTTTTTTCTAAACCATTCTGAACCTTCGCCAAACAAATCCGCACAGCGAATCAGTCGCTGGTCAGCGTTCGATGAAGTAAGTAGGCGCCGCTTTGCGTGACTTTATAATCGCACACCAATACACTCCCATTTTTACGCCTTGCTCTTTTTGACAAACGCTGCATTACAATAACTGCTAACATAAAAATCTTTAAACTTTTTGAACTTTCTTTTAAAGGCCTATACTCAGATGAGATAAAAATGTAGTTTTCACAATACTTCATATAAATAGAAACACTTTTAAGCAGCTTGAAAGCTGAAAACTTTTTCATAGCTTCCTTATTTATATGAAGTATTGTGCCAAACTAAATTTTTATCCCATCTGAGTTCAGGCCTTAATTAAGAATAAATACATACATACATACATACGTTCTAAATGTACCGAAAAACGTGTTTTTCGTTCTCAATAGTAGGGTAAGTCCGATTTTAAAAGAGTAAGAACGCTTTTATCGAGACCGAACGTTCCGCGTTTAAGAACCATGCCGTGTTATTATTGGATCCGAAAAAAATTGTATTGCTGACCCGCACTCCCCAACGTCCCACCCTTTCTTCACTTATAAACCAAACATAAACAAACCTTATCTAAATCAAATGCCGCAGTTAGGAAGTTTTCCAATGTTGCAAGTTTTTTCTTTTCTCTGGGATTCGAACCTGGGCCCTCTTTCACGTTTTGTATATAAAACAGCAGTCGTAGACAGTTCCACCATCGTACCAAATTAACATGTTGTGCCTAAGCTCAGTGTTAAAGAGAGTTGGTCTTTTTTCAAAAACCAATTTTAGAACATATTTTCTTAGTTCGTTCGTCTGTTTAGAACGGATGGTATACTTTTGAGAACGAGGGCTTATTTTAATAACGAAAAAAATAAGAACAGATTGGGTATAAAAATAAGAAATTTTTGCTGCCTTTTAGAACGTCATTTTCAGTCCTGCAGAAATCGAGAAAAGCCAAGTAGAATGTTTTTAGTTCAAGTCCATTTTTTTGTACAATCACCCATCTTAATCAAGCACACACTACTTAGTATCGCAAGCAGAGGGCGTTAGTTGTTGATTTACTAGAAACTTATTTATGTATGTTGTGTTCAAAACCGGTTCAAATGGGTTCAGTTTTGGACGTTTTACTACTCAATCAATAAATTTTATTGACTTATGACAACATCTCTGTTGTCTTAACTTAGTACTTTTTAATTTGTAAGTCGTATATTAACAACCCCATTCGAGTAGTACTTTCTACGCTTTTAGTATAGCACTTTTGAATACTAATCACTTACACAAGTCTAAACAGTTTAATCATAAAACAAAATATTAAATTAAATTAAATTACCTTTGTGTTTCACAACAAAAATGGCATTGAACACATTGATTGATTCCGAGACTTAAAGTGATTATCAGTTGTGATGTCACGCGTTTGTAAAAATTATATTAATCGAGAAGGCAAATCGAACCTCGTCTGTGCCGAAGTTTAAATGCACTTTTTCCTAACAGATCTTTCCGATTGTATATACTAATATCGAATGTAGATGTCAGATGTTCATAAACTCAGAATAATTAGGAATCTATTTCAATAAAACTTAATTTGAGCACGCTGCCAGTTAAAATCCCTTTTCTGAACGACCGGCAGCAATAAAATATAGTCTCCCGATGCCCGACAATATCATAGATAACTAACAAATTTTTCAAACTAAGACCCATTTTCCTATGGCCGCTATAGGAAATAGACGTCCGATCTAGGTGGTCCCGACATAGTATCACCGTGAAGTAAAAAGAAGAGTCTGTGCAAAATTTCAGCTGAGAGACTAGCTTGCGTAAAAGGAGGGACAGACAAAGCTCAATCGACTTAGCTCGTCGTCCTGGTCTAGAATATATAAGTATATATTTGTGGGCAAAATAAATATACACTTTGCAAATGTATAAAAATTACCCAAAATCCGTTTTACAAAAGATGAATAATTCGGAGTGGTAGAAAAGTTTCAAAAGTTCTCGACTTCTCGACATTTTTTCCATACTATAAATACAATTGCAAAATCTATCTAAATTTTTTCCAAAAGCATATAACGCATAGACATTTTTTTGCCAGCCCCATAAAGTATATATATTAATGATCAGGATGATGAGCTAAATCCAAGTTAACAAGCTTTCAGCTGGAACTTTGCACGGAGTTTTCTTCTTGTGTATATATTTTTTTAGAAGTGCGGTTTCTCCTTTCTATAAATTTGAAACTAAAAAAAAAATGGGGGGAAAATTAACTTCGGTCTGTCGATGTTATTATACCCTTGTAGATTTTGTAAACGTTATTTGAATTTTGTTATTTCTTAAAATTTTATTTTAATTTATTTCTAATTCATGAGCAATCTGAAGCTTTGTTTATTATTTTTAAGTAATAAAGCTCTAAAAGACCTAAATAAAAAATATATATATAAAAAGTTCAAGTTTAAAATTATATATAAAAGTTTCACTTGGAAATTTTTGGATTTTCTGTAATTTGGTGCCTAAATCCGTCAGAAAAGTTTGAAATTTTCAAGCTTAACAACCGGGAATCAAACCGGAACCGTATATCGAAAAGATCCAATTAAAACTTAGAACCGGAATCATAACCGGAATCGATATTTTTTGAGAAGCGGAATTTAAGAAGCGACATTTTTAGAAGCAAAAACACCGAAAAGATCTGTTCCTCAGAACATGTTTTTAAATGGTGGTCGATAAAGAGCTCCGAACTGACTGAGTGAACTCTATTGTCTCGTTCCGACTTGGCACGTGCCCAAACTTGAAAATTAAATAGTTCATACAAGAACCATTGTTCAAAATAGGTTTAAAATTTAGAGCTGGCTGTTAAGAACTATATCCAATTGCAAATTATTGTGCTAAATTTAATGAAATTCGGATACTTAATTCATATAGCGCAAATTGGATCGATCATTCCAAAACATTCATAGCAATCGGACTTCTACATTTGATCAAAGAACCAGGAAAAAAAAAGGAAGCGAATATTATTAGATATACCATAAAATATCAAAAGTTTTTCTTTTGATCCACAAAAAAAGGTTCAAACCTTTAGTTTTCAGGCTTGAGATTATATCAAAATTAACTAGAACCTAACCAGAACCTTTTACCAAAATAAAAGATTTGTTTGATACCCAGCTGAAAAGAATTTTGGCAAATAAAGTGAAACCAAATGTGCTAGATGTTCCATTTTCTAATAAACTGTAAATCGGTATAAATCCTTACATTTAGAATTACTTTCGACAGTCCCAACAATAATCGTCTTAAACCAATTTTCTCAATCAATTTTACCACATCCGATTTTGCCCAATCTTCCTTTGGTACACATACTTATAATGCCCATTGTGTGCACTTGTCAGCTTGTTGTAATAGTATAAAACCCAAATACATTTAATTTAACATTAAATGTAAATCATGTCAGAGCTTTGAAAAGCTTCTACAGAATAAACAATAAAAAATCGTGACTGAACACAAATGGTGAATGCCTTCAACACAGAACGGATATAAAAACATTCTCAAAATGAATTGAAGGACAAAGGCCGGAGAAAGCAAAATTTGTATTTAACAAAGTTGCAATTTGATTAACAGACACTTCAGTTAAAACGACTTAAATACAAAGACTGACTAATTGACCAGGCTAGCAGGTAGTATAGAATATGGTTAGTCTGCGACGTAAGCGATAAGAATTAGCCGGCTATAAGAGGGTTTGCTATTGGCTGAAAAAAAACAAACAGAAAGCCTATATATGACGTATTTCTGGGGTTATTTTGGTATTGAGCAAAGTTCATTTTATGTTTTGTTGTTTTTTTGGGGTGTGTTAGTTGACGAATGAGCTGGCCAATATACAATGAAATATGGCTCAATATAAATGAAATGCTTGAATTTTCAATTAGTAAGATGATATAAATAAATAAGACACGACCAAATTGCAAACTGGAAGTTTCACACAGTGACTGTCAAAACTGTTTCGAGGTCAAGGCTTAATCATTTGAACAGTTTTAGCAGAATTGCTGACGAATCATGCTTTTGAAGGGGAGAATCAGACAAGACAAACTGGAAGGAAGTACTTATATGTATATTCTAACCACTTGTTACTTAACACTAATCTTAAAAAAACCACCTCATACTTCATGTGAGTGGCAACAGACAGACGCGTGACTGTGGCTAGCCTGTGGGGAGGCTTATCAAAAATCAAAAATATCAAAAAATAGCTATAAAAAAGTCCGGTAAGAAGCAGAGCAGCTTCACAACAAATCAAACTGAAACTTATCTAAGCAATAACAGCTGTTGATTCGCGTGTCTAATAAATCGCATCGAATGTTTTTGGTCAGAGTCAGAGGAGAACGGACAGGTTGTCTAGCACTAGGGCCCTGCAGTTTGACAGTCACAATCGTATGATGTGTTAACTGAACTTGATGCTAGGTAAGGCCAGTTCTTACTTTTGAACTACAGTCAAGAGTGTGTGTGTGTGTGTGTCACAGGCCTTAAAATTTATGGCACTCTCTCTGACTGAGTGAGTGAGTGTGTATGAGTGGTGCGTAGAAATGCTCTCTAATTGGTGGCCGAATGAATCAGACCTTATGATCGCGTGATTTTTGTTAGCTATAGCAATACATCTCAAACTGTAATCGAAGCTGTATACTTTCCTTCACCCTTTGGCCAGACACCACTCTGACGCTCTGACACACATTTAAATAAAACTCGCCAAATATTTAACGCAATGTCAGACTTACTCGAAATCAATTTGAATAAACAATTTGCACGCTTCGTCAAATCGTTTGCATAATAGATTTAGCGGGGCAAACTATTGTGTACACAAATTGATTTTCGTTTTTTGAAGCGCCAGTTTCAAAACAAAACTTTTCCCTAACATTTCATTTTTATCGCTCGCCCCCCAAAAAAATGTAAAAGATGTTTATAATAAAATGTCTATGGCTATTATCTCGAAAAAAAAGCATTAATTATTACTCATTACGTGCAAATTGGGCTAACCACGGCATTTGCTTCTTTTTATCTTATCTATTAGAGAGCGAGGACAGTGCGCAAATGGTGTGTGTGGGATTGAATTCTTTTTGATAATAAAAAAAAAAACTAAATCACTTTGCAACCAAACCGATTCCGATCCACCAGGAAACAAAACAGAAATCCAAATGAAACGTTTCTGTTTTTTAATGGATTACAAATATTATTCAACTCATTTGCATTTTATTCTATATGCTTAAAGTTAACAATTTGTGAGATCCTTTTATTAATGATATTAAGAGTTCCAAGTCTTTTCTACTTAGTTTGGGATTTTCGTTTGGAAATTTGGTTAAGATTGCGCCTGGAATCCCCTGGAATGTGTATTTTTAATTTCACAAATATTACAACATTTTTAAAACATTATTTTTCATCAGATGCTTCAACAGAATCTAAGTGCGGTTCTGGTTGCGGATAATATTATTGTTTCTTCGAGTAAAAGGTTTTAAAATTATTTGGTTTTAAATTGTATTCCGTTTTTGGTTCCTATATTAGTAAACTAATTTTGATACGTTTTAAAACCAAGGCTGTTAACCGAACTGTTACTGAACCCCTAAGAATCGGTTGGATTCGAGTTTTTTGGATTAGCCGAACATAAACAAAGCCTTTTATATTTTTGATTCCTCGAACCGGACCACTTATTCAAAAAAAAAATGGTTTCGTCTAACAATATTAAGTAATTTTTAAACCAATAGAAATTCTTAATGATTACAAAAAAGAACAGCTTATGTTTTTTATGAAACTACTCAATTGTCTGAAAGCTTATTTGCTTGATCGGTCCCATCGTGTCAGTTTTAACTAGATGCTTAGCAATTCTATTCGTTTACTCTCTGGTTAGCCATTTTGTAACATTGTTTTATAATTTATTTATTAATGAAATTTCACATGCGCTGTCTTGATTTCATGTCTGTCGAATGTTGTCACTTTTATTACAAAGGGACTTAAATTGTCTTTATAATTGGTGCTTGCTTAATAACTTCAAACATTTAAAAATTACTTAATAATGTGATGAAATGTAATTACATCTAATTATATCGTATGAATAGCCAATTTCCACCAAAGAAATGTTGCAACATTTGTTAAAACTTTCAAAAATGTAAGGAATATCAGCATTTCTTCCAAACATTTTTGACAGAAAAAGCAGAGAAACATTTCCTACATTTTTGTTAAAAATAAAGAAATTCGCCCCGAATGAATTTAGTATTTTTAATTAAATACTGAATTATAATTCATTATTTATCGATACTCTCAAGGCTTCGCAAGTGTCATCACCAATAATCAGTTGATGTGCATTTAAAACTAATAGATAAATTGTTATAAAATAGCTTCTGCTTGATTTAGGAAAAGACACAATGGCCCTCCTGACGGTCGTGACTTTTTTTTTGCTAGGAATTTTTTCTGAAAGTCTTTAAGCGTCTGAAAGGGGCGCCTCTTAATCAAAACGAAGCATTCAGCTGTTTTAGCCTACTTGTCATTGGCCGTGTTCAGCCGAAGAAATTGCTCCCTGATCAATGATATATTTCTTGGTAATTTACAAAGTCTACTTTTCCTCTTGTGTTTAAAATTATATGTAAATGTAGCTTTTCCAAATGTCAATTTAACAAGGCCCCCTAAAAGTATGCTAAGTAATCAAAGTAGTTTTATTAAGCTGATCATTGATCAAGTGTCTCTGCTGAACGCGCCCATTGACCGTGTTCAGCAGAAGAACTTGCTCCCTGATCAATGATATATTTCTTGGTAATTCACGTAGCCTACTTTTCCTCTTTTATTTAATATGATTTTTACATGGAGCTTTTCCAAATGTCAATTTAACGAGACCCTCCTAAAAGTATGCTAAAAAATAAGAGTAATTTTATTAAGCTGATTAGTGATCAATTGACTCTGCTGAACACGTCTGTTGTTTATGTCAACAAAAAGACTATTTGCCAATGGAAACTGCAAAGTCGTAAAGAAATGAAAATGTTAGAAATGTTGCCAATGGAAAGGGGCTATATGTCATATCTGACTATATCAGCGACCTTATAAGCAAGGCAGCGATCCACACACAGTGTGTGTGGGTTTTAGTATTTTTGCAGAATTTTGTCAGCCCAAGTCTCTGTTGCACTTTTATAAAATCACAGCCGAAATGCATAGTTGTAGAAAAATGTTTTTTTGAAAATCCCTAAAACGAGAAGGCACTTTCAATAACTCACACCAACTGATCTTACCACTCTTTCATAAAAAATCAAGTAAGAAAGTCGGTCAAGCCCGACTGTCATATACTCTGAACCTGGCAAAGTTTGTATATAAATAATAAATTTGAAGTCTAGGGACACACGTTTGTGGTCGGTCCTGCCCAATAATTATATGTTTTGCTTATAACTCGAATATCGTTCATCTGATCGGAAAACAGTGATCGATAAGTAATGATGAGTAGAGTATGGTTCCAAGATGGTTTAAACAGTCTATCTTTCAAATTGTGGTAGATAGAAATGTTTTTTTTTTTTGTTAAACAAGTTTTTTCATTAAGACCCATTTTCAGATTGATCGATTTATAGGGCAGCTATTCGATTTAGTCATCCGATTTTGATCAAATTTTTGCAGAACTATTTTAAATCATATTATATTCATAATTTCTGTGTTTTACAACGCTAACATTGAAAACCAAAAAGTTTTTCTTAATAAAACCCATATTTACCAATCAGTCTTATGGAAGCTATATATTTTAACTTAATTTTACAGAACTATTTGAAATCTGATCGTAATTATAATTGCTGAGTTTACGAAAGCTGTTATGGAAAACAAAAACAACAATTAGATGACTATCATCAGATCCGGTCGGTTTCGACATTTTAGTAAAAAGAAGACAGTGTGCATAATTTCAATGAGAGACTAGTTTATGTAGAAACATAAAGACGGACAATGCTGAATCGACTGAGCTAGACGTCCTGATCAAGAATATATACTTAATGGGGTCGGAAATGATTGTCTCTATGCGTTGCAAACTTCTGGGCAAAATTAATATACACCTTGAAAGTGTATAGAATAGTCGCTATGTCAACAAAAGCAGGTATGTATTTTTTCCTCGTATTTTTCAGAACTTGAATAGATCTCAAACACCTCGAAAAACGGCAAAAAAAAAAACTAGAATAAGAAAATTCTTAAAAAAATATTCGTAGCTGCAATCTACCAATAAAACCAAATTTTAAACATTATTCAAAAAAAATTCTTAATTTTTTGACATACAGCCATGCTCCCATTTTCGATTTCGCAAAAATGCTGCGATTTGGTCTCCAAATCGTAAAAGTTGGTGCTCCGAAATTCGCTAATCGCAAAATTTCACCGCTTTAAAACCGGTAACAATTGAGTACGTGAAATGAAAAGTAAATGGGAAATGTGGAATGAGGATGGGACTGGAATCGAATAAAACAATTTTCATCCCATTCTATGATAATTTAAGATAATTGTTACGAACTCTCTTATTATATTCAGATTAAATTCAATTATCAAACAATTTTTTACTGATCACACAAAAACAAACAACTACGTTTGCCAACAAAAACTTACGAATTGACTGTGGCGATTACCGATGAGTATGCCGAGAGTTTGCCAAAACCCGTTTCTCTCATGTGAAACGTTGCAGAATGAAATGGAAATGAAACATAATCGATAACGAAAAATTGCGAATGTCGGAGCACACAAAATTTAAATCGTACGAATTTCCTCAAATCGCAAAACTAAGTGAAAACCGGAGCATAGCTGATAGTGTTATTCATTAAGTATTTGAGCAACCTGTACAGAAATAAATAAATTTTTAAAACGCATGAATTACTTATGCCACCCAAATTTGATCAATAAAATTTAAATTTTCTAAAGCAAGCAGTTTGTTTTTGAACTACTTATGATTTATGAAATCTCACTTCTATATATTTATTACAAAAATGATTATAATTTAAAGATCTGTTTTACATAAATGTGTTCGTCAAAAAAAATATATACAGAGGACTGTATATTGCTCTACAATACCGCTAGCTCTTGCGCGAAAATGTTCACTGAAACATTTTTATTTTAATTATTAAATTAGCAACAATTTATAGTAAATATTATTTTGGGTTGAATTGAAAGTCTCCCAAAAAGTTACAAAATTATTTTTAGTCAAGCTTGAGCTACACTTTAAAAAAAATTGTAAAAAAGTTTAAAAAATATTTTTGAAACTTTTTAACTGAGTTCCAAAAGTGGCACCAAAATTCTTGCATCATTTAAAGGAGGCTTAAGTAATAGGTTCTTAGGGACGTATTCTTCTTCTGGCATTCATAGACAGTCCAGGGACGAAAGGCTCATTCTAAAATGACCTTGGCAATTGCCTTTAATTTTACCTGACTTTCATTTGAATTTTCCCTGCGCGCTAACACACATACATACATGCGCCCAAAGTTGAGGAATGATAACCCTCAGATAACCGCATTAACATTTGTTTAGCACTCGCCGATGATGATGATGATGATGTTGTCGAACTTTGGGCCTAAAACAAAAAATATTTTATGTACATATATATTTTGTACATATACTTATATTGTATTAATTGCGTTGCGGCCCATTGAAGTGCACACTTTTGAAATGTGATTACAAAAATTCAATTAAATTGCACTTCAATTTTATTTCATATTTACGTTTGTGTTGTTTGCATCTTAAATATGGGTTGGGGGTGGGAAAACATCAACAAACACTTGGGGAAATTTTTTTCATAGTGACTGCCTCGCACAATCGGAAACGTGTTGCAGCTTCAAGTTTTGGCCCTGACATTGACCCGCAACTGAGCATGTCAATAGGGCAATGCTGCTCAAACTGTTGGTTGTGGAAGTCTGAATTGAATGTCAATGCCTAATGTATATAATTTCACTGTTTATATTAATTGCAGTCTGTAAGTAAGTTCTTGCCCTTGAGCAAGACCCACCCCAAAGAGAAAGGAAATCGAGAAACATCTGTTTTGCTACCCAAGTTCCTGCGCAGTTCATGAGTTTCGTAACCAGTACAAGAAAAATCAATATTGTTATCCTTTTGCTTTACACTTTTGATTTCTATGACCTAGGCCAGTCCCTGAAATAGTGGGCTAGCCACATAGCTAAACACTCACCAGTAAAAGGCAATTTGATCGCCCAAGCCATTGCGCACATTGCGATCCAACAGATTATAGCAGATATTGGTCGAGGCTCCTTCCATCCATTTGATGGAGATGGGTCCCTTGGAGATATTAAAATTGTATTGCAAAAATTTCTGAGGATCCGCTGGAGTCTCCCAATGAAATTGCTTGGCCACTCGCGACCAGAACTCCGACGGATTGTCCAATGATTCCTGATAGAATTTCTTATACTCTTCGAAACTGGATATGTAGGCATTTTGGCTTATAGCCGGATTTGGATAGTATATTGATTTTTCCGATGGCATTTTGTCTGTGTTGTTGTTTTTGTTTTTGTGTGTAGGTTTATGTATTCTGTGGTTTTGGTTTGTGTCCTTTTTTCTAATTATCCTTCTTTATTTTTCCAATTATCCTGTGACAGCGAGTGTGGTTTAGGGTGTGTGTGTGTGAGAGTGTGTGGTTTTTTTGTGGTTTTCGAGCAGCACGCGTTTGTTTTGGGTACCGCACGGAATGAGTTCAATTTGAGCACTGACAACTTCAAACGAGCATAACCAAGCTTTTTGCATTTGAGTGCCAAAGCTTTGGCAATAAAAGCTTCAGTGTGCTTATCAAGTTTATTGAGACTTGCACAGAGGCGGCGAACAAATACAGTGGGGCCCAAACTAAGAATCTGTTGTACATAGATTGAAAATATTAGGATTTTTTTACTACTTCTAATCTAGAGAGATATATTTGTGACTTTCTATATAGTATATAACAGGGACGGTAACAGTTTTAGCTTATATTAAAAAACTCCACACTTAAGAGTTATTCTTAGAGTTTTATTTTACAACGCTTCAAGTAACCGTTATTTAAAGACATTTATATTTTTACTTCGCAGACAACAGTTATTCAAAACTTTAATTTTTTCACTTCGAGTTTTTCAGTTATTAAAGACTTTTATTATATTACTCACTAATTAACAATTGTGGAAAGACTTTTATTACTCAGAACAAAACAATTATTAAAGACTTTTATTTTATTTCTCAGAAAATAACAGTAATCGAAAGACTTTTATTATTAAATTCAGTAACTAAAACTCACTCAGCGACTTACTTTTCTTTAAATTTTGTGACAGTGTAGGGAAGATCTTAAAAATCGGTCCTCGATCGTGATCATTTGTTTCACCGCCTAAAATCGTGCCTAAAGGGAGTTTCAGATCTTATAAAAGTGCATAATGGATTAGTCTAGCGTTTACTTGAAAGAAAGCGGAAGCCTATAGAATACTTTAGAATACTTTTAATGCTTTTTTTTTCTTTTTTGCGAATTTTTGCAATTTCGTTCTCAAAACCAGAAAAACATAGAATTTTGAATTTTTTCTACCATATATTTATTGATAATTGAACTACAAATTATTTTTAAGTCAAAATATCGGGAAATTAACGATTTATTGAAAAAAGTGGTCCATTGGCGAGCACGATTTAGGAATATTCACTGATTCAAAATCTAAAATATAAAAGAATTATGATATTTTGAAATTATTAAAAATTTATTGTCACACCTGTCACATGTTCATTTCAACGAATATTGCTTGGCCGTTCGAAAAACGTGCACTCATAGACTAAATAGGGAATTTCATACTTGGATCAAGAGCATTCTAGCACAATAGTACGGTAAGAGTGAACATTCTTGATCCAAGAGTAAATTTCTTTATCCAAGAATGAATTTTTGAGTTCCAATTTCTTAGACCAAGCATTTTCATACTTGAATACTAGAAAATTCTTAAATCAAGAGCTTTACAGACTTAAATCCAATATTTTCCTATTCTTAAATCAAGAGCGGTTTTGAAAAAAACTATTGAAAGTTCAAGTTTGAAGAACTTCAGCCTTAATTCCTTCGTTGAAGATCAAGTCGTCAAAAAAGTGGCCCTTCCAGTTGACATGTAGAGAACTTACCTTCTGACAGCTATAACTTTAATAACAAGGAGAATTTTTAAAAATCGCTTTAACTACACATTCTTAACATGTTATACCCATGTGCTCTACAAATCGCCCTTTTGACACAAAAACGACCCAAATCGTATGGAAATTGGGACGACATGGGATAGATTCGATTTATGAAAAAATATCGTTTTTTAAAATCTTCACTTCGGATGACCATCTCAATGGATTTAATTTTTTGGATACTACTACATGCTGCCTGTTAAATACATTTGCACGAACTTTGTATACCCTTTTTTCTCTAGAAGTAACGAGCAATTTATTCGTTCTTAAATTGTTCAGAATTTTTAAAATCGAGTTTTTATGGCGAGGAAGTGAGGAAAAGTAAATGAATGGAGAGTTCAAAGCGTTCAAAACTCTTGTATCAAGAATATTGATACCAAAAATGCATACTTGGATCAAGAAATTCGATTTTGAGTTGCTCATCTCCTTGTTCTAGTGATTTTAAATATATTAAGCTGCAAACACATTTAGCCTGGCCTACTAGGATTAATCCTAAAACGGACAACGGATTTTGCATATTTTCAGAATGAAATTAATTTCTAAAAATATTTTGATGCTTCTAATGCTTTTGCATTTAACCTTCTCTGAGTCAGCTCACACTGTTCGTATATGTCTTTATTTCACGATTAATTATGTCGTTTTCAGATTCGTGTAAAAAAGATCGTACAAAGTCATGGAATACACCAGTTTTTTATGGTGCGACTTTTCATAGTATTATTTTCGGCTCGGTAATTTAGCAGTTATTAATAGTGGCAGCTCGTTCTTCATCCGTAATTGTAATAATAACAATGTCATGTTGAGGTATTTTGTTATATGTGGAATTACTATGGAGTCTATGTATCTTGACAGCGTTTGTTTAAGGATATTATATTAAGAATTTAATGAATGAGTTTGGGAAATGAGCATGTGAAGTGTTTAATTGCTATCACCCTGCAAAATCTTTAATAAGGATTATATATATTCAGCAACTATTGTACTAAATTATCTGAAAATCGTCCTTAATGTCAGCAAATCCTTACAAAACCTTCTTTTAGATATTAGAAATAAATATAAAATTATTATATTATTTCCTTCAAGCGTACCACATTCATAGTTTTCATATCAGCATCATTCATGGTGTGACAGTCGTCCATTCGACTTGTCTTCATCCTTATCACCGAAGCGGCCTTCATTTCCAGAGAGGTAGGTAGTTAGGTGTGTTTCACGCCCGACAGCATGAATCAGGTGATACCCGGACTCATGGACAATCGGGCGTGTGCCATGCAGTTCAATTGTCTGGGCAACAACAATTCAGGAAAAGGGACCACGTTGTTTAATGCTGATCCGCAAAATTGATTGAGACTCAAGTGAATCTCTCTCTTAAATTCTTATCGTTATCGCTAGACAGTCAGTTTCCATGTGGGGGGCAGCTAACCCGTGGGTCATCATTTAGCAACGTAGATTGTTATTTTTGGCTTGACAGTTTATTTTTCGTCTTAAATGCAACAACAACGTGGGATGTGAATGAGTTTGATGCGAGGAGTGTGCGTGTTAGCAAGTGTGTGTGTGTGAGATAACAAAAGTAGGGAAAATCTGTTGATTGTTGTGTGTTTTCTTTTGCTATTTATTTGGTATCTAGTGACTGCTGCTGCTGCTTAAAAATGTTTTGTATTGCTCTTCAGTCATGAGTTTCTCATATTCCTGAGGATTTTTAAGGGTAACCTTGAACAGCCAACCTAGCGATTTGAAGGAGAGAGATATGTTGACTACCAGGGAACTTGAGTTAATTTGTGAAGTAAAACTTACCCTTATCATAGCAACTGCTGTTCACCAGAGCTGGCGTATCCTCAACCTGTGAGTTCTTCTCGGTTACCTTGCCGCTGACAGGTGAGTACACCTCACTGGCTGCCTTGACACTCTCTAAGGCGCCACATTCGTCATCCTGCTTGAGTTCTGTGCCGGGTTCGGGCAGCTGGGCAAAGACCACATCACCCAAGGCCTCCTGGGCATAGCTAGAAATGCCTACAATGGCTTTGTTAGCCTCCAGTAACTCCACCCACTCATGCTTATCTGTATAGCGGCGTTCTATAGGGCAAACAGTTGGTGAAATTGCTTTGGAATTGCTTTGAAGTGTGTATTTACCTTGCAGCAGGGCTGATATATGGAAACTACGGCACTGACCCAAGGCTAGAGGCGTGGCACGTAGCTGTCTGGCCGCTTGCATTCCCAAGCGTGCAAATTTCGTCATAAAAACCATTTTGTTTCAAGCGCTGTTAGGTAAAAGAGGTGAACAGAGGTGAATTGAGGTAAGTAGCGGGCTTAAGCATCGATACCGCAATTGAAAACGATACCAACCTTTGTGTACGATACCGATTTTTTTTATATAATCAGCTGGTGCTGGTGCTGCCGCCTGCTGCTCTGTTCCCCTGGACGTGTCGTTGACAAATGACAAAAATAAAAACAGCTCGGCTACGTTTAACACCCGGTTTCAGTGCTAAAAGTCGAAACTGAATCGGTGTTATCAAGATTTGAACAATTTTTCTTGAACTTTTGTTGACCTACCGGCTCAGTGTGGCCAGAGCTTGAATGAAAAAATATGCCTACTAGTTTAACATTTTTGGGCGCCCTCTGTTGCTTGTTAACAAACATCGACTAGAGGGCGCTGTAAATTTGCTACTTAATCTGGCGCGCATTTGAATTAATTGTTTTAGTTAAATATTGTTTTACTTTGCGATAAGCCTTCGCCAATGACAGCAATTAACACATTTGCTGGGGGTCTCGTGTCTATGGCTTATCAGCTTCAAAAATAAAATACACACATTTTAATGCCACTCTATAAATCTTTTCTATATATTATTTACAATTGCATATTTATTTTATTATTAACAAGTAAATAAATAAAAAATAATATGCATAACCACAAAAAACTGATAAACATTTTAAACTACACACACACACGTTAACTGAATTAGATTTCTCTTTTTGGTTGGAGGGGGCGGTATCAGCACTATTGGATGGGGGCGGGTATTATTTGAGAATTATATTATGCAAGCGCAAAAAGTACTTTGAAAGCATGCCTAATATTGATGATGACGCAAAATGCCATTGGGACTGGGTTGGGGTGAATAGTCGGGCATGGGGAAGCCAGCGGTGGCCACCACAATGGTCTCCTGTTGCATGGGATTCTGCGATTGACTGCGCAATGCACGGTTAGCCTGAGGATTGGGCGCCGGATACTGTTGGAAGGCATCAATGTTGCGGAAACGACGATCAAATTGATTTGCATCACGGGACATGTGAGCGGCACGCACAATAGCATCCTCATTCACTTCGATGGTCTCGGCAGTGGAACGGTTATCCGGCACAAAAGCGCCATTGTTATAGGCCTGAATTTCCACTCTGAAAGAAATGAAGAATTGAAATTAATCTGCTTGGTACCTTAAATTTTTGCCACTTACTTTTCTTCTTCATAGGCACGTATGGGCGGTCTGGTGCTTAGAATATCATTGGAATCCTTACGGGGATTAAACAGAGTATCCTGGGTGAAAAAAAAAAAACAAAAATAAGTTAATTTTCTATTATAAAAATAAAGAAAGAAGAAATTTAGATCATAGAGTTGCCACCCTCACAAATTTAGAATAACCACATATCTTCCACAATTTTAGAGATAGATTTTTCAAATATTCTAGAAATATATTCTACTCATTATTACTTATCGAGCCCCTATACTACGTTTCCCGATGAGATGATTGATGGTAGAGTTGTCACCGCCGCAATTTGAAAGAAACCTCAAATCTTTCACAATCTTTGATTTAGGTTGCTCGAACCTTCTAGACATATATTTTACTCATCATTGCTTATCGAACCCCCATCGTATTCAGATCAAATGAACGATAGCAGAGTTGCCACCCCCACAATTTGAGAAAAACTTCAAATCTTCCACAATTTCGGAGGTAGTTTGTTCAAATCTGCTAAACATATATTCTACTCATCATTTTGTATCCAGCCCCCATACATCGTTTCCAGATCAGATGATCGATAGTAGAGTTGCCACCCCCACATTTTGGGAAAAACCTCAAATCTCCCACTGTTTTAGAGATAGATTATTCGAACCCTATAGACATATATTATAATTATCATTACTTATCGAGCCCCCATACATCGTTTCCAGATCAGATGAACGATAGTCGAGTTATAAGCAAAATAAATAACTGCACTGGGAAGCACCAGCCGCAATCGTGATGGGCAGCACCTACACAGTTTGTTTGATCCCACACTTAACACTTATCAGTCAAATACAAAATTTTGATAAAAAAAAAATTAAAATTAAAAATGTTTAGTTTTTGACCCCTTGAACCTTAATCCGAACCGGATTCTTATTCATGATATTAAGTAATTTTTCAAACGATATTTTTAATAAAAGTATTCAAACAGAAGGTTTATGAGAGCAATAGAATGTAATGAACATGTACTTGTACATATATGATATTATGATGTTAAAGTTTTTTCGAAAATTGTCCAATAGAACATACATCGACCAATGTTATTAATTTTTGGAAAGGTCTTAAAACCTGATCCAGGTATCAGTTGTACGAGCATTTTCAAAAGATTGTTTTTTCTAAGTCCGTTTTTACACGATGAAGTTTGCTTAATGAAGCGCTCTTCGATTTCGTTTTGAAGCATCTTCAATACTTCATGGGCATTTGCATGAAAAAGTTTGCTTCATGGAGTTCGATTTCAATTCGCCTGAGAACACGAGTTATCGATAAGCAAATAACCCACAAATCAACCCTGCATCAGTTCAGCCGGAACAAAGCAAAGGATAATTATCGAAAAGCTTCACGCCACGGTAGGTCATGAAGCTTTGCCAGTTTCACCTCTTCCCCACAAACAAAAACTTCATGAAGATCTTCATGAAGGAAACTTCATCGTGTAAATGCGGACTAAGAGCTAGAGCTGAATGCCAACCGATCTCAAAAGTTGGTCAATTCCGGATTTTCTTAAACCAAGTAGGAACGTACTGCCTTAAGTACGGATTATCTAATCCTAGAATTGTTTTCTTGATAAACCTCGAAATACGCTTATTTCAAAAACAAGGGTTAGACTTTTGCTTTTTTTGTGACTTCTGGTATTGAATGTGATGGTTATTCATAAAATCAAATCAATAGTAAGTAGCGTCGTAATCTCTAATCGTAAGAAAACCGAGATTCGAACCAAAAACTGGGGTTCTGGGGTTCCAGAAACCGGTCCGCGAACCGAACCTAAAGATTTCTAACGGGTTCGAACCTGAACCAAAAGATGACATGTCTTTTTTAGCTATTTATCCTCTAGCAGTCGCAAAAGCAGCTGCGGGCAGCTGGAACTTTTTGACTTATGTAAAGGAATAATCAAAAACATATTTTGAATATGCAAAATTATAAAATTTTTACATCAAAGTTTGAAAATAGTTACAGTAAAATTTTTATGACGATTCGTTACTTAGCTTTGCTTTCTTGATATTCTACCTAGAAAAGGATCTAGTTACCTAAAAATTGTGTGTTTTGTTGAAAACTGAAAATCGGTAAGCTTGAAAGGATTATATCTTTTTAAATAATTTCGTATAAGATAGGGTCAAAAAAAAACCTTTACAGATATCTGTGTCACCTCCGTATATCATTTCACGGATTTTTTTTAGGGAATTACTAGACTTATTCTTTAGCAAATTGAGAAAATTGTAAGAGTGAATTTACACCGTTAAAAGTTTTAAATAAAGTTTTTTTATACTTTCCACGAATCTTTTTCCGCTATCTTAAGAGTTTAATACAGTATCTGCTTGAGCTTAGCAAGTATTGATAAGTGGTAGTGAAAGAGTGCTTTCTTGTGCAACTATACACATTTCAATCCTCGAAACACCTTGTTGTTTTTTCTACCTAAAGTTACCCAAAAAAATTTCAAATAAAATCACTAAGCCAATTTATCGATGTTGTCTTCGTTGTCTTATCATTTGGAGCCTTTTGTTTATAGAATCAAAGCTAAGTTAAGGAATGTCGTAGTCACCAAATATATCTGCACATGCTTAAGTACAAATGTTCGTAGTTTCACATTTCTTTTATCATTACTCATATGCTTTGGCATTGTCATTTTATTTTTTACAAGCTATCTATTTACAAGCCCAAAGCAAAGAAGGAAGCATTTTAGACTAATAAAGTATATAGTATATTATTATTGGTTGAACTGTGTAAATAAAGACATGACATATTGCAGAGCGAATTTTTTGCTAATATTATAAAAAATAATTAGTTGAAAAAACAAATTTGTTTTTTCCTAGATATCGTCATCATAATTTACTTGACAATCTAAAATACCTTTAAATGATATGGTCTTTCCGTTTTACACAATGATGTCACCCAATAAACCACCCATTATTCTTACTCACCGGACCATCCTTATCTGTGGCTATGCGTATCGCTCGCACTACCAAATAGATCATCAGTTTAAAGTTAATGTACCACATAATAAATCCCTTGAAGGAGATGATCATCATCGATATGGCAGCAACACCACCAGCCATTAAAGTGGCTGCCCCGGGATCAACTGGGCCACTGTTTATGCTATTTGCATTGTACGTCAAGGCTGCATTATGGAAACGTCCAAAGTCAACGCCAAATATCACACCCGAGGCCACATCCATGCAGCACACGACAAGCACAAAGAAGGCCCAACTATAGATGGCACCCAGAGTTGACTTGACATTGTCTTTGCGCACAACTGAAACGAAATGGAGGCAGAGTTTAGTTTAGATACTCGTATCACGATGCGTATATGCATATCGATCATTTGGTATCGTAATGGTGATGGAGTAGCCCAAAACAAATCGAAAAACTACTCAGTATGAATAACCATCAATGGGTTTCATGTCAATACAATACACATAATCCATAAAAGTAAAATCTAATCACTAGAACTCACACGTAAGTTTTATTATTTTCAATTTTTATTGTAGGGAAGTCGGTGATTAATTACACTGTTATTATTACAGAATGTAACAAAGTAAGAAAAATTTTAACGAATTTATATAACGAACAAGTAGTTTCCAGCAATAGTGAAAGCGAGAGGCATCAATTTACTATGAGGCATCAATTTCCAAAAGGAAATACCTGGTGAATTCTTCCGTAGGCCACAAGAATTACTATTCAAGGCTTATATTCGAAAATCATCTAACTCCATATAACCGTAGGGTTTAAGTTCATAGCTTAAATATTTCCTCAGATATTGCTCTGAACCACCATTAAAATGATTACAAGCCTACACATCAAATATTACGTTCCTAGCCATTTTTTTTCAGGATAATAAATGGCTCTGAACCACTTTTGAACCAGTTCAGCGGGTTTCGGAACCAGTCTTACACCAGTGAAATATCAGTCTTTATATGACTAACCTTCACACCAAATTTTAAGTAAGTAATAGCTTCAAAAACTTTTGAGATATAGCTCTGAACCACTATTGAACTGGTTTAGTAGATTCGGAACCAGTTCACAGTCTTGGGACATAACCTATGACTCTTTCCTGAGCAACATAAAAATATCGTGGAAATTTTGTTAAGATCAGTTTAGTGGTTGAAGAGATATGCCTCTGAACCTTTGTTGAACCGGCTTAAACCGCTTTCGAACCGGTTTACAGATTTAGGATTTTGAACATACTGATAAATTTCATGAATAGCGGCTATATTCAGAAAAATGGCTCTGAAACACTTTTGTGTTATACTACTTCTACATACTTTCACTTTTATAAATATGTATTGATCACCATTATCTATAGATTTGAAGATTTATTCTTTCATTTCAATCAAACTAAAAATATTTATATATAAAGTAGGTAGATTGTTTCTTAAATATGCAAGCTTCTTAATGCCAAACCGGGGTTTCTGCGAATCTAACGAAACTTTCTTAAAACAATCATTGAAAATGTGAGTACTTTAAAAGAGAAGCGCATCGTCATTTAACTAGAACTTTGCGAATTAAATTTGCAGTAACTTAATACAGCTAAAATCGGTTGACTTTATACCAGAGATTAAAACCGAAACGAATAACGATTATGATATATATCGATAGGTATGTTTAACCGTTACGTTATACGCTGTTTAGGCCGGCCGCATCATTGAAATCTTCCGTTAAACGGAAGGTGCGGAATTGTTTCCCATAAGAAACCTGTGGATAGAAGAAGAGCCGCATGTTTAATGATGCGGCAATGATGCGGAAAGGGTGACCGTATATGGACGAGTATCGAGTATTGTTTCACAGCGTCGATAGCGAGCAGCTGATTCTGCTATCGAATTTCGATAAGCAACAACAACATAATTGGACCGCGTAGTTTAAAAAAATAAATGATCCGCATAAACAAGCTCTATTTTCATTTTGGTAAACGCAGTGCCGTTGCCAAATACACCGCGTGTCACATTTAACATATTATCGCTAATAATTGTCTCTATTTCAATAAATTACATTTGTTCTCTTCTTCTTACTAATTCGGTTTGTTTACTTTTGGCATGGCGAACAGCTGTTTCGAAACGTCTGCATCATTTTTTCGCATCTTCGACAAAGATGCGCCCTGTGTAACTCCGGTATTACAAATATATTTGTAATTTTTGAAAATTGTATTTGGAAACTCAACGACACGAAAAGCCTTGCATCGCTTTAACTCTTCTATTTCCTAAAAATTACTTTCTTAAGACTTTCGAGGGAATTTAAGCGTGCATTAGGGATGCTCACGCGTTTTCCATAATAAGAAGTTGAAGTGTAGAGTTTTACTAACTACCTCTTTAAAAAACAGCAATCTGTCGGGTTCTGATTAAGTCCATCTTCTGCTATTGTCGGGTGTTTTCTAAATATGTTTGTCATAATTTTGCATTCGTTCTTTGAAGTTTCATATCGAATAGTGTGACTATCAACTGAATATTCCGTGTTTCTTTACCTTAATCTTAGTTAAGCTAGGGATTTATTTTCTACTGCATTATTTAGCGTTTGTAAAGATATTGTTCGTGTTCCTCTCGGTTGAGGTAACAACTTTAATATGATATCCGACTTTTTGTTTCGTTGGATAATCCGAGGTTTAGAATTTAATAGATACTCGGCGTTCTCGATGTGTATACGATGTCTACTGCATTCATACTCATAAATATAGTACTAAAACTTATGGATGGCGTCTCCATATACGACTTTAAATAATATTTTAAACTTTTACCAATGTTTTTACTACTTTAATTTGGAAAATAATACAGAAAAGTCAACATTTCCTTAATAGAAAGTATAATGTTTGAAAACTGAGTGTGAACCACTGAACCGAACCGAAACCGACCAAAAAACCAAGTTATAAACCGATCCGGTGGTTTAAAACCTTCAAGAAACATTGAACCAAAAAGACTCAATTCTCGAGCGGTTTGCATTCCTGTTTTTAATGGTAACGTCTTTAAATTTTGAACAAATCATTGTAATACTTCCGGAAATTTTGCCAGCTCTGACTTAGACTTTAGTTTCATCAAGAATAATCTGTCGCGGAGCTGCTTTCATTTGCCTTTCCTTTTACTGAATTTTTCGAATAATTTAATCCACGTCTTTTTCCTTCTCTTTTCTGTATTTGTTCTTTAATAAATCTTTATTCTTTTCAACGAGATCTTCAAAGAAATTTTGAAAACCTTTTAAATTCTTATTTATTTTTGGTGGATATTTTGATTTTTATCTGTAGATTAAGCTGCTTGTTAATAAAAAAAAATCTTATCGAAAGATAAAATCAAATTCTAAGATTGTCCCAAGTGTTTGGTTGCCTGCGTACTTTTGCCGTATCAGTGGAACGGATATGGTTTGTTTATGATTCATTTTAAGATTCGTTTTTTTTATCTATATCTATACTCACATATTAATAGCACAATGGAAACGATGAACCAACAAACCGAGACACCCAAATAGACACAATCCCAGATTAATAGTTGTTCGGGATCGAATACCGTATGCACCGTTTCCAAAATGGTGCGATTATAGTTCTCATACCAATCCGTGTTCATTTTACAACTGCCATGGAAGTATACATCAAAGAAGATATATTTCATCATTGTGCCAAAATTGAATGTCGGGGCTATATAGAGTATGCAGTTGTAGGCAAGAATGGCCGTTATCGTGAGACCTATCCAGATGATGGATTGTATCTGTAAGTGGTAGAATGAGAGATTGGTTTGTTTACACGTGAGTCAAGTGTTGATTACCGACTCATCTGAGGCGGGGGTACTCCCTGATGGGCAATTCAAAGAAGTGCTTAAGTTTGTTTGAAAAAAATATCAAAATGTTGCCTCCTTTATTTATCACTCGAATGGCCAATGGGGCAATGAGGTCGCAAACATATTTTTTTATCAGTTTTATTACATACCACACCAAGTACTCCGGCCCATCGTACAAATATTTTAAGTGATTGGAAATTTTTAATGCCCGTCGCTGGTGAACCGTACATTTTCCAGCTGCGTTTTCTCGATAGATTTATTCAATGAAAATGTTTCTCACGCTCGCGTTCAGCTTGAACGCACAGGGACTACTAAACGAGCCGGACAAAGAGGTAAAAACGTAGCATGCGCCAATTAATTTTACGTTTTTTTTTTCGTTTTTGTTTTTGTTCGATAACCAGGCGATAATGATTCTTCACTTTGAATACGCAAACACGGGCAATTCCAATTGTCCAAGAGTTCTTTTTTCAATTTTTTTCGCTGATATGCGTTCGCTTTTCGTTTCGTTTGCCAACTAAAATCGAGTTTGTCTTTACCTGGTCGAGAGTGGGAGGCATTGTTACCAAATTATCGGTAGAGCTGATAAGCAAACCAACATTGTCAAGAATTTTCTGTTGGCGTGCAAAATAAATATTACAAAACCAAAAACCAATCTTATCGCCGTTTTTTGTTTCATTAATAGCCACATTAGTGATGTAGTGTATTTATTATCGCTACTTAAATATTGCTATTTTGAATGGTATGCCTGCTTACCTCATGGCTAAAACGTTTTAATGATTTCAATGGGCAAACATATGGACGCATATTCATATATTTGAAAATGGCGCGCACTAAAGCGCCGCCTGTTGAGCGAGTGGGTAGTTTGACAATTTTAAATTAGCGCGCTAAAGCGCCCCCTTTTGACCGCGTGGTTAACTGCCCACATAGAAACAAAGCGACGCTATTAGGGTTGGGCGCCTAACAGAAAAGCACGAACAGACACTTGGCTTGAAAATGCATGATGTCATGCCAAATCGTATGGCATATTAATGTATTTTGAAAATACTATTTTTAAATTAGTTGGAATTAATTAAATTTTAAGTTTAGACAAAAAACTAATAAATATTTAATTTGAAAAAAAAAGAAATTCATTGAAAGGCGGTTTGCTTTTATTAGGAATATGATTTGTTGATTAAAACAAATCCCCTGACACCAAATCGGTTCGTATATTTCAGACCTGCTAGGTTTCCACTTCATACAAAAAATGCTTGAAATCCTACTTTGTCAAAATGCTTGAAGAAAATTCTAAGTAGGCATTACGCTGGTGGTAATCTCAGACAAACTCAATTTTATGCTCTTACTCAGCAGAATGCTCTTGGCGCTGCCAATTTGTGGGACTGAAACAGCTGATTGAATTTTGATGGGGTTTCGAGCAGAATAATTGGTTGCAATTTGAAACCAAAGAAGTAAATTCCCATTTCCCACGACTTCTGCTCCAAAGCTGCATCCCGGTTTTGAACCGAACCGGCTCGTACCCGGAACTCCAACTTTTTTCGTACCGTACCACATGTGAAGAAATAACTGAACCTGAACCTGTTCCGAACCGGTTCGGTTCAAAAAAAAACTAAAGACATTCTAAAATCTGACCTATTGCCCAACGACTTTTCTGTTATTTTGTCCATATTGTGCGACAGTCTTATTAAAAGTTCTAGAAAGACTTATAAAGTAAGTAATATAATCGTTAACACCTTCGATACCAAAGTTTATTGAATGATTCACAAAGCAAGAAAACTAACCGAGATGTATTTGTGGTGGGGGAAGAATACACTGTTGATCTAAGCCAAATTTTTTTTGTACAAATGTGAGGATTTCGTATTGTCTAAGTTCCATATAATGTTGGGTGTAAGCTATGTTTCCTTAATTTGTTGAATCTGCGAATACCAAAATTAACTTGAAGCCAAACAGAACATTTTGCCAAAACTTAGTTATATTTGACAGCTGATTGTTGTTGACGTGTTTGGCATCATGTGAAGTATGGAAAAAAGGATTTTCATCAACAATCAGCTGTCAAAACAAATCTGAGGAATGCACCATGAACTTTATATGTGAAACATCTTCAATTTCGGTGCGATGATTTTCTAGTAGTTGTAAAATTCAATTTGAAAATAACGCATAACGCCTAACGCATAACGCTCTCACGGACACATCATACACTTCAAGGAATAACCTGGTCAACCGTGGTATTTGAATTAAACTTAGTAGTAGTAGTAGTTTAGCACAGGACAGGTGGGCTGGGATGAGGGATCTGGGATCAGGAATCTTGGATTTCGGATCAGGGATCTGGAATCAAAAATCTGGGATGTGGGATCAGGGATCAGAGATCTCGGATCTGGGATTTGGGATGGGGGTTCAGGGATCTGGGTTCAGGGATCTGGGGTCAGGATCTGGGTTCAGGGATCTGGGATCAGGGATCTGGGATGTGGGATTTGGGATGGGGGATCTGCGATCTGGGGTCTTGGATTAGGGATTTTGGATGGAGGACCTGGAATCAGGGATCTGGGACACTGTTTTCCAAGCCAATCGTGGCATTTCCCAAGGTATATAAACTATTTTCAATTAACATGTTTCACATCAACCACACTCACACTTTTTTTTTTTGCCTTCAAGAAGGTTACTTTTCACCTCACCTAGTATTTTGCAGACCTTTCGAAAAATTGCTTTTCGGACTGGATCAAAAAGTTCTAAAATCGCTAAAATAAGTTATTCGACCTAAAATTGAATAAAATAAAATCAATTTTTTTTTCATTCCCAAGAAGGTTTCTTTTCACCCCACCTAGTAAGTTTTAGCATATACCAGAACCAAAACCGATAAAATATTAAAAAGTTTAAAGTAAAGGTAATTTTTTAACTATATAATACAAAAAATATATCGAACTTAGATTTAGTTACTTTAAAAGACTGTCAAACTAAAACCAAATTAGGTGATAATTAATAAGTACTCAAACAACTCAGAACTGACTTTGGGTTACTTGAACCAGTCAAAAAATGTGAAAAATAATGGAAATTGATTGATATGCAAGTTTTCAATATTCCCATTATTCATTCTAAAAGTTCAAATCAATAAAAATTACTCAAATGAATTTTTTTATAATTTTTTAAATTGAATGATAATTTTCAAATCATTTTTATATACAAACACAACTATACTTACTCAAATAAATATTCTCACACAAATTTCAAACTTACTCGTTATAAAATTTCAAAACAATTAAAAATTACTCAAATGCATTTATTTATAATTAAAGAATAACATTTTAAAATTAAATAATAATATTTCAATAATTTTTATTTGATTTTTACTTCTCTCACACAAATTGCAAACTTACTCGTTAAAAAATTTCAATACAATCCAAAGTTACTCAAAAACAATTATTTATAATTAAAAAATTAAATAACATTTTTCAAAACATTTTTTATATAATTTTTACTTCTCTCACACAAATTTCAAACTTACCGCCTGCATGACATACATATCATACAACCCACTAGCGTCATCATGCCAACTGAACGTACCTCAACTACCCACAACGTCCGCCATTTCCGTGCGAGCGAGACAACACTCGTGTGAAGTGTTTTAATTTCCAGGGCATCAGGCCTGCCAGAGAGCAGGACGGGAAGCTAGTGTCAAACGTCTCGAAGAGGCAAACAGCAGAGTTTAACCCTAAAAAAAAAAATACAGACAGCGAGACTTTAGTACAGTCGAAGCGACGCCGCGACAGCCAGAACAAGAATTAAACCGAAGAAAAATAACAAAAATATTGTGGGCCGCTAAATAAAATTGAAAATAATTAAACGAAATTTAGACACACGACCAACCCCGCCACAGCATCTGCTACGGGCTTGTCGTAATCATTAAAAAAAAAGAACGAAAGCGGCTTGCAGTTGCGCGTGTAGCGCCAAAAAAAAACGTACGAAAATCACCGTAAAAAATATTGATACACAATGAACAATCAGCTAAATCCGGCCACCTATCGCAAATTCAACAATTTGCTCAACAGTGGAGCCGTCACCGTGACCGGTCCCAGCCAGCCGCGTATACTAAAGACAACGCGTCTCGTGGTGCCCAGTGGTGGCGGTGGAGGAGGGGGCGTTGTTAGTGCTGCGAGTGGCGGCAGTTCGATTAATCAGTCCCAGCAGAGTGTAAGCGATGCCGAAACATCCGGGGGACAGCAAAGCACACGCTGCTATATATGCGATGAGCGATGTGAGTCGGCCACCGCTCTCACGGAGATGTGTACCACACACACCTCCACCAAGTTTCCCAACAAATTGGCCCAACTGGTGGGCGAGGGATTTCTGATTATAGTATGTGGCGAGGATTATGTGTGCTCGCGCTGTACCAATCTGGTGAACTACTATGATCGCCTGGAGAATGATGTGGAGCGGGTCAAGACGAATTTGATCAGTTTATTGAATAAAAAGTATGCCATCAATGAGGATGTGAACAGTCTGGAGGCCAGTCCGCCTTTAAAAATGCAAAAAATGGCCACAGGAGCCGGCAATCGAGCGCTGGAGGAGAGTCCGGGTGGGGATTTGCTAAGAGCACGCAAGGTGGTGCAACCCGGCACACCAGGTGAGTCTAAACATAAATAACTTAAAAAACTAAGACTTAAATTTTTGTATTACTTAAGCGGGCCAAATGAAGACCACGGCAGCAGCCGGCTCCACCCCAGGCGCCAGCGTACAGGCCGGCACACAGACCCAGGTGCAGCGCAAGGCCACCAAAATCTACAAGTGCACCTCTTGCGATTACAAGACCTCGGACATGCGTCTCTTTAATACCCATTATGAGACCTGCAAACAGCAGACCTTCCAGTGCAAGACCTGTCGCAAAATCTTCCCCCACTTTGGGGCCATGAAGCAGCATATGGTGCGTGATCATAATACGGCCATGGATAACACCTGCGCCATGTGTCATATTAATTTTGTCAATGAGAGCAGTTTGCGCAAGCATATGGAATCGAATCATGCCACCAATGTGTTGGTCACCAGCACCACCACCATACCAGCGGCTGCGGCTCCTGTGGCAGCTGCTGCCGCCGCTGCTGCAGCTGCTGCGGCAGTCTCGGAATCAGCTGCTGGCCTTTCGGCCGGCTCAGCCTTGTATACTTGCAATCATTGCCAGTTTAAATCCACGGATAAGGCCATCTTTGATGATCATATGCGTAAGCATGTCACCGGCAAACCCAAACCCTTCAAATGTCGCCTGTGCTCGCAGCGATTTGAGACGCGCGAGGCGGCCACTGTGCATGCCAAGAATCATCAAACCAATTTCTTTAAATGCGGCACTTGCTCCATGACCTTCCCCAAGCGTGAGCTGTTGGTCAAACATTTTGAGGTGCATCAGAATGCGGCCGCCTCGTCTGTCTCACCCAAGCTGTCTACGGTAAGCAGCAGCAGCAGCTCCAGCCAGAATTTGAACACCCAGAAACTGCTGCAGGAGACCATAGATGAGGCCCTCAGCGATACGGTGCCCACAGCCAGTGCAGCAGCAGCTGCTGCTGTGGTGGCCAGTGCCGAGGCGGAGAACAATATACGCTTCTTCTCGTGCAGCATTTGCTCTTTGACCTTCATACAGGAGACCTACTACAATCATCATATGGAGACACACAGGCGGGACAAGAAGGGAAGTGGCACTGTGACTACGGCACTCAATTCGGCCGCCACTGCCCTGCTGAGCGATGAACCCGGTGACACAGGCGTGGGCAAGGCCCATGAGGAGGGCAGCGAGGCGAATGCCGAGGCTGATATTGAGAGTTTGTTTGAGAAATTGCACTCGGAGAAGAGCGAAACGGGCGAGGGTGGCTCCACCAAGACCAGTAAGAGCGGTGAAATGGTTATCACCTCGCAGGAGGGTAGCGGTGGCATCACCTTTAACATTACCATACCCCAACCCGAGGGCGAATCATCGCAAAAGAATTCACCCCATAATACGGCTCCAGTTTCGGTGAGCATTGATATGCCGGTTCTCGATCAGGCCGAGGAGGAGTCACAAAGCAGCGCCAAGGAGGCAGGAGCTGATAATGTGGACAGCAAATCCTCTGCCGCGGCCCCAGTGTCCATGCCCAGTCTAGATGATGATAATGAGGCAGCAGCAGCTGCTGCTGCAGCAGAGCACAGCAAGAACAGCTCCAAGACCAGTGAGAAATCGGCGGCCAAGACTAGCGAACAGAAGAAGGAGCAACAGCAGGAAGACGCGGCCGGAGAGGAAACTCATTTGACCAGTACCGAAGCAGATTTAAAGCATGAGGCGGCAGACACATCCACCAATGAGTCGGAATCCGCTGCCGGAGCCGCCACCGAGGCCAGTGAGTCCGCTGAAGGTGAAGCCGGGGCCACAGCCGAGGCTGAGGGTGAGGCAGGCGAAGGCGCTGCCATGGAACTGGATGAGGCCATGCAGGCCCAAGTGGATGGCGGACAAATTAAGTTTATTGTCAATGAGAATGGCCATTTATTGCAGTTGGACAACCACATTCTGACCGATGCCGAGGGCAATCAGATTATAGTCCAGGATCCCGAACAAATACAACAGCTGCTGCAAAGCGTGGGCGTCCTACAGTCCGGCGAGGGCTTGGAGGGCGAAACTCTACAAATGATGACCGATGGCAATGGGCAAATGGTGCTCGTACATGGCGATAACAATGAGCAGCAGTTGATTGATGCCTCGCTTTTGAATTCCGAGGGTCAGTTAATCATACAGCAGGGCCAGGATGGGGAGGAGGGTGCCCATGTTATCAGCGAGGATGGCACACGCATACCCGTTTCGGTTTCCTATACCGAAGATGGCCAGCCTATAGTTCAAGTGCAACAGCAAGTGCTGGAGGCGGCACAGGAGGAGAAGGAGGCGGCAGCAACTGAAGCAGCAGCCGGCGAGGAGGTACAAGTATCCGAGGCATCGGGTGCAGCGGTAACGGTGGCCACCAGCACGGCCAGTAGCAGCACTGGCGGTGCCTCTAGTGGCAGTTTCTTTGCCTTAGAGGAGTTCTCGGAGGCGAAAACGGACTAGGATTGGCTGTAGGGGCGGGGCCGTGAACACTACACTACTATATTGGCATGCGATGAGGATTGGTAAGTGGAAACACTCACACCCTGTTTTTCCACTTAATCATTTCCTTGTTTTCTTTTTAGGTTTTGAGCAGATTCACACGCTGTGCGCGCGCTTCTAAAAAATGTTTAACAAGCGGCTCAAGGGTCTCTGGAGGACTTCGCACACACTTACATATATACACACACACCCTCACACACACACACACACATATGGCATATTTATACATTTAGCTTATGTATTTGTACACTCCAGTAAACTAAAAAACAATTTTTTCTCTTCAAAATGATTCATTTCGTTCTCCCCCCCTCAAAGATTTGGTACGCACGTTGGCAGGTGGTTTTTTTAGGCTTAGTTTTTAGTATAGACAAAAAAAAAATGAACCTAAAACAAAAAACTCTAAAAAATGTATAAACATAGATGATTATGTGAGACACTTGGAATTATGATTAAACTATATTATATATATATATATATATACACACACAAACAAAAACATATATGATTACCACATGAAATAAAAATTTGACAAAATTAAAAAAAAAAAAAAAACAACAAAACAAAGAGAAAACTGCATACATTTTTATTGCTGCTTCCTAACAAGAATCGTGATCCCCCACACACACATAAAAGAAAATATAAATGTTACATGTGAAACCCATATCCACAAACACACAAATATACAAACATACATAGATATATATGTCAAGCAACTTGAAGTATACTTGTATTATTGTAAAGATGTGCAAAAAAAAAAAAAAAAAAAAAAAAAGATAAGAAAAACCCAACAAAACATTTTGTTTGGAATTTGGTGTGTGCATGTAAATCGCTTTAGATAAGCCAGCTCTCAAACATGATGATGAGCTTGTTGCCAGGTTTGTTTACAATCCAAATTGAATATGGATGGTCGCATAAATATGTCTGTTTTGCCCCCCCTAAAGAAACAAGCAAAACATCTGTGTTTAGCTTTGAAGTAAGTTGGTGATGATGATGGGGGAAGTCGAAAGCGCAAAGGCGGGGCATTAACCTCAGATATTGTCTATGATTGAACTGAAGTTGAGTTTGTAAAATGTTTCTCACATCAATTTCCGCACAATTTTGGTCCTGAATAATACAGTAATCGAAACCGGAGCCGATATTACATTTTCTGCGAACCGTTATAATATGAACCGAAATCACTTTTAAATATATTATTTGACACTTTTACAAAGAAAAATAAGGTATAGATGACGAAAATCTATGAATAAACAGCAAAGTTGTGAGCAATTGAGTGAAAGTGAAAGGAGAAAAAGAGTGAAATTTTATATTTAAGAAAAAATTTGGATCTTTTACTACGTTTTTTTCTTAACCTGAATATGTCCGAATTAGTTAACGTAAAATTAACAAAATAAAAAAGAATTAAAAATATTAATTGGGATGCTTTCAGACTAAAAATAAATCTTTAATTAAATCTTCGTCGGTTTTTTAAGTTTCATTCGATACATTGCATTTAATTATCGATATTACAGTTTTCTGGCAATTGATGATTTTAGAGAGGTATTTGTGTGCGTTTTGCGTGATCATATGGTCACACTAGGAGGATTCAGATTAATTTACGAGTTCAAAAAAAAGCTAGATCACAGAAAATCAAAGCCAAAGACGAGAAAAAAAGTTTAAATATTTTCTAATAAATAAATAAAACACTTAAATTTGACTGATAGTACTTGTACTCAATTGTTCCTTTATAATACCTTTTTTTTCTTTGTAGAAATGCTTTTCATAAGAACAAAGAAAAATTTATTTATTTTTTATCAGTTTCAACCTTTTTACAGATTTTTGGAAAACAATTTTTGCACGTTTTTGAGAAAAAATAAATTTTATCGAAATATTTTTGGTTGTTTACTAAATCGATTGGAAAAATGTTCTTCTACTAGATTATTATAAATTGTATACCCTTTTAACTTTTACCTTGCTTGACTCTATTTAAAGTTCCTAAATCGAGATATGGCTTCAAAAAGTAAAGGTACCTACCAAAAAAAATAAAAAATCGAACTCAGAAACGTAAGCTTAAAATTTTTTGAATTTAATTTTGAGTTCAGTTTCAAAATACATCATCTTTTTTTTTTAATATTGTAAACTAGTGTAAGGCTGAGTTCACACTGTTCGACGCATGAGACATGACAATCTAGTTAGCCTTCTTGGTATTGTTTTAATTGTCAAATAACAAATTATTCTCAATGAAAACAAGACAACATAAGGGCCTACTAGATTATCATGTCACAATGCGTACAATGTGTGAACTCAGCCTAATTGTTCAACCTATGAAATAAGTGTTCGAAAAGGGTGTTACGCCTACTAGCTGTTGGCTTAACAAGGTCAAAATTTGAAAAAAATAAAGTTAATGGTAACTAAAAAAAAAATATTTTAGACAATTTTAAATTTTGTGTGTTTCTATTTTAAAACTATTATCCAAAAAATTAATTTTTTTCCGAATTGTTTTTTTTTTGTCAAAATAATTATTAATATCTTATATATATTATATTCCACTTTCTTATTGATTGCCCGATTATGACGGAAATTAGGCATCTGTATTTTGGTGAACTCGTTATTGGCAGAAATGAGATCTTGGATCTCCAATGGAGCGAATTGGAGCCTGCTTGCCTCCTAAGATTTTTAAAATATATAATATTTAAATAATTGTTCTGATCTAAAATCATCTTTGTGCGGGGAACGATGCGGTATCTTGGTGACGAGCTGGCAACCGTGTGTAGTACTGGCATGAAGATGAAAAAAGATCAGGCTGACGGTTTATATACCAGGCCTTTAGTATACTTTTAAATGTCTTTTATTTTTGAAAATTATTGTTATTATTAAGGGATAAAAAAAAAAAAAGATAAATAAAGACAACAACAACTAAACTATAAGAAGATAAATCTAATAGATTAACATTTTTGAACTATAATTATACTCAACTCTATTCGTGACTCACATGCCGCAGAGATCAAATAAGTGAATGCTGCCAACATGTTAAAGAGGGCCTCATTTGCCATGTCTGGTTTACCTATTTTAACTCTAGCAGTCAAAGGGGCTACAGGCAGCTGGAACTTTTTTTGAATTAGTTAAAGGAATAACCAAAGAACATAAATTATATTATAAATATGACAAATTTTTTTATTTTCCATCAAAGCTTTAAAATAGTAAACAAAATGGACAGTTGGTAAATAGCGATTTACCAATAAATTTCTTCTAAATTATACACTTTATATATGCATTCAGTGAAAATGGTCAAAGTGATTCTACCTAAAAGTGGACAAAATTACCTAAAAATGTTGTGGTGTTATACCCGTTACTCGTAGGAAAAAGTATACTAAAGTTCGTGCAATTCTAAGTAACAGGCAGAAGAAAGCATTTCCGACCCCATAAAGTGTATATATTCTTGATCCGCACTTAGCGAGCCGAGATAGACATGTCCGTCTCTGTCCTCTGTCCGTCTGTCCGTCCGTCCCGTCCGTCCGTCCGTCGTCCGATCTGTCTGTGTCGAACACTGGTCTCAAACACTATAAGAGCTAGAGCTACCAAATTTTCAGTGTAGTTTGTCTAGCACGCAGATCAACTTTGTTTCAAATTTTTGCCACGCCCCTGCCGCCCCCAGCAATTTGAAAAAACCTCTTATCTCCCACAATTTTGAAAATAGACTTCCAAACCTTCGTAGACATATATCTTAATCTCATTACCTATCTAGCCGCCATACATTATTTTCGATCAGATGAACGATAAAGTAGAGTTGCCGCCCCCCAATTTAGAAAATTCCTCATATCTCCGCACAATTTTGAAAATAGATTGTTTAACCTTCTGGGACATATATTTTAATAATTCATTCACTATCATCAGCCATACATCATTTCCTGATCAGATGAACGATACAAAGTTACCTCCCCCGCAATTTGAAAAAAACTCATATCTTCAAACAATTTTTGAAAATAGACTGTTAAAACCTTCTGAAATATATCTTGAAATCCTTTATAACCTATCGATCCGCCATGCTTTCATTTTTCAGTCAGATGAACGATAGTAGAGTTGCCGCCCCCTGCAATTTGTTTGAAATACCTCAAATCTCTCTTTGCAAATTGGGCGATTATTGAACCCATAGACATATATTTTAATCATCACTACCTATCGATCATAACACATAGTTTCCTGATCAGATGAGCTAAAATTGCCGGTTATTCTCCCCGCAAATTTCAAAAATATATTAATTAAAAGGAAATCAGAATTTTATTAAGGGTTGCATATTTGGTAATCGTTTAACAATTTCCTATAAGATGGGGTTCAAAATTTTGGAGGACACTTTCAATTTTTTGCAACCTTATTTGTTTTACGGCTAAGTTTCAGAAAAATTGAGGTTCACGATTTTTGCGCTATGGATTTTTGTTCGAGACTTTGTATGGCCCAAGTTTAATTAATAGATAAGCCACTAATTTGTTCAAAATTTAAAAAATATTCAGAAACTTACGATTTTATTCCTCCGACTAGTTCTCGTTTTCAAATTCGGTCTATCGGAATTGGTAAGAGTCTGATAGCCAAAAAAGGATTGAATGATTCGGTTGTAAATTGAATGAAGATCAATGGAAATTGGAAGTTAAAAGCCGAATCGCACAATAGGTTAATGGAAAAGAAACCATTTACCATTTGCATTTTGTATATTTAGCTCCGTACCCAAGGCAAGTTGTTCAACTTTCTTGTTGCATCACTTGTTGAATTCTCTTTACGCAAAAAAGTCAGTATAGCTTAGTTCTGAAAAAACATTAAAAAACATCCAAGTTCCAGACTCTGCCTTCTAAGTTTTAATTGCTTGAATTGGGAATAAGGTTCTGTTACCTTTCCCTATATAATATTTTTGATATATAGTAAAATATATGGTACCACTGGCTATTTTAAGTGAAGTAGCGTTTTGTCGATGCTCTGTTGAACTGTGAACATTCAAAGCTCGATTGAAATTAATTTATTTCAATCTAATAAGCTTAACCATTTGAACTTATCTAAGTTGTTGACAAATTTACCACTTTCTTTTTCAAATTTCATATCAACATTTGGGAATTGTTAAAAAAAAAAAAACACAAAAAGTATTTTTAATCAAAACATTTTAACATATTTGTGAAACAATATTAAATAATACATTTTGCACAAACATGCACATACAAATGCTAATTAAATTTGGTAAAAAATAAAAAGAAGAAACAAAACAAAACATTCTTATCCAAATTCGGATCATCGATCTCCATTTATAGACAAGTTGTCTACATCATGTTTTTCTGCTACTCACTTACCGCAACGCATCAGTCAACACATCTGTCATTTTTGATAGCTTTTTAAAAGTATTTTTGATATCTTCACTACCATTTTATTGTTTCAACCTTCGCGTCATCTTAGAACGACTTTCGCTTTTCGGGTAGCAAGCAAATTGATGCCGCCACTCGATTTGCATGTGGGCGCCTAATTAAGGCCGTTGCATATTATTGACCGACTCTTGGAGTTGTGTGTTAATGTAACCAGACTAATAAACCAAAAATAAAACGCTGTTAATGTCATCATGATCGTCAAACAAGTTGTTGTCAAATTTCGGTGCGGCGTCCTTGAATCGCAGCCAAATGTTGACATTTTTTCATTCTACATTTCAAATGGTAAATCAAAGAAATTTTTGACAGTTAGTTAGAAAAATATTTAAATATGATTTTGTATGAATTATTCATGGGGCATTTCTTTAATATCTGCTTCTCTTTTAACAAAGGCCTCACTAACTTATGCTGTGGAACCGGCTCTTGAGGTCATTTTGGGTATTTTTTTTTTTTTTTTTTATATTTTTAACAGTTATTATTTCCTAAGTGCAAGATTTGTTCTGAAGTCAACCTCCACGTGCCAAGCAGTAGTCAGGTCGCTCATGTCCAAAATTAAATGTCAAAAGCGGATTTATGAAACTTGGAACGAGCTATTCACATCTTTTTTTTAATGGGCGTTTCAACAGCTTTTAATGTTATTAATAAACAAAGAAGAATTAAAATTGAAATAAGCATGACAAATGAACAATTTGCTGCCAAGACACTTAGAATGGAAATAATGAAGGTTTACCCGAAATTGTATATTCTGTGAACTTGATGTTGTTGTTTAACAAACATTCCATGCTAACAAGTTTATACTGCTAATTGTTTTTACCAGCTTTTCTGAAAGAATAAAACAATGTACTGAAATAGCATTTCCCGTATGCGTGTAGTGGTCTGTAGATAGGATATATAGTAGCGACCTGATCTGTTCCCAACTCTCTAAAAAAAAAAAAAAAACTAGCAATGCAAAATTTACCGTTAAGTCATAAAAAACGTTTTGGTGCATAACTATAGCCGCACTTCAAGAACGTCAGACAAACAATAGACAAATGTTAAGGAAACAATTTTTTTAAATTTATTTATACGATATAACGAAAATTAAATTATCCCAAACATTTCTGCGATTTTTTTAAACGAAGATATACCATTTTGAATGCAAGTACTCGAGCTGACTAAATGTTCCCTTGCCCATAAGTATGCAATGGGTGTCGTTAAAAACTTTTATTATAATTTAATAAAAATTACTAGGCGACGTACTGTTTTTTACTTAGCATACTTTTAGACAGCAAAATTAATTCAAATATCATGTAAATTCTAACACATGTATTCAAAATGGTATATATTCGTTTAAAAAAATCACAAAATGATCAGGGACAATTTATTTTAAAGCTAAGGAATAGTTTTTTACGATTAAATCAAAGAGATTTAAAACAGACACAAAATATGCCTGAAAATGGTCCAAATATGCACTTTTACCAACTATAGGCTTAAATTACAAAAAACCCAGACGTGATGGAGCATTTTGGCACACAGATTCGTGTTTAGCACTCGAAAACCTTTTAGAATAACAACCAGCCATTCAATAAATTGAAAAAAAGTTGAATTTTGTTGCCTTGTGTAATTTATAAATCAATTTTCAAAATTTATTGGCTTTACACAAATTAAAGTTTTAATCAGTTGATATGGAAAATAACTTAGAAACTCATTCTGCGAAGGAAGAAAGGATCGTCACAACGCAATCGACCTATTTAAGCTGCTGTGCTTATGGCTCTAAAATAGACGACATTCTTATAAGTTGAAGAAAAAATGTAACTATCTGTATTAGAGATAGGCGGCGGTCCCGCAAATCCCTGAATTTAAATGCTTCCTCAGGCAGGTCAGAAATATTTTTAAATCTTTTTTAATTAGAATTCCTAATTTTTAAAATTTTCATGTGATATCCTACTGAAATTAAATCTTTTAAGGTTTGGGATACGGAATTTTTGGGAATCCCATCCCGCGCCCATATCTAATCTGTATACTTCTTCTGAAACTTTAAACGCGCTTTTCTCCATGGTGATCCATAAATCTCCTAAACGGCACAACCAGATATATTTTTCAGGGATTGTCGAAGGGGATTTCCGATTATTATTAAAAATTTTTTAAACAATTTTTCTCAAATTTTGGTCGAAATTTAAATTTTTTCTTCATGAAAACTATTCCTTCGATTAATCTAAATATTCATTTATCCACTAAAGAATCTGACCCATTTTTTAAAATTGTGATAATCCATACCAGACATATCGAATTAGTAAAAACCTTAAAAGATACTATCTAAATAATTATTATTCGTATTTGTTCAATAATATCCATGATTAAAAAAATTATTTTTTGCGTATAGTTCCTTAAAAGATTTGATTTGATCCCGTCTTTCGGATTGATGTTTCAAGTTCGAAAAACTTGTAACAATCCCAGAATTCTTGTGTCAATTCAAATCTATTTTGATAATCAAGTCTTAGAATTTCGGGATTGGTTTGAGCAAATTAGTAATCAACCTAGGACTGACATTGTTCAGGATTCATTTTCATCTGGATCCAGGATCAAGTTGGATGAGGTTTGGTTTGGGGGTTCAAAACCGTGAGGAAACTATGGCTTCGGTTTGCGGACCGTTTCTTGGAACCCCTGAACCCCAATTTTTGGTTCGAGCCTCGGTTCAATTTCAGTAAATGATTGCAACAAGTCTTTCCAAGAGATGTCCAAATTCGCAAAGCTGGGCACTACCGCCAATCTCCTTCCCAATATGAAGAACGTAAGTCACGACTTCTGGTTCTGCCCTGCCCTGAGTCGACGGAAACAAATCATCTCGCTTCTCTTTTACTAATGGACGTTTCTGATCTTGCTGTGACTTCACTCACTCACTTTTCCGACACATTTTGGATTAAAGTGTAGGAGGAATGGATAGTAAGGTGTCTGGGACCAAATCCTTATGATCCTAGCTTATACTAACCTTACCCAACCCAACCTAGTTTAAGATAAGATATAGATGTTTGTCACTACAAGCTCATAAATTACAAGGAACAAACTTAGTGTTCAACTGATACCTGGCTTGCTAGACTAGGTACTATACTACCTATATGACAATAGGGCTATATTTTAAAGTCTTCGTTTTTAAGACCTTACCAAAATTTAAAGAGATATGCCGATTTACGTTGTCATGGACCATTTTCGAAGGAATCTATAACATTGTTGAAAGATTTTATATCTGTTCATTGCTTTCTTTTTCTCTCATAAACTTCAAGAAGACTTTCCTTAAGAACTTGATGCGTTGTAGAAATTACTGAATATTGTAGACCAAACTTTCTTTTTAAATAAATAATTCAGGTTCGAGGGGTCAAATTTGTAAGAGGTTCGGTTTATGGTCCGGTTGGAGCAATTTCAAAAACCCGAACCCAATCGGTTCTCAGGGGATTTTTTTTTCGTGTCGTGATCTGGTCGATTTTACATTGAAATGTATTTTGTCTGATCAAAGAAGTTGTATAGACAAAAAAATACTCTAAATACAAGTAAAAAAATTTTCGTAATATTGTTTAAAATATATTAAACAAATTAATTAATTTTCATTATTTTTGATGAAATTTTTTGTACGAAGGTTTCTTGGAAGATGAGAAAATGGACCTTAAGATTATTTAGAATGACGTTTTTTGAAATTGTAAATATGTTTTGGTTTAACTCACCCAGTTTTTTCCATCTTATTAGCCACTTCAATATTGCAAATAACGATTCTAGTTAAGACTGTACTTTGTCACGAACATAACTAAACCTCAAGGGGAGTCGTTAATAATAGCTGATATTGTTTTGACAGAGTAAGTCGGGATTTATACGATGAAGCAAACTTCATGAAATTTTCTAAGTAGGCGTGAAATTTAGAAAAAATCTTTCAGACCTTTTAAACGAATAGTAATGAAATACATTTAAATCTCTCGCCTACTAAGAAATCCGGTTCTTTCATCTTAAATCCGTCTAAGTCGGGATTTATACGATAAAGCAAACTTCATGAAATTATCTAAGTAGGCGTGAAATTTAGGGGAATTCTTTTAGACCTATTAAACGAATAGTTTGGAAATACATTGAAATCTCTCTTCATGAAGTTTTCTTCATCGTGTAAATCTCGATTTAGCCTGACATAAAGCATAGAGTGGGTGTGAATTTTAATTTGTATTTATTTGTATTCCATATAAAGATTACAAATATTGGATTTTGGAATTCTTTTTTGGCACTTTTTAAGGCCTACTTTTTGAAAGAAAGTAGAGAGCGTTCAGCAACATTTTTTCTTAAACTTTCACTAAAATCGCAAATAATGTGACTATTTTCAATCCCATTCGCTGATTACCAACAATAAACTTGCACTTCATGTATCTTAGTTTAAAATATAAATGTAAATTTATTTATTCATTTGTTTGCTATATTTTGGTACGTTTCTGCTTGTTGAGGTTGTTGTTGTTGTTGTTTGTCGAGTGACAATTTGCATATGAAAACAATAAACATAAATACAACTAATATGTATGTAAATTTTCCATGTGTGTGTAACGGCGTCTTCTTATCTCCGCATTCTGGCATTTAAAAATAAATAATTCACTGCCTCACAAGTGCCGCGATCTCGGCTCATTCACTTGTGGATGCGTTCGTAAATATTCCAATTGTCGGATCACATGTGGCGGCACAGCGGGTAGATGCTCACCCATGGGTCGATAACCATTGGCATCCGCTGTATATGTCAATGTAATGGGTAATCCTTCAAGCGAAACATATTGCACCACACCCACGGCACCGTGTTCATTGCCAGCTGCCTTAGTGGTGATGCCGTTGGAGGTTTGAAATTCGTACATATAATCACCGGCTGCATTGGGTGGTTTGTTGCGATAGTAAATAGTGTGGGCGGTTCGATCAGCAGGTGCAGACAAGGCGGCGGCGGCGGCGGCAATATACCACAGCATTGCTTGGATAAGTAGAAGCTGATCGAAAATTTATGGGAATTAGCCGCAAAAACTTTTGGATGACAGTGCACAAACCTGGCCAAACGAGTGTTGCGTACAGAACATCGTAATTAAATTTAATTTAACGGTTATTCCAGATGTTTTATTGTTTAATCTGGTTCAAGTTAACTTAAGCCGTTAGCAACTGCGACGAGATCCGTTAAGCTTGAGTGTTTATTTGGAACTGCTAAAAAAGCATTTGCCAAAATGCAAAAGGAAGCTTTTTAAAATCAAGATCAAGTTGGCTCTCTCTCTCTCTCTCACTCACGCTAAGGGGGAATTCTAAAAATCTCTGTTTTTTTGGGGGAAGTCAAAGTTAGCATAAACTTGCGCTTTAATGCAGATATGCAACCAGTTTGAGCTTAATGCCGAGTCGCTGATTTATGTTAAACTTGTGCTAATGTGGAAGCATTAAGCAAGTCAAAGATTCGGCCATTAGAGACAAACAATGAAGTTGTTTTGGTTATTTCTCGGTTATTTTTGGGTCTATTGGTAGGTGTGGCTGCATTTGTAGACTAAGACACAGAGAAAAAAAAGCTCAAGATCAATTTAAACTTTGCTGGTTAAAATGATCTTTTAAAATATCAATTTTTCCATAGAAAATATAAATAGTCTCTTAGACGTTTGCCCAAGCTCACGAGTTCGATCCCCAGACAAGGCAATATTTTTTTTTTTTTTAACAAAAGATCGTATTGATATTTTTAATATATCAAGTAAATCTTCGTCACATCGGAGTGATATGGATATGAAAAAATGTGGAAATGACTGCCATTTCATATCAATTTTTTCTCTGTGTATTTATGTATGTGGCTTCGAACAAGGTGACATATGTTGAAGCTTATAGTGGGGGATATAAAACCCCTCAAAGCCACAGACCCGCCGACATTAGTTTCGATACTAACTGATAACAACATGCGCATCATTTTGTTGCTTGCTCTCTTTGGCTTTGTGCTGCTAGCCACAGTATCGGCCCAATCAAATGATTACCAGGAAAATGATCTTGCTAATGAGGATGAGGAGGTGGAAGAAGAAGTGGTTGAAGAAGACGACAAAGAAGCTGAAGAAGACGAACCCGAGGAGGAAGATGATCAGACTGATGAGCCTCCACAACAAAATAATTAAGTAAACAATTGTCCCTTAAATTGACGTAACTCCGAAATGTACTATTATAATAATCCACGTAATTTTCTTTACTATATTTGAACAACTGTTTATATAAATTAACAAAAATGCGAATAGTTATATTTTTTTAATAATAAATTACACTGCAGAAAATTAATGTACAAAAACTAGGGTAAAACTAGAAAAATTATTCTGATAAAATTTAAGTGTCAAAAATTAATTTTAAACTAGCTGTATACCCGGTGCCGCACAGTGGGACGAGATCCATACAGTAGGGTATAAAATAGTAGGAGTGATCGTAAAATGTTAAAATTTTGAGCAGACGATCCGAACATAAATACAAAGGTTTGGAGAGAAAATTAAATGATGATGATGACAATCATAATTTATTTAAGAAAATATTCCGAGTACCCATTTGTTTGTCATAAGTTAGCGAAATTTTCGTATAAAAGACAAAGAATCACTAAAAAAAAAGTATAAAATATAATATTTTTAGATGAAATAATATTCAAAATCGACAATTAATTATACAAACAAACCAAAAAGAAAATAAAACTTAAAAAATTATTGCATCACAACGGTGTATCCGATTTAAGCAAACCAAATTGTGAAGTTACTATTATCACGTCTTCTAGCCGAGAAAAATAAGAGGTTCAAAAATCTTTAATGGTTTTTTTTTTTTCAAAGAGGACCAGCCTATATTTTAATGAACTATTTTTTTCTGGTTAAGGATATCCGTATACATACTTTACAAAAAATCTCACGATGGGACAATCAATAAACGCGCGAGAAAAGATATTTTTTTAAAATGCAATTTTTTAAGTAAAAATAATTTATTGAAAAAAATGTCTTAAATATTGTCTACGGTACGGCGGATATTAAAATGATGCTTTAAAATTATTTCCTTTCCTTGAAAAACAGACAACAAACCACTAAATTTCGCAAAAAACCTACTTAAGAAAAGACATTTTTGAACCTTTTATTTTTTCTCGGATAGAAGACATGAAAATAGTAAAATCACAATTTAGGTCGCTTAAATTTGTCGTTTATCTCGCGAACTGTTAGTGGTTAAAAAGTGTACAAAAATTTGATTATATTCTCGATGTGTAGAACTTTGAACTGATGATAGTGATTTTTTTTTAAAAACCAAAAAACAATTTAGGTGGCTGAGTTCACATTGTATAACAACTAAATAAATAATTAAAAAAAAAAAAAAGGCTAGGCTTCAACATCTGAGCTCCTAGAAATAATTTTCTCTTTGGAAATTATTTGATTATTGGAAACTAATGAATGAAAGGTTAAACACATTCTATTAAAATATCTTCATTTGTGGCGATAATATTTATAATGTTTCTTTCAAGATTCTTGAGATAATGTTGCTAATAGAAAAATAAAACTCCTAATGCCATCACTGCCATGCATTAAAATTTTTTGAACTGTGGAAGGCATATTATACCAAGAATAAAGTTAGACATATAATTTGTCACTATCTTTAGTGTATACTTCAAATTTATCATTCACTTCGAGATTCAGTGTCCAAGTGAAGTAAACTGCTGAAAAGGCATATATTTTGAATTTTTTCGATTTTTTTATTAATTAAAAATTATAACTAGAAAACAAAAATTATAATAAAAATCTTTATCGTTACAAAGTATATAATCTAAAGATTATCATACAATAAAATTTTAATATCTAAAACGATCTTTGCATGCGAAATTATGACAATGTTGCTTGTGTTCTGATTTGTTGTATGGTAACAACATTCAACTTCAATGCTCCATACCTTTGTTCTTAAACAAGCTAGAACCACAATTGTTGGACAAAACATGCAATAATCATTTCTTAATTGAACAAAACAAAAAATTTCAAAAAATCTTTTCTGCTACCAAACCGGTTCATGAACCAAACCTTATACACTTTTGACCCCTCGAACCTGAACCATTTATTAAAAAAAGGTTCGGTTCACAATATTAAATAATTTATTTCTACGATACAAAATCTTTATGCGAGTCATCAAAAAAGTCTTTAAATGTCTATTAGGAAGATTGGAGACGTCCATTAAAAAATATGAGACAAGGTGATTGTCGAGTTCGCTATGTTTGTTCAGGTTGAGGTCGCTTACCATTCCCAGTTTGCTTTAAGCTCTTAATAATTTCGTTAAATGCGCTTGCACGTTGCCATAGGATATCTCGTTCTCTCTCGTTCAGCAGGCGTCCTTCCCTCTGAAGGCCTGACTATCCGATCATTGGTCGTCTGTCTGTCCATCTAACAGTCTGTATGAATGCGACGATCTCAGAGATAATACAAGTTAAAGCGAACACTTTTTGCATGTAAGCCATTAGAAGATCAAGTTTAGTTCAGATTTGGACAATTTATCCCCTACCTCACAAGCCGCATTAAACTGTCTATAATTTACTTAGGCCAAAAATCACAATAATCTTTGCATGATGATATTCGCTTGCAAGCAAATGTCAAAAAAAAACATCACAAACTCAAACTCACCCGACTGCAGCGCTCTTACTTGTTTTTTTATATTCCTAACAATGAGATTATGGCTAAGAAAGAAGCGTATTAGGGGACTTGGAACAGTCCCTTTTTCGTAGGGGTCTAAAAGGTGACCGATACGCTAAAATACGTGTACCAATCTAAAAACAGATTTGGGGAAAAATTGCGTGTTTATTAATGATGAGAAATAGCCTCGTATATAGAGCAGAAAAAATGATATTCAAATCAAGATTTCCCGATTGAATTAAGAATTCATTGACATGTTATTTTCTGATTGATTGTGCTTCGATGTTTTCACCATTTATTATTTATTTTTTTTTAGCTCTTTAGGAAAGGTCATGGTCTAAAAACATTATTCAAAATATAATATGATAATTATACCCCAATTATGTCAAATTGGCTTGAAATTTGATCAGAAAATAACTTTTTAAAATATACAAAAACTGGAAATGCTAAAGGTTTAAGGCATTTAGTCACAGCGATTTATGACGGACATGTTTCGTGTATGCTAAAAATATATTGTTTGTACTGATTGAGTTTGAATTATATTTGAAACGGGTTGTGGCAATACAGAAGCGAAAGCGGGAAAGTTCTTTGACAAGACAGGCCCCACTGTGCGCATGTGCAGACCCCATCTCAAGACCTTGCACGACTTGGCCACACACACTGACAGGCAGAGGCATTAGCATATCTATGATTGAGGCCTTACAAGTTGCCGCCGCTGCTGCTCAAGGTGTCAAACTGCAGAATCAATCAGTCCATCAATTAATAACATTTGCATAGAAAGAATAAATTATTAAATTTTACGCGAAAGCAGTGAGACCAACAAATTATGAAATATTTATCAACAACTTTTCACACATAAATCTTCAAGACAAACAAGTCATCTTCCATAGTCTTAATTAAATAATGCCAAATGGTTTAGCCTTAGAAGCTGTTGCCAAACTAAAACACGAATAACCCGAAAATAGAAACAGAAGTTGTTAAGTCTAAGAAACTGACTTTTCCAGTTCCAAATGCGTGTGCGAACAATTTGTTTGTTAGCAGCTCCATGGGGTAGCTTTCGTCTAGCTTCGAAAACAAAAGACTTAGGCAACGAACTCAGCGGGCATCGTCTCAATCAGAATCAGAATCAGTCTTGACTTGGCTTCGATACGCTCTAGAACTTAATTTGGATGTCATTTTGGATACGGAACTGTTAGATTATGAAAAAGATCGTTAAATCCTAAATTCCATGTTTCGTTATAATTTGATGGCCTAATTTTCAATGATTTTTATCTGATTTTATAAGCGTCAGCCAAAAATTAACATGAACAATTTGTGAATATTCTAGAAACTAAAGCATGAGCTTCCGTGTTGAATAATGGTAGAGTTATGTATGTACATGATGGAAATAATTAAATTTTGGTTTAACCCTCTAATGTACAAAAGATGATGATCATTTTAATTTTGATTTTAATTTGTTTGTTTTGTTTTAAATAAACGCCAGAAATTGTGAATTTAACAAGTTTTTATTTAAAAGGAGAAACACAAAGTCTTAAACTTATTTTTTGTGAGGTGGTGTTAATTGAAGGTTTTATAATACTTTGTAGTGGTAACCCCAAAAGCAACTTTGTAAAAACTAAAAAAAAAAAAACAGCCCCAAAGCTGAGGTTCTTTTAATCTCTTTACTTGTGTGCTTTTTTTAAGCCCAAAGTAAAGGAAAAGCTGGAGAAGGTGACAGGTTGTAGTAAAGAACTTTTAGTAACATTTTATCAGCTATTCTGTAGGCATGGGCTGAACCCACTACTACTTACTGCACCACAACCGGCCTTATGTCAATTATTGCACTCAAATTATGGCAATATTTTGGGAAGAGGTCTTGGATAAAGGCTAGTTCAGTTCAGTAGATGCCCGTGTATAATGCTAGCCAAGCAAAAAATTCAAAAGGCTTGAAGCTTTCTTAAAATTTTGTCAAATTTGCGCTATGTTCTAAAAAATTTAAGACTTGTGCCCAAAAAGCTCGATCGGTGGAAAAAAATGTATATATGATCTGATAATTTTTCTTAATGGACCAAGCCAACATGTTCTAAACACGAAAATTGTCATAAAAATTCGAAATATTCAGCCATATTCTGAATACCACTCGGGTGACTAAATCTAATAGCTGCCATAGGAACGATCGGTCGAAAACTAAGTCTTTGTGAGAAAAACTTTTTTGATTTCTATCGTAGCGTCTCCAATCGTAGTATATATTAGTTTTATATGTTTCCACACAATTTCGAAAAAATTAATGAAAATCGGATGACTATAGCATATAGCTGCCATATAAACGGTCGGTAAAAAAACTACTTCTAGTGAGAAAAACTTTTTTGTTTTCCATCACAGCGTCACTATCTTAGAATATGTTTGTAATATATGCTTCCCCATATTTCTGGAAAAATTTATCGAAATCGGATCACTATAGCATATAGCTGCCATATAAACGGTCGGTCAAAAAACTAGTTCTAGTGAGAAAAACTTTTTTGTTTTTCATCGTAACGTCTCTAATCTTGGTATATATTAGTCTTATATGCTTTCACATAATTTCAGGAAAAAAATTATCAAAATCGGATGACTATAGCATATAGCTGCCATAGGACCGATCGGTCGGAAAATGTGTTTTACTAAGAAAAGTTTTTTTTTTTGGTATCAAATTTTAATTATCAATGATTTAAAAATTTTAAATATCTTATATCTATATCCTATATATATTTTACCGGTTAAATCAGTTGGAGTAAAGTTTTTCAAGTGTATTAAAACTTCGGCACAGTCGAAGTTAGCTTTGCCTTCTCGTTTTTTTTTAATTTGACTGTAAAAGTATTAAATTGTATTTTAAAAAAGCGCTCAAATGCAGCAATCCGACATAAAATGACGTTTATTCAAGATTTAAAGGAAAATTTTAAGACTAAATTGTTTTTAGCTGTTTTTTTTTTTTTTTTGACTCTTTTATGATTATAAATGCTACAAAAATTCTCCCCCAAACATAAACTCAAAATTTTGTAATGAATTTTGGCACGCTTAACACGTAAATATTCATGAAAGAAAAATCGATTGCCTTGTTATCAAGTTAATATCGATAAACGGTTTCAATAAAATCCATTTTTTCGAAATATGCCTTTACTTAAATTCTCATACCTTTTTATGTTTTTACACCGATTTGAAAATGCAAATATACCAAATAAGATAAGGATAAAAACGCCTAGACAAATTTTTCATATTTAGACAACAATTTGCTGGGTTGAGTGATTTAAATGCTATGAGTTCAAAATAAAACAACATTTTTTGCAAAATTATAAAACCTTATTTTAACACTTTTAAAATAAACACCACCACATTTGTTTAAACTTTTAACCACTAGGTATCTAAGTATCTAGGTATCAAAAATGCAATAAGATCAGTTCTCAAGCTTTTAAAAAATAGTATCCACATACTTTAAAAACCAATTTTTGAAAAAATCTACCGGACGGTTTAGACTCTGATTTCCAAAGACTTTGTCTCTAAGACTTTTATTTCGATTGTCTTGAAATTTTGGAAAAATATTAAAGACAACTTGTAAAAATTAAACATTTAGAGAGTATGATAGCAATAAAATTTTGTCCGTTAAAATAATAAGACCGGATGGTTCTTAAACGCGGAACGACCAGTCTCAATAAAAGCGTTCTTACCTTAAGCCCACCATTCTCAGTATAATAAAAAACGGAACTACTATTAAGAACGAAAAACACGGTTTTCGGTACATTTTAAAGTGTACTTTTTCTGAGTGTAGGGCATAGGCTGTGTGCATCTCTAATTTAGAGTCAGTTCCAGTTGCATTTCACTTCAACTCATTAATATAATTCAACTAAAATATGCCAATTTTTAACCGTATAAATCAAAAGTCATCTGCTTTAGAGTATATAACATTTTTTCATGACAAAACTTTTTTTTAAAATAATTTTTAATGCATTTATTTGTTTGTTATTTTCATCGCATTTGACTGATGACTATATTCCAGCTCAGTTGATCAAAAACCAAAGACCGTCTTACCCGTTTATGGGTTAATGACTTGAACAAACAGTTAGAACAAAAAAAAAAACGGGTCTATCCAAATTCCATTGAGTTCAACTCACCTTCCGTTCAAAATCGGAACTTTGCCATCATAAATTTGGTCGAGAACACCAGTTACCATACTTAGCACATCCATAATATTTTGCGGTGACAAACGGGATCATAAAATATTTAATAAACAAATATTAGCTACACGCGATAAACGGAAATGAATGAATTAATAAAAAAAGAGACAACAACACACAAATATACAAATACACAATGGCTGATGAAGCCAAAACTATTGGCATTTTGTTTATGTTTATTGGTTTTTCGTCGTTTCTTGGCTCTGACTCGTTGTTTTCCTCATATAAATTTGAAAACGCACGCTGGCCGGGCTGGCAGTACGTTAACTAACTTTGAACTTAACAGACGTCGTCGCGTTTGATTATTATTATTTTGGTGACCCCGCGTGAATTTTTGTGAAAATTATGCGTTACTTTGTAAGCCAAGGTCTGGTGATCTACCCAAATAGATAAACTGATAAGATCTCGTTTCATTTTGCAGTTTATCACTTGGCTGTGGCTGGCTTTGCTCTGGTGTCAACTGGATGCCAAATTAGTGCGCATTCGTCGTATACGACGTTTAGTGGGTGACAACAGTGAGCGGGATGCGCAAATAACGGATTATCGTGTCTCACCGCAGGATGAGGAGGGTGTCTTTAAGTTCGCCTTTAAGACCAGCAATGGCATTGATGTACAGACTGCGGGCAATGCCCTGGAAACTATTGGCATTTATAGTTATGTCTCACCCGAGGGTATGCCAATTGAGACACGCTATATAGCCGATGAGCTGGGCTTTCATGTGGTGGGCCGACATCTGCCACAGCCGCCACCCATACCGGATTATATACTGAGATCATTGGAATATATACGCACCCATACAGAGGATGGCAAACTAAAGACGACGAGTGGATTCTAGCTGCCATCCGCAACACAGAATTCCCAAACAAGAAGAAGGCTGATATCATACCATTATAGCATGTAGTAACCAATTTTAATATCTTAGCCTTAGAATGTATCTAGTTGTTGCTAGTTGTCGTAAGTCATCCCAGCATACAAGGCAAATGTATCTTCCGTCATTTCAAATTTATTACACCTCCCACACCACACCCAAAATCGAACACAAATAACTTACGGTCTATTGATGACCCCAACGAATTCTATCGAATTATCACATTAACTTTGCTTCATCATTATCATGTGACGTGTGCGTGTGTGTGTGTCTGATTAATATTTATGTCTATTCTCAGATTTCAAAAAATTCAAAACTGGATGCGTCTTTTGTTCAGGATTTTCTTTCCGGGTACCACAAAAACCAAATTCAATGCCCTCAACTAGAGTGACACACACACACACACAATAAATAGAGAGACATTTGCCTAGCATGGAAACAAGTTCGGCCATGAGCGAACTTAAATGAAAATGTGCCCAGAATTTATATTGAGAAATCGATTAAATAACCCAAGCTATCCCCCTTCGAGTTATTTTTATTTTCTTGCTAATAATTTACATCTTGAAAGTAAGTAAATTGGAGACCAAATCAATTATATTTTAAGGTCATTAAATGCTTATCCATTTTCAGATATTGACAGAAGTGAGCCACCTTTACAAAGAGCCATTTAGGTCACTTACTTATGATACTAAAACAATAAGCAATATTTCAACTGAACTGCATACATCTAGCATGATTCTTAATAGAATTATGATTATCTGAGACATCAAGCGCTGTCTTGCCATTATAAAATATTTAGCTGGGTGCGATTTTAGCTCAACACTCAATTCTAATTTAAATGTTGAATATCTCGAGATTAATACAAGCATGTTTCATTATGATAAAGGGCACCTGAAAGTATGCTATGTTTATAAATAGTAATTATTGAGAAAAATATTTTATATATATTTGCCTCAAAACCTATTAATTTTTGTTGATAAGAAAAGTCTCTCTTCCGAAATAAGAAAAAGTGCCTTCTGAGGGAGAAGATAGCGATTCTTTCTGGAGTTAGGAATAAGTGTCTTTTCGGGATAAGGGTCTTTTCGGGATAAGGGTCTTCCTAGGGTCTTCCTAGGGATAAGCACGCTTTTTTCATGTTTGATAAAAAAGGGGCTCCTGGGAAATACGAATGAGATACTTTTTTGAGATAAGAAACCCTTTTCTCCTGGGGTAAATTAAAGCGTTATTTTTCTAACTCTATTAGCCTACCAGCTGTGTCTGCTGGCTACACCTTTAGGACTCCTTGTACCCTCCTAGAGGGGCTCCTTAAGGTGCATATCTGTCGGAGAAAAGGGCCTTTTTAACATATATGAAAAAAGTGTTCCTCAGGGACTCCTTAAAAGAGTGATTACGGTGTCCGAGAAAGCTCACTTGTATAATCCTCAAAGACTGCGAGCTGACTCCTTTATTCACCCATGATTTTTTTTTCAATCATCCAAGGTAATTCAAACGGAGTGTTTGTGGTTTGCTTTTGGGCTCCAATAATAATCGGGAGAGGGAGCCTAAAAAAAAAAATTAAAATCTGGCGGCTGTCCCAAACCAAAGTAGCCATGCCGAACTTCTTTCAATGTCTTGGCTTTTTAAGAAAAAACTTTTTTTTAGAAAATTGTTCTTAGGCGGGGTCGAACACAGGATATCCCGCACAGTAGGCTTACACACTACCACTTGCACCATTTCCAATTTTGCTTACAATATTAATATTAATCTAATAAACTTCGAGAACTGTGAAAAAGATTGAAAAATTTCCAGAAAAGCAATTGCTCGGCCTAATTACGTATTTTAAAACGCTCCCATATAAGAACTAGAGCTACAATTTTTTCAGAGTAGACTTGTATCGGCTGCACGCAGAAAAAAACCGCATAACTGCCACAATTTTGGACTTAGCTCGAACCTTTTAGAAATATATTTTTATTATCATACTTATCGATACCCCATACACCGTTTCACGGTCAGATGAACTATAGTCGAGCTCTAAGCAAAACAAATAATTACGTTGGGCATTTTGTGATGTAATATTTTTAAATACCCCTTTCCCTGAAGTAACGGGTATATCGAAGTCGGGCAGAGACGAGTTTTTACTTACGCTCTCGTTAATCCTACGTAGGAGCGCTCTATATACACTCCTAAGAGTTGTTATCAAGCGACACCCGTTAGACTCCTACTAGGAGCTTTCCATAAACAATCCTAAGGGGTGCCTGCTAGGGGCTCCCGTTTCAATCCTACTATGAGCGCTCCATAAACACTCCTAAAAGGTGTAGCTGTGGGAGTCCCTTTCCAATCCAGTTTAGGAGCGCTTCGGACATGGTAGGCTGGGTAGTAGTCAATCACTATTATGATTATGATTATTTATTTATAGTTTGAAGTAGTTTTCCTTCACGTAACGCGCGATTTACGAAATAAAAATCTGAACGCACGATTCACGCATACAATTTTTTGAGCGTTTGGCGTCACGCACGATTCATGCACGATGAAAGGAGAGCCCACTAATGATCACGCACGATAAAAATGCATACCTTATATATCTGTATTTCATCTGCTTTAAGTGCAGTATTCTTAATATCTTTTTCGGCCAGCGTTTTTATTGTGAGCTTTTTAAACTTAGTTTATATAAGTCCGATTTCACTTTCCAAATTTCCACAATTGATCATTTTATTTCACACGTTACATCTTTATAAAGCGGTCAGATTTTGCCAAAAGCGCGAGAGAGAGAGACTACGTTTGAATGTATGTGTGTCTAAGCGTTGTTCAAAACAGCACCGCTATTTTAGCTTGGATATGTATGCAATTCTATTAACGGTTTTATGACCACGGTTTGTATAGAGCAGCTGCGAGCAGCGGAATCACGAAATCAAATGAAATCAGTTTTAGGAATACTATTATTAATCAAATATAAATGATATAACAATTTCGTGAATAACGAACGGATGCATCCGTGAAGCACGAAATTTCTGTATTTTTTCACGATCACGTCGTGATTCTTTTAAATTCATGTTACGCACGCACCTCTACTTAAAATATCCAGTCAAAGATTGATTCGATATGTCAATCACAGTTCCTTAACCATCGGTAAGCCGATATAGCTCATCTTTAATTTATAGTCAAAAAAAATGCATGTGATTCGATCTAGGCAAATCATTTCAATGCGTGACTACCAAAAATTTAAGAATATATTTGTGTTCACCACAGACCCATGATCACTGAACAGCTTACATAATTGCATTATTTATAAGGCATACTCTTAGGGTTTATAAAAAAACGACGTTGAAAGTAAAAATCTTTTAAAATTTGACTGTAAGAGTATGCTACATAAGCAAGCTTTAAATATATCATTGATCAGGTATCAAATTGTTCTGCTGAAAAAGCCAAGTTAATGTCAATTTCAAAATGATTTTTTTGCCATCCCATGGACGACATTTATTAACGATAACTACCAACTAAAACGTACGAATGAATGTATATCTCTAAATAACAATGACTGGGCCACAATATTAAATCTTGTGGATAATATAAGTGAATGTTCTGTGACTTATTGTTGATCCTTCTGAGCTGGAGATGGCGGATGTGAGCGAATATATTCCAGGGCGCGCAGCACATAGGCCGGAATTGGAGGCGGTGTGGGCAAATGATCTCCAACGGGATGATAACCCTCCTCATCGGCTGTGTAGCTCAGTGAGATTTTTTCACCCTCGGGCGAGACATAGGCCAGGGCCCCACTTACTCCATTGGGATTGCCGGCCTCCTGGTATTGTATGCCATTGCTCGTCTCATAGGCAAACTGATAATTGCCCTCGGCATCGGCGGCCTCATTCTGGAAGCTGCGTATCTGGGCGTCTTTGTTTATGTTATCGGCGCAGGCGCAGCCAATCAAAGCGAGACAGAACAACTAAAAAAATGGTAAGCTATGCGTTAAGCAGGTCCACTTCTTTACACTTCTTCAGGGCACTTACATATTTGTACATGTTGTTGAGTAAACTTGAACTTGTTGTAAGGAGGCTGCTTGGATGGCAACTGTTTACTTTGCTCAATTCAAGAGCGGCTTTTATATGGCGTTGGTTGTTGGGGATGCCAGTAAACAAGTTTTCACTGCAGGGAACCACAATAATTGCCAAAAACGCACACAAAAAGCTTGCATTATCGTATTTTAATAATGAAACAATAAGAGCCACGGTAAACTATAATCGAATTGCAACAATACTTGCCGTACTTTAAAACACATGAGTCATTTGCCAACAATTTATGTTCATGCTTTAATTTTTTGGTTTCATATTTTGATACTTATAAAAATTCCCCTTTAATTTGGTTATGGCATTCAATGAGGGTGCCCTGGGCCACTGTTTTTTTTTGGGTTTTGAGTGGCAGGTGCGATGGCCCCGGCTTTTGGAAAGGTGTTGAAATTGTTATGATTTTCTTTAGATTTCTGTTGAAGATGCGCAAGGTCACTGGAATTGCCCCCCTGGAGGGCCAATAAAGATCATCGTTGAGTTGATCTATTATTAAAATAAATGTGTGATTTCTGTTACCCCACATTTAAAGCTGTTGATTAATTGTTAATATTTGAAGTTCAGCGCTTTAATTAATTGCCTTTGGGGCCAAAAAAGAAGCATTTGAATGTCGAAAGAAAAAAAGCTAGAAACATTTGCAAAATCGTTGCGTGCTAATTGAGAGGAATACATTATGTCAACAAGGAAACAAACACAATTAAAAAAACAACTGCTAAACCATAAATCAATGGTCAACAAAAAATGAAATTTTATAAAGTGTGCCAAAAAATAAACTTGGAATATGACCTAGCTTACATTGAAGAGCAGATCGAGTGGAGCACTTTTTCACTCTTGATGGGTATATGGCCCATAATTAGTTTGTTGTGAATTGTTCTTCCAGAAGAAATTTATTTGATTTCATTTTGAAATTTAATTATATTTTTACCACAATATTCTACGCGACTTTCCCTTAATATTAATCATTAAATTCCATTTAATTCTTAGTTAATCAATTGTTGTCTTAACATTTTTGGTGATTGTTTGATAAAGTGATTCACTTATTTCTAAGCAGACATCGTTTTTCAAATATTTCATTTTGTGTTTGTTAAGTCGTCCCAGTAATTGGCTTTCCATGGTCGTGACTCTTTAAATTAACATTAACTAATCAAAGTCATATTTTAATATTGTGTTAAGTATAAATTTCAGAAATTTTAAAAGATTTGAATTTTAATTTGGTGTGAGGGTTGTAAATATAGCAAGGCCGCAAACCTCAAAAATTTTAGAGGTTCGAACCCGTGAAGAATCTTTGGGTTCGGTTCGCGGACTAGTTCCTGGATCCTTTAAAACCCATGTTTTGTGTCGAACCTTGGTTCAATTGGACAAAAAACGCTTGTTTTATCTTTATTTATACGTTTCAATTGGATTAAGGAAAATTAAGTTGATATAATCGATTCAATTAGCCGACATTAGTCATTATTAAGATTCTAGTCTAGCTACAGATAACACAAGTTAAAAGAAATTGATTTGTTGCCAACCTTCGGAACGATTCATTGAAACTATCCTAAAAATCTTGTAGCCGTCCCAAAATTCTAATTTCAATTACTGACGCTACTTGTAAAAAAAAATTCCTTCAACGAGATTTAATTTAAGAACGAAAAGAAACCGAAATCGAAAATCAATTCCGTGTGTTGTTGAAATAAGCCTATTTCTAGTTAAAACCAAGCACACCCGAGGTAAAGACGGAATCAAGACAAGAATTTTGGAATTGCAAATTCCGTACTCAAGTAAATCCATTCGTACTTGGTTTGAGAAAATCCTAGATCGACCACAATAGGATTGATCTGACATCGATTGCGATTCATTTTAGTCGGGAATTTTTCGGAGTTTTCCTCTGTGTATGCTTTAATTTTTCCTGGAGCTGTTTATCTCTAATAGCTCTCAGATTATAAAGAACAAGTTTTAGAGTTAAAAATGCTCGTACAACTTAGTAAGCGCAATTTTTTTTATGACTTCGTTTTAAGACTTCTGTTCTGTTAGACAATTTTCGAAGGAATCGATTACATTATTGATAGATTTCATATTTGTTTATTGCTCCCGTTTGCTCTTATAAACTTTCCTACTTTGCTATCAGACGTAGAGTCATTTAAAGTTTAAATTTGGATAAAACTCATTAAGAATTTCTTTCTTTGTAAAATTACTTATTATAATTGTGAACCCTACCTTTTTTTTAATAACTGGTTTGGTTCGGGTTCAGGTTCGAGAGGTCAAAAATGTAGAAGGTTCGATGTATGGTCCGGTTCGCTCAATTCAAAAAACCCGAACCGAACCGGTTCTCAGGGGTATTAAAAGAGAGAGTTGCAGGCAAGAAAAGTTGCAGGATGACTTGAATATTTTGAAAAAAATGGTGTATTATGTTTAGATAACAAATTTTATTCTGTTGACTTAAAACCAAATTTTATAATTTCCCAACAGCAGATTAAACCGTAATAACATGAAAAAAATGTTCAATATCACGATAAGTTAAATTAAACTATAGAATAATTTTTTGATAAAAATTTTTGCTGAAGCATGATAATATGGAGTAAGATAATATTGCCTCAGGTTTTGCTAAAATCGGCTTATGAATTGTTGATCGCGAAAACCACTTCTGTTTTTGTCCCTTGAAAAGTAAAAAATGTTCAAAATCTTCCTAAGCACCAATTATAGGGCTAAGTAATTATAGGCTAAGTATGAGCTATAAGCGAAAATAATATGACAAAATAAGAATCCGTTGTATTTTGCCTTTTTTTTTCACTTCAAATGTGTACGACGGTCCCTTTCGACATAATGGAAATGCCCATATATATATATAAGATATATAATCTATTTACTATTTATTCTGGGTTCAGCTTAGCAAAACAAAAACTTCTTTAAGCAAAGAGTCCGTAAATTAAAGTTATTTTTTGACAATGAAAAAAAATCAACTGTTATTTGCGAACTCTGGAAAAAGTGGCTAATTTTTTTCTTCGATCGCTCAAATACATTTATAGGGCATCAACCAAGCTTTCGCCATTTAAGTATAAAATGTTTAAGACTAATTTGTAGGCCTATTTCTTAGCTGTGGTTCTGAATATACTAGGTGGGGTAAAAAGTACCGCCAGAGTGCGCTGCTATTGCAAAAAAGACATGTGAAATATTGACAGCTGATTATTGTTGACTTGTTTGGCATCGTGTTGAGAATAGAAAAGAAAACTATTTTCGTTCTTTCATAAAACATTATTTTTTGAGAGACAAAACGGCGAAGGAAACAAATGAAAATTTAGAAAAGATCCACTATTACACACCAGAAAACAGAATGAGTGCCCGGCAATGGGCTGAAGCCGGCACTAGTACTCCAAAGCGGCCATATCATACTCTTCGTGGACTACCTCGAAAAAGGAAAAACCATCAACAGCGAGTATTACTGAGCATTATCGCTGCGAAATGGACTCACCTGAAGCGAAGACAATGCGCCGGCACACCAGAGTATCACAACCATGACTAAAATCACCATTGGGCTCCATTCCCCACTACTCTGTACTGGCTATTTCTCTTCCTAAACCTCAAAAGAAGACTCATCAACCAAAAAATTCAGCTCTTGCAAGTAGATTATCGATGCCGCGGAGCAGTATTTTGCAAACCTTTCGGAAAATTACTTTTCGTACGTTATCAGAAAGTTGAAAAATCGCTGAAATAAGTATATCGACCTAAAATGGGACTAAATTTAACAAAATAAAAAAAAAATTCTAAAAAAAACATTTTTTTCATTTAACTTTCTGTTTACGATTACATAATTCCACATTTATGGATGACTTATTTCACTATAGTAAAAATTTGTAGCACTGTGTAAAACAATGAACAAAAATTTAAATCTGTCTGTTTACAAATTTGTTTATAGTGCATTTGATTTGAAGGCCCTTTTAAAGTAAATTGGTGTCCCAGAAAATCAATTAAAGTTTTTTAATTAAATTATGTCTCAAAACAAAACAAAGACGACAATCTTTTTATAACTCCAGCAACAAAGATGAAGACATTAAATAGAGACTAACAGCGGAAAACGAGATTGAAAACCAATCGCCTACGCAAAGCGCGTTAAAGCATTAACGAAATTTATGAACAAACATTCGCTTTTATTCTAAAAACTCCATCGCAGTTCACATTTCAAATTATTTCAACATGATGCTCAACAGGGTAAAGTAAGTAAAATAAAAATATAATCAAAATATTCATATATTCGTTACAGTTATTTTCATTGCTAGCCGGCATACTTTCAGTCAAGGCAATGCCCATACCAATACCCAAAAATGAGTCAAAAACTATGAATGAATTTATACACGAAGACTATTTGTTGAATATGATGATGTACAATGGTTATTTCCCATATACATTGCCAAATGGTAGCGAATTGCAACTGATATTTCATGTGAATGAGTATGGATTTTATACGGAGACAATTAACTAAAACTAAAATATGCAACACGCTGAGAGTGGTATGCATTTTTATTATTATTATTATATACTTGAATCGTTAAAGTCGTCTGGTTTGCTGCCAAATTAGTTTGACATTTTAACAATTCAAATTTTTGGTGAATGTTGCTCTCTGAACTACATATGGGTACATAAATGCGTCATGTGTTTGAAAACTCGTTACAAAGTTTGTGTCTTAAGTCTTTTGTTTTTGCTCGTTAAGCTTGAGCTTGAGTGGATTGATAACCATTTTATTAGTTGGGGTGTTAAGTGAGTCTAGGCCTATTTTATGCATATTATTGTATAAAAAATCATGCCATTTGACTAATTTATAGTTCAGCTACAAATTTGTATGCAAATTATGTGTTTTTTTGTTATTTGTTTTTGGGTAAAAGAATTCTCCTAATTAAATAATTAAACTGGTTCTTCTGGCACTCCAAACTAAATAACGAATGATATTGAAATCGAAACTGATGATAAATCAGAATTCGATTTCAATTTTGGAAAATAAAATTTATGTTCGCACGTGCCAAAGCCAAAGCAGAGGCGTCTCAAGTTTCACACTTCAAAACTATTATAAAAGTCCCCCAGAAAAGCAAAAAATTTAAAATGATTTACTGTTAAGTGCAGACTTTGAATGAGTTAAAATGATATTTAGTTGATTTTTGTTTTTTTTTTTTGCGCTAAATATTATTTAATTTGGTCTGTGGTTAGCCTTTTTTTGCTCAATATACGAGGGCAGGTTTTGAAGTCAGTGAGTGCTCAATGAAATGAGAAATTTGAAGCTCCCCCAAATCTAAATGGTCTCCGACCTTACAAAATAGCTAGATCTGGCCGGAAAATGGCTAAATAGGCAACACTGCTGCGGATGTCCTACGGGCTAACCTATCCCTAATACATCGCTTTACCCGTAAGTACCAGGGCTGCAAACCAGCTTTGATCCGAACCGGTTGGAACCCGGAATTCCGACTTTTTTTACTGTGAACCGAACCTCTTGTTAAAAAATGGTTGAACCTGAACCTGTACCGAATCAAAAGTTTCGATTCGGTTCAAAAAAATCTACTAGTCTTTGTTGAACGTTCTTTTACCACTCTAACATTTATTTTGTATGATCAAAGAAAAAGAAAAGACCAACAAATACTCCAAGACATTCTACTTTACTCTACCATGAAGTAAACAAAAATACGGAAATTCTGAATATTTTTTTTATGTTTTTAACAAATTCATTGCTTTTTTATTTCAATTTGGTAAATCTTATAGGTTCGAACCAACACCTTAACTCAAAAACCTTGAACCTCCTATTGCTGAACCTAAACCCTTGGAAAATTGTGGTTCAAAACCGCGCACCGGACCTCCGCGAAATTTTTTGGGTAAGTACTAAAGTAAGTACCAAGATTGGGTACCCACAACGCCTCTTCGCCTTAACAGTAAAATGTATTTTTTATATTTCACTAAATCAGGATACAATTGGTCGATATTAACTATAATATGATAAGCACACCGCTGATTAAAAAGAATTAATATACCGTGAGAAATGCCATGGTTGGCCAGGTAATTGTTTGAAAAACAGTGTTGGAAAACACTGTTAGAAAATAGAGTTGGAAAATAGTTTTGAAAAAATAGTGTTGGAAAACAGTGCTGAAAAACAATGTTAGGAAACAGTTTTAGGAAATAGTGTCAATATAATCAATGTTGATAAACGGTGTTGGTGAACAGTGTTGGAAAACATTGTTTAAAGACAGTGTTGGAAAACAATGTTAAAAGACAGTGTTGGAAAAAAATGTTGAGCACAGTGTTGGAAAAGAATGTTGAGTACAGTGTTAAAAAAGGGTTGGAGGATGGAGTTTAAATGCAGTGTTGAGAAACATGGTTGGAGAAAGTGTTGGAAAACAGTGCTGGAAAAAATTTTAGGAAACAATGTTGATAATCAATGTTGAAAAACGGTGTTAGTAAACAGTGTAGAAAAACATTCTTTAAAGACAGTGTTGGAAAACAATGTTGAAAGACAGTGTTGGAAAACAGTGTTGTAAAATGGTGCTTTAAAGCAGTGTTCGGAAACATGGTTGGAAAAAGTGTTGGGAAACAGTGCTGGAAAAAAATGTTAGGAAACAGTTTTAGGAAATAATGTTGGAAATCAATGTTGAAAAACGGTGTTGGTAACAGTGGTTGGATAAAGTGTTGGGAAACAGTGCTGAAAAAAAATGTTAGGAAACAGTTTTAGGAAATCAGGTTGGAAATCAATGTTGAAAAACGGTGTTTTTAAACAGTGTTGGAAAATATTGTGTAAAGACAGTGTTAGAAAAAATTGTCTAGGGTGTTTAATGTTAAATTTAAGACAGTGTTGCTTGTGAACGACCCTGTCTGATTTGACGTCTTAATGTTTTGAAAACAAATTGACACTTTTATAAATTTTCGAATACCGTTAATTGAGGTTTTAAGACACATGAAAAAGTTAAATTTTTAAGTATTGTTGTGGTCTAACTTGGAAGTTTAAAAAGACTTGGCAGATGTGAAAATGTTTAAAGACAGGTTGGAAAACAAGTTAAAGTGTTGGAAAAGAAACAGGGTTGGAAAAAGTGTTGGAAAATGAAGTGTTGAAAACATGGTTGGAAAACAAAAGTGTTGGAAAACACACCAAAGGTCCAAGCGCCTAGAACATACTACTACAGCCGATTGCTTGGAAAAAAGCATTTCTTGAATAGGTGTGAGCGTTATCCGTTATTTAGAAATTTAATATTGCTCCCCCTTAAAATCTTCCGTACCGAAATTAAATATGTTTCACATCAAAATAATCTTCTATAATTTTCTAGGTAGATTGTAAAATTTTCTAAACATTATATAGTACTTAGCATTCTTTAGAATTCACTCGAAATTAAAACCAATTTTATAAAAAAAAATATTTTTATGGAAACAAAATTTATGAGATGGCACCTTGATCTGACTCCGGCTTTTGATAGATGCCGTCAAGATAAAACGAAAATTATTTGTAATAATCAATAAAATCAATAATCAGCTAAAAGAAGACGCTATCGCTATCGAACTGCCCTCGCATCCACAAACAAACATATTAAGTTTGATATTTAGTTGAAAGCTGTGCAGCTCTGAGCCAGATTAGAGACTGAAACACGCATACCGGCAGCAGCAGCGGCGTCGACGTCAATATCAGAAACTTGCGTTGGCGCTTAAGTTTTTGGCTATAAAAGCATCTGCCACTGAAGATCACCCAAACAGTGTGGATTAGACAATTCAAGAAAAATGTTCAAACTTGTGAGTAGCTGCAGCCCAAAACAAAAAACTGGATAATAAACGAAGGATTATATATATAACCAAACCAACATTTTCTTACAGTCCGTGTGCCTGGTCGCTGCCGCTTTTTTGCTGGCCCTTGTTCAAGCCGAAAACATTGACAGAGATGCCCAAATCGTAAGAGAAAGCAATGATCCCGCCGATCCCGAAGGAAACTATGCTTATTCCTTCGAAACATCCAATGGCATTCAAAGTCAGGAGGCGGGCAATGCCAATGGTGTAAGTGGTACCAACTCATATATATCACCCGAGGGAATACCAATTGAGTTGACCTATACCGCCGATGAGAATGGCTATCAACCACGTGGTGCTCACTTGCCCACACCACCACCCATCCCCGAGGCCATTCTGCGTGCTTTGGAATACATTGCTGCCCATCCACAACAGTCAGAGCATTAGGAATGTTACTTATTTGGTTAAATTAAAGCAAAGCCTAGTCAAGTCAATTGGGCTAAAGTTCAGTTTTTAGCTAGTTAAAAGACAACAATTTGTACATACTACAATACATAACAATCAAAAAATAAATCCGCAATAAACCAAAACCTGTGTTAAGCATAGTAAAACTAAAGCAAAAATAATATCTCCCTCAATTTTATAGATGAACTGTTTGGACCTACTAGATATTCATTCTACTCATCAATACTAATCGAGTCCCTATACACGGTTTTTCGATCAGACGAAAAATAGTAAAGTTGCCACCCCCACAATTTGAAAAAACCTCATATCTCCCACAATTTTAAAGATAGATTGTTCGAACCTTCTAGGGATATATTTTAATCGTCATTACTTATCGATCCACCATACATCATTTTCCGATCATATAAACGATAGTCGAGTTATAAGCAAATTAAATAATTACGCTGGGCAGCACCGGCCGGAATCATGATGGGCAGCACTTTTACAGTTTGTTTGAATCTCACAATTAAAAGTTATCAGTTATATACAAACTTTCTTACTTGTTTGTAAATGGTAAGGGAGTTGCAGTCGAGTGCCGCGACTACGAAATACCATGAACCCTTGATTTTGTTGGTTTTTATATGCATATATTGACATACACATACACAGTGTGTCCCAAAAATATCCGAACTTTATATGCAAATCAAACAACATGCAGCGCCAGCTATTTAACATTTTTAGCAATTAAAACATACATTTTTTCCTTTTCAATCACACTTAACTTCATATAAATCTAATGACAGATGTCAAAGTTACAGCCATTTTAATACAAAAAAAAAGTGTGCTAATGGTACAAAAACAAAATGGATAAATATAAAATTTTGTGTTAAACTTGGATTTAAATTCGCTGATGAAAAAATAATGATGATTGTAAGAGTCGTACTTAAGTTAATACGTGGTTTACATGATTTATGAATGGTCGTTTTTAGAAGCCTCAAATCAAGACAATGTTAATTACTTTTTATGATTTGAAGGGTATTGTCTACAAGGAATTGGTCGTGTTAGACCTGAATATCCAGCAGGAAGACAGTTGTTTTTATTACACGATAATGCACCACCTCACAAGACCAAAAAGTGTACGAATTTTTGATGAGAAAAACCTATTGCTCTCATCGACCACCCTCCGTATTCGTCTGATCTATTACCCTGCGACTATTTTCTATTCCCAAAACTCAAAACCAAGATAAAAGAAGCATTTTATGATGATATCCCAGTCGTAACCGAGGTACTGAAGAATATTCCTATAAATGACATATAAAAAATCGATGCATGCGCTGTTGAGTCAAATTTAACCTATTTTGAATAAATACTAACTTCCTAAGATAATTTAATGTGTATTTTATTTTAAATACAAAAAGTTCGCTTACTTTTGGGACACACCGTAGGACATATGCTGCCGACGCCGCAGCCGCGACTCTGCATACGCAACTCTGGCCCCCAGCTGCCTGTTGGATAGCTAAAAAGCAGGGTGTCAAACCGGAACCCGAACCGGAACCGTATACCGAAAAGAACCGATTAAAACTCAGAACCAGAACTGTAACCGGAACCGTTATTATTTATTTTTTAAGAACCGGTATTTCGGAACCTTTATTTTTGGAACCGAAATGACCGAAAAGAACATTGTACCGGTACAGTTTCAGTTCTGAGTTTTTTGGTTGTTATTTCAGTTTTATTGCTTCAAGCAGGGATTTCCTCAGGGTAAAACGCAGGGTAAACTTTAGCAAAAACTTTTAAATGTTAAGTTAAGGGACCATCTGGTATATACTGAAATTTTCAATAAAAATAACAATTTCATCTTATTTCTTTGCATCAATTGTGGTTCAAATTGGACCAAATGGGCTTAACCTAATAGCAGGGTTAAATTGTGATCGGTAACGTTATGTGAAAACAGTGTATTTAACATTCCATCAGATATCAAAAGTTCTTCTTGCTCTTCCAGATACACAAGAATTAATAGGATATTCGTTTTCTGGGGTTTTCTTTCTGTTGTGTAGGTTGCTAGCCGTTCTATACATACCGGTACATACCGGTATACCGAAATAAAAACCAAGGTATCGATACGGAACCAAAAACCGAAATAAACAGAACCTTTTACCAAAACATTAGTTTTGGTACGTACCAGAACCGGAACCGAAATTCGATTCGGTTTGATTCCCTGGTATTTTATTATATATACAAAAAGTTCGCCGCAGTCGCGACGCTGCATACGTAACGCTGGCCCCCAGCTGCCTGTTGGATGGCAGAAAATCACTTTACTTTCAAAACTTTTGTGTTTTTAAACCGATCTTATTGGTCGTTTCGTATTAGATAGACAGTTTTTTTTCGTGTATGAAATTTTATGATAAATTGAGATCAAAATTTCTAAATAAATTGGAAAAATCTAGCTGTATCGACTTGTTTCAAAGAACAACACTTAAGAAATACTCAGGTAAATAAATATATTTGTCCAAAATTTTTGATGTGAAACATCTTTGATTTCGGTACAGAAGATTTTTTGGGTAAAGTTAAAATTCAATTTTAAAGTACCGCATAACGCTCATACGGACACATATCTCTCAGCAATTATCTGGCCAAGCGTGGCTGGAGTCTTGGCATGGTCATTTTATTTGAATTTAAAGAGCGATTGTACACTCAAAAAAATTTACTTTTTAAAATTTTAGAAATTCTCGCTAAAAAATTTTTTTTTCTTAATTTAAATAAAATTTCTAGACTTAAGATATTTTTTTCATAAATTTAGAAAGCATAATGACGCAGCAACAGAAACAAAACAGGATTTTGTGGTTGTTAAAATTTGAATTAATGGCCAGAGACTTTGCTTGCTGGTCATAGAAAACAGAACTCTTTTGAGAACAGTTGAGAACTTAACATCACTAACTTAACAGGGAGACAACAGACACATTAGAATGAGAGGAGGTTAACCCGCATTAGTTTGTGAGCGAATTAGCGTATGATAATGTTGTTTTAGGTACAATTCCCAACTTTTTTGTCCTATATTCCACAACCGTAATCGGTGTGCTATAACAGTTACCTTAACCCATATTTGTTTCGGGTTTAATCTCTTTTTAAATGGATCTTAATGGATGTGTGCATAAAAATCAAATAATCCCATGTGTTCTACGAATCGCTTTCGACCCACGATAACGACTCAAATCGTATGGGAATGGAGTACTTTTTGGGGAGGAAGCGATTTGTGGAACACCTGGGAATAAAAATTGCTTCACATACAAAACAGAGGTTGACATAAAAGTATTGTTCGCTATACTTGGAGTCGCTATCTGGTTTTTAAAAAGAATTAGTCGGGATTTAAGCGATAAAGAAAACTTCATGAAGTTTTTAAGGGGTCAAGTGACAGCACTACAACTTTTTTCTACAAACAAAAGCTTTTTGAAAATCTTTATAAAGATATTATTAACTATGGAATTTCAATCCTTCTTCCGACCTTTAAAGATTAAGTAGTTGTAAAGAGCTTTGATGCAGACTTCTGTGCGTCAAGCCCCTAAAATTTGACGATCTTTGTGACATTTATTAATGAAAAATATTAAGCCATTATTTAGAATATACATATTAATGATCCGTTAATAAAAATTCCCACACTATCAATGTCTCTTCTTAATATTTTAATACCATTTTGCACGCCTTATTAAACGTCTGTTGAGCTTCATTTATCAAGCCATATCGGCCAAGTCGATAAATGACCAACATATAGACAGCAAATTTATGCACACATACACATATTTATGTGGAAGCTGCAGGGCCAACTACTTACTTGGCAACGTATCTTTTTTTTGTTTTGCTTCATTTCATTTTGAAAAATGTATTTAAAAAGTCATTTCCATGTAAATCCGACAGCTGACCGCCAAAAGAAGAAACTGTTGGCCAGAAAGAGTCTAGAAAATGATGCAACCGAATGCCAAACTGGTTTGCCGGTTATTAACACTTTCGCTGGGAATTCTACAAGATGTAGGTCAACTTGTCGATTTTTATGTGCGCCCTGCAGCAAGCACCTAAGTGGCCGCTGCAGCTTCTGTTAACATTTAAACCGTTCAAGGTGAAGAGCTGCACAAGAAATTAAGATCTGGTAAATTGATCTGGTTTTGAGGGCATTGGTAAAGCGTCAAGCAGTAAAGCAGCATATTTTATGGAATTCTATAAGAAAAGGATTTTTTGTATTTAACAGGTAGCTGCGTGGGCGTAGCCAGGTATGAGCAGGGCGGGTCGCTGAGGCTTTTTTCAATTTCATTCAATTCAAATTTGACATTTGTTTATATCTTTTTTTTTTGGAGGTACACCAGCGTTCACCGTCGGTAAATGACCACCGAATTTTAAAAGACAGTTACAGTTATTCAAAGATAACACAGCCCAACTGCCATTGGGAATTGACTCTTGTTTTCAAGATATTCCAAAAAATCGAGAATCCGCCGCATTGAAGCGGGTTTACCCAAGGAAGTGTACTATTCCCAGTACTTTACAGGTTGTACACCGCTAATTTGCCGTTTCCTGACTCCCAAAACACACTGAAAGCCACTTATACGGTTGATACAGCCTTACTGGCTTCCTATCCCATCGCCAGCCAAGCATAAGCTACTATACAATCCTTTCTGGACGGCTTCAGTGCCTGGACGTCCTGATGGAACATTCAACATTTCACCTTCTGGTTGAAAAGTGGCAATAAATCGAGGATCAAGCTCAATGACTCATTTATACCAACATAAGTCTTCTCTCAAGTACCTGTGCATAACCCTGTACAGGAGACTTACCTGGTCTAATCATATAAAGCGAGCAGTAGCAGTCACCTATGCCAAAGCGGTAAATGTTTAGTATGTAACCCTTACGCCCAAATAATTTTTTTTAAAAAGCCTTCGATGGACCGCGAATTGTCAAGAATTATCGTGCAGAAACTATTTCCCGGAAAGACATGGTTCTTTTTTAATTGAATTTTAAAGTTTGCGTTTTCACCCATACAAAATATATGTTGATCACATATGCTTTCAGAATATAAGTTCTATTGGGTAATTAATTTCTCTGTAATTGCTGACTATAATTGCCTTGAGGATAAGGGTTTCGTGCATCAAACTGATAATCATTCTAAAAATTTTGTGGACCCGGAATCAAAAGCCCACACACAAAACATTGAACGGCTCTGGCGGGTTGTGAACTGTCACTACTTGGGATACCTGGCCAAGTTTAATTTTCTGAAGTCTTTTGAAACACACGGAGAGAGAATACATGAGATTTTCCTGGTCATTGGACGTCTTTATGATCCAATAAAGGAAAATTTAATTAATGAAGATGTCCATTTCTCGGAGGTAAGCTAATAATACACTACAGACGAAAACAAAGTGTAGGTTTTGCGCCGCAGGAAAAAAAATTTAAAAAAAAAATGGCGCGATGAAGCTCGTGTACTAACAGTTATGTTACTTTTCCATGTCACCTTGTAAAAATGTTTAAGCGGATTGAGTTCCGTAATTTCTTTTGACCATTAAAGATTGAAAAAAAAGGTTAGAAGTATGAGCAGGGAGCGGCCGAGATTTTTTTCAATTGAATTCAATTAAAATCTGACATTATATATTTTCTTTTTTCAGTAAATGACGACCGAATTTTAAAAGACAATTGTAGTTGCTCATAGAGGGATTTTTTTATAATAAAGCTAAATCTTACTAAATCAAAGTAAAAAATAGAAGGCCAAAATCGACTCCGCCGATGTTTTAAATACCCTTGCAGTTTTTGAAAGGCGGTACCATTGATAACAAAAAAGTTTTTCTCATTAGAACTAGTTTTTTGACCGACCGTTTATATGGCAGCTATATGCCATAGTCATCCGATTTTGATAAATTTTTCACGAATTGGGTGTAAGCATATAAAACTAATATATACCACGATTGGTGACGCTACGGTGGAAAACAAAAAAGTTTTTCTCACTAGAAATAGTTTTGGACCGATCATTCCTATGGCAGCTATATGATATAGTCATCCGATCCGGCCGATTCCGACAAATGTGCAGCGTATTTGTATTTAAAGACTTTTTGCAAAGTTTGGTCAAGATAGCTTTAAAACTGAGGGAGGAGATAGCATAGAAACAGACGGACAGACGGACGGACGGACGGACAGACGGAAATGAACTCAGCTCGTCATGCTGATCAAGAATATATATACTTTATGTGGTCGGAAATGTTTCCTTCGCTGCGTTACAAACATCGTGACAATTTTAATATACCCTCTGCAAGGGTATAAAAATGGGGAGCTAAGTATATTCAAGTTTAAAAAAATTGATTTGATCCCGACTTTCGAATAAAAGTTCAAGTACGAAAGAGATGGAACAATCCATTTTTTTTGTGTCAATGCGAATAGGCTCATTTCAAGTTCGGATCATATGTGAAGTGGCAGAAATATTTCGCTACCTAGATTATATGAACGGAAATTCGTACGAATCAAATCTACTTGGCTTACAGCAGTACTTTAACTTTCGATATCTGATCTAGTAACCCGGCATATTAGAATCACTTCCCATATAAAGTCACACAGTTTTAATTCGAAGTGCAATCGTTTATACGAAAATCACTAGAGATTTTCGGGACACCCCCGATTTTATATCTTTTCACAAATGTTAAGGTTTAATATGTGGTCTACTATATCTAGAAAGTAAGTACAATATCTGAGCTCAATTATGGAAAATGTACAAATGATGAGAAGTCGGCACTTATGTTTATTAAGGACAACAAGAATTGTTTTTTCATTGAATAAGTTTTTATGTTTTAAATACAGAAAAATCACACTGCATGCAATTCCGGCGAAATATTGCACAGCCGGACGGAAGCATAAACAAAATACAAGCAGTGTGTGCAACCGAGGCTATCAGACGGCTGCTCGACTCGAGACTCGCTTATAATTGCAATCAATATTCGCTGTACTTTAAACGTTCAAGGCAATTTCTCAGAAATCGTTTTTAAATTATTTAAAAATTAATCTTATTGATCTTACACAATCAATGGTATTGTTCTTCGAATTCTTACTTAAATCTTAAAACAACATAACTAACATTACCATTTAAAAGAAGAGGACAAAAATCTGAGAGCTCACCATAAATAAGCAAGACCTTCAAGGGTTAAGTTAAGCTATCAGCATCTCCCTTGTAACCAGTTCCTGCTCGTTGCCGTTTCCTTCACGACATCCCCATAAAGCGAACAACCTTTTTGGCATATGTATGTATGTACATTGGATGTGTATATTTTAAAGCAGTTAAGTAAGTATATATAAAAAAAACCAGTGCAATGCAAGGCAGCACATTAAATAAGCACCATTTGGCTTTTGAAGATACTGATTATTGCACTAGAGCTTGCTCTCCTTCGCCTCTTTGGCCTTTTGACGTGACGCTGCCGCGGCTGCCGGTCCAAAACGTTGAATAAAGTTATTGACCGGCCCAATGATGACCTCTGGATTGTTCATGTGCATATGATGCGTGCCATTAACCTCTAGATACTCAAAGTTGGATTTTTTACTTAGAATATCGAAAACCTCATCGTAATATTTCTTATCTTCGAAATATGAGGATTGTGTGCCCTTGATGAACAGATAGGGACAGGTGATCCTATTGGCCATTTCCACGCAAAGCTCCTGGGAGCCAATGGCATAATTGTAGAACTTCAGGCGACGATCGCGACAGAAAAAATACTTGTCCGGATATTTTCCACTCTTTTGAATGTTGCGGGCCAGCATGTGCTTGCAGTGTTCTTTGTTAACGGAATGAAAGGTGCCAATATACACACGCTCGATCAGCTCATCATAGGTATAACTGGGTGGCTCATTTTTGCTACGATTGCGCTCATCCTCGCGCAAAAACTCATCCAGACGCGTCTCCATGGTGCGTATGACAGAGGGATATGGACGCTGATGTGGCTTCAGGGCATCAATGCCAATTATCATATCCACCTTATCCGGAAACACAGCGGCGAATACAAAACATATGATGGAGGACATGGAGTGACCGATTAGGGAGACCTTTTCCCATTTGTACTGTTTCATTATAAGGCGTATCACATAGAGATTATCCACTGAATTGTAGTAGCAGCCATCGGGCAGACGAGAGGATAGACCATGACCAGGTAAATCAATTGAAAGAAATGCCACCTCAGGCGGCAGTAAAGGTACCAGCAGATCAAAGGTACCTGCATTATCTTGCCAGCCATGCAAGCCCAGAATGGGTTGCACATTCTGTGGGCCATACCATTTGCCAGAAATGTGGCCCCAGGGAACTGTAATGCTAATCTCAGCAAACTGCAATTAAAATAGAAATCAAGTTTAGCCAAGTCGAACACGTTGGCAGGCAAAGATCAAAGTGCACTTACAGTCCGAGTGGCTGGTTCGCCCGTCAAGTCGCCAGCATGACGATAACGCTGGTTGAGATCGCCACTGCCATTGGTGGTGTCATATGAGTCCATGTCCATCCTGCTGCTGCTGCTCACTGGAATGGTCAAATTAAGAATGTGCTTTAATTCCAAAGTTTAGTCACAGGTCCAAGGAGAGCAACTCTTATCATTATCAGCTATTGGCTTGGAGCGATTAGACGCGATTAGCAAAACGGAACACAAAAGCAAAGCAAAGCGGCAAAGTAAACAATAAAGAGAAGCGTCGCTAAATTCAATTTTCCATGCTCTAGCTGCATACATATTTAACCATCTTTGCATATCCAATGCCGGTTTTAAAGGTCAAGGTAACCACCTCCTTGGCAGCCACTAGCGTATCATTACTCACCTTGCCTCAACATGCTAGCCATATTGTGGAGTTGGAGACTTGGGCTTTATGCTAATTTTAGTTTTTGCACTATTTTTGGTATTTGAATTGATTAATTATGACGGAAATGTGGCCGCAGGCACAAAAGGTAAAAAGAACACAACAACAACAACAACTAAGCAACAGCTGTGAAATACGGGAAAGTGGGTGAGCAAGTGTCTACGTTTATGCGGTAGCTAAAGCTAGTTCACGAACTTGAAGCGACATCTCGTGTAAACGAATTTGTGTGAGCAGAAAAACAGAATCTGAGAGTTAACCCTCTTTTTCACCCCACCTCATGAATCAACAAATCGAAATTCTTAATTTTGTGTATAAGATGTGGCTTCTAGGTATTCCATGATTTTTGGTAAATTAATTAGAGGTTTTGGCGGAACTTTCGAAAAGGTACTACCTCCAATATTGTTTAAAATTTCAGTTTATATGTATTTTGGGATGCTGATTACGAATTATATAGTCAAAGTTGTTGCTAATTAATTTTCTGTGTTAAAACCGGAAAAAAACGTTAGTTTTTATATTGTTTGCACATATCTTAGAAGATATTCACTTTATGAAGAAATTTTTTAGACAAAAATGGAAGATATAATGAAAAGACATGATTTATGTTTAGAGACTTTTTATCAAAAAACTTATAGTTTTTGAGAAAAGCACAAAAAACCAAATTAAGAAACAATAAATAGTGAAACTCAACAGAAAAACGACGAAATAACTGATCAGAAAGGATGCTAAAAAACCGGCGGAGGCGAATTTTTTTTTTTTTAACAAAAATCGCGAAATAATTTGACTCTAACGGTTTTTTTAACATCCTTTCTGATCATTTATTTCCTTGTTCTCCTTTTGGTTTTATCTATTTAAAGTTTCTTAATTTAATTTTGAATACTTATAAAAATAATTATAGAAACCAATAAATACCCATGTGTTCTACAAATCGCTTTCAACCCCAAAAACGACCATATTCTCATACTATTTGGGTCGTTTTTGTGGTTGAAAGAGATTTGTAGAACACATGGGTATATATAGGCTTCTATCTTTTTTTACCACCCAAATTGTATGAGAATATGGTTGTTTTTGGGGTCAAAAGCGAAAGTAGAACACATGGGATATATATATATATATACTTATACATGTCCAAGTTTATCGAAATCACCCCATCTCTATAAGTTTGATTTCAATATTATATCAGTGTGACCATTTTCGACGTTCGAAGAAGAATTTTAAATTACATACGACCGTTAGAAGGAAATGTTTTTTTTGTGTTTTTCTCAAAAACTAAACGTTTTTTAATAAAAAGTCACAAAACATAAATCATGTGTTTCCATCATATCTTCCATTTTTGTCTAAAACATTTCTTCATAAAGTAAATATCTTCTAAGATAAGTGCAAGGGTTTTAACCTGGAAATACCAATTTGCGCCAACTTTGACTAATTTTTTTCGTAATCAGCACCCCAATATAAATAAAGTATATTTTTTTTATCGTAGGTATAACCATTTCGGAAGTTTTTTCCTGAAAAGATTAGGATAATTAAATTCAAAATAGAGAACAATAATAATTTAATTTTTATTTTCTACCTGCCCAAAATTTATTAAATTGAAAATAACTTGAAAATATTTCACAATCACCTCTGTTCAAACATATCATGATATCTGCAAGTTGACGAACAACACCCGCATAACTGATCGTAACAGTGTTGCAAAAGGCATTCAACAAGTATTAGTATTGTAAAAATTAACGTTTGCAGAGCAAATAGCAACTTTTTAAAAACCCCATAAAAACATAAATCTCAAAGAGCATGCAGGCAACATTACGCCAGCCAGAAAGGGGCAAAGTCCATTATCTTAGCTGCGTCATTGTCATACATACATGACTGGTGAAATTGCAGACAGACCGTCATCATAGCTGCGCCAGGCGGGTTGGGTTATTCAACAACAACAAATAAACCTTGAAATGAATGTCCAACACAATTTGCGCCTTCTGGGGCGTCTATTGGGAGTTCGCCGGGTCAGCAGTGCAACCACAGCTTCTGTCAAGGTGCTCACCAAACATGTAGGTTAATTATTTCCTCAACTCTATTTTGGTGTTCTCATTCCCTCAATTTTGCAGTTTGACGAAATAAAAATACCCGTGCCCTGGGGTCACATTTCGGGCAAATGGTATGGCCCCAAGCATGTGCGTCCCATTGTCGGCATGCATGGCTGGCAGGATAATGCTGGCACCTTTGACACCCTCGCTCCGTTGCTGCCCTCACATTTATCCTTTCTCAGCGTAGATGCTCCAGGTCATGGCTTGTCATCGTGGATGCCGCCTGGTATTTCCTATCATTCGATTGATTATGTTTTACTCATACGACGACTTATGGACGAATACAACTGGGATAAAATATCCATATTAGGACACTCAATGAGCTCGGTCAATGGCTTTGTGTTCAGTGCTCTGTTTCCGGACAAAGTGGACATGTTTATTGGTTTGGATGTGCTAAAGCCGCCCATACGCAGTCCACGTAATATTGTGGATGCCATAAGTAAACGTTTGGACGACACACTGAAGCTGGAGCGACGCCTTAAAAGCGGCTCAGAGCCACCGGCTTATGATTGGGATCAGTTGGTAATGCGACTACATGAGGGATCCCACAAGTCTGTGTCCATCGAAGCCTGCAAATATTTACTGCAAAGGAATTGTAAACCCTCCACCCATGAGCCGCACAAGTATTTCTTTTCACGTGACAATCGACTAAAGACTTCCTTGTTTTACACTTTGGATGTGGAAGTGCCACTCGAAATGGCCAGACGAATTAAATGTCCACATTTGTTTATCAAAGCATTGCAGGCTCCGTACTATGAAAAAAAGGAGTATTTTGATGTCACCTTAGCGGAGCTGCGAAATAATCCTCTATTCGAATATCATGAGGTGGACGGCACACATCATGTACATCTCAATGAACCAGAGAAAGTGGCGCCAATTATAAATACGTTTATTAACAAATATCGACCCTTATGAGAACAGTAAACGATTGTGTTAGTTTAAGCATCTGTGTCAATGAGGCTGGAGATGCCTACAGGAATATTAAATTATAATTCTCATTATAATCATCATTGGCTTTCCAAAATAGATTCGGTTATTTAATTTGAATTGATATTAAAATTTGTACTTTAATCTAAAAATTGACTAATACTGAATATACTATGCCTCAAAGGAAAATCAATGGACAGCTGTTCCCATAGCATTTGGGCCCAAAGAAATCGCATTTCTGGCAAATGCCCTTATCTAATCTTACACTCGATTTCCACATTCTTGGTGTGAGACTCTTAAGTGGAATTTATTTGTTATTTGTAAAATAAACTGAAATTCCTGAAGCGTCATTAGCACGAGGTGTGGTTTCCAAGGGCCAAATATTTGACTCAAAAGGTGCATACTCCTCTTTCTTACTAAGAATATAGTTTAAAATCAAAAAGTTCTAAAGTCAAAATTGTTTTTAAAATATATTTATTTTAAGTCTATTTTATCTGCATGATAAAAATTTTACTTGAAAAGTGGTGAAATCGGTAAAGGAGACAAGTAACGTCTAGGAACCGGTGGGATCATGGTGACGCTGTCCCATATAACCATTACATGGCAGCTTTACCAACAGTAATTGGTGCATTTGATCCATAAATTTGGCATGAAACGAGGAAAGGCTGGTGAAAGTGTTAACAATGCTCGGACGCATTCTAGGATCGTTAAAAACCATTTGGAATTGTTTGATATAAATTTAAAATTTACCAGATATCACTGAAGTCAAAAATTGTTTTCTGCCAGAAAGATGGAAAAAAGAACTGTCTTGAATAAGAAAAGTGTTACCATTATTTTACAATGCAGCCCCAAATCTTAAAAAATAGCGTTTTGCCAAGATTACATTTAGTTTTTGTTTAGGTATATGGCCAGAGTTTAAATAGGGATCGATTTAATCGGTCTCTCTTCCATGATACATTCGATTTAAAATCGGAATATTCATGGTCAATTTATTTACATTTTCAGAAAATTTGTCGGCCTATATAAAATTATAGTATTGTGCATCTCCGTCATCTATGGTCATATAATGAGAGGATTTATAATTCGACGAATATTATTTTTACTAATTTTTTCCATGCTGGTTTTTTCGTGGTTTATTCTTAGCCAACATAAGATATAAGATAACAATGATAATTTAGTGTATTTTGTTGTCAAAAAAATATAATGTCATTCTCAAAAAACAAAAAACGGAACATTTACCAATTCCGAATCCGCATGATTTGGTCGAAATAATTCAAAATACTGGCAAAAATTTGAAACAAACTTGATCTGCGTGCAGAAAATACAAGTCTACACTGAAAAAATGGTAGCTCTAGCTCTTATAGTCTCTGAGATCTAGGTGTTCATACACGACGAACATGTCTATATCGACTCGGCTATTAATGCTGATCAAGAATATATATACTTTATAGGGTCGAAGATGCTTCCTTCTGCCTGTTACATACATTTGCACGAACTTAGTATACCCTTTTTACTCTACGAGTAACGGGTATAATAAGAGAGATAAGATATATGGACGGTACCTGATTTCTATCTACTTAATTAATATATCTAGATTTGGAATCGAAGTTATTTAAATGAAGAAGAAATTAAGAATTAGATTTCAAATACAAATTGAAATATGGTAAGTTTTGTTTTAGTTGGCATCCCTGCTGAATTATGCATGTTTGTGATGTGGGATGTTGAGGCAAGAAATGTAGTTTATCGATACCGAAATGGAATATTCCCGAAAATCAGTCGTTGACTGAAAAAGTTTTTTAAGAAAGATTTATATTGACAAGAGTTTTTTTATACCCTTGCAGAGGGTATATTAAAATTGTCACGATGTTTGTAACGCATAGAAGGAAGCATTTCCGACCACATAAAGTATATATATTCTTGATCAGCATGACGAGCTGAGTTCATTTCCGTCTGTCCGTCCGTCTGTTTCTATGCTATCTCCTCCCTCAGTTTTAAAGCTATCTTGACCAAACTTTGCAAAATATTCTTTTAAATACAAATACGCTGCACAATTTTGTCGGAATCGGCCGGATCGGATGACTATATCATATAGCTGCCATAGGAACGATCGGTCAAAAAACTAGTTCTAGTGAGAAAAACTTTTTTGTTTTCCATCGTAGCGTCACCAATCGTGGTATATATTAGTTTCATATACTTCCACACAATTCTGGAAAAATTGATCGAAATCGGATGACTATAGCATACAGCTGCCATAGGAACGATCGGTCTAAAAGCTGGTTCTAGTGAGAAAATTTTTTCTGTCATCAATGGTAGCGTCTTCCAAAACTGCAAGGGTATTTTAAACATCGGCGTAGCCGATGTTAGCCTTCTATTTTTAATAGTCGTTTCGTTATTGAAGGATCGGTAAAGGTGATCGCGAACTAGTCTCTTAGTTTTAAAGCTATCGATCTGAAATTTTGCACGTAGTCTTTTTTTTAATGCAAGCTGCTAATATGTCGGAACCGTCCGGATCGGATCACTATATCGTATAGCTGCCATACAAGGGATTAGTCCAAAACTAGTTCCAGTGAGAAAAATATATTTTTTTTCAATAGTAGCATCTCGAAACTTAGTATTTATAAATTGTATGTGAGTTTACACAATTCTACCAAATTTGCTCAAAATCTAACGACCATATCGTAAAGCTGCCCCACAAACCATCGACCAGAAAATTGGTTTTAGTGAGAAAATTTTTGTATTTTTAATGGTAACGTGAAATTATCCTATTCATCAGAGTTTGATCAAAATCGGATAAATATATCACATAGCTCCCATACAAAAATCGCTTGGCTTAGTCAGTCAAATGGCCACAAAAGAGGCGCCATCTGTTGGTCAGCTTAGTAAATCACTTAACTAGCCTTGTACTAAGCGAAACTGACATTTTTGAAAGCAATTTAAAATATCCATTGTTTAAATAATTTAAACATGGGCTAAATTTTGTAATCTTTACAATTTAAGTTTTTCTATTTTAAAATAAAATCTTTGTACCGGATTTTCATAAAAGTCTGTATCTAAACAGAAATGAATAGACAATCGAAATATAACCATTAAACTCTCATTTCTTACGTACCGGAATGGAAATTTGAATTGCCATTAATCCCTGCCAAAAAAAATGCCCACATTTTGTTTGCTTCTATTTAATTTATTTATGTACAATTGATACTGGCAATAACATTACAGTTAATAAGAGTAAATTACAAACTTGAGTTGTTTTTTATTTCGGGGGTTTTCTATGGAATTAGCGCCGCAACTAAAACTAGGCAATAAATACTACGCACAACGGGGGTTTCCCCAGCAAGCGACTTAGAAATTTTTGATTGATAAATCGCTTACTGGGAAACTGTCCATAAAAGGATTAACTACTTAAGAGGAAGAACTATGCTAAATTCACAGAACTTGCAGCAAATTAAGCATAATTCTTGCTCATTTTCATGTGTGCGTTAAAATGTTAAAATAAAATTATACATACATAAGTATTGCATCTATGGTTTCCCTGGAATTTCTTATGCACTGCATTAAAACAGAAGCCATAAAGACAGCACTTAAACTCTGAAGCTTAATTGGTAATCAAAAATGTTTTAAAAAAATAAATATGTATAAATTTAAGTTAAGTGAAGATTATGTTAAGCTAAAATCTAAAAATATATATTTTTGGGTTTTTCTTTCGGTTTCTAAAATCAGTCGACGCCAGTTAAAAAAAAATAAAGACACATAATAAAATAATTAAACAAATACAACATTTGTGGGAGGAGGAGGGAGGGGGGATTATACTTAAACTCGAATAAATGTTGATTTTCGGCATGTATATATATATAGATATATATAATCAAGCGTATTTAACAATTGCTTCAGTTTTGAGTTATTTTGTTTTCAGATTCAAGATTGTTATAGAAAAATATATATATATATATGTGTGTGTATATAGAGATGGATTTCTCTACCAAACTTTGTAATAAAACAACAAACTAATTGCTACGCTATATAAATAAATACAATAAATTAGTTAGAGCTTATTTAGACCAAATGCTTGGCAACATTTGTGTTCATATTTACAATTTTGAGTGTTTTGATTTTCAAGCCACGGGCGAGGAATCCCCCTTCATGTCGCGCTCACGAAAAAATCCTCGCTCTGTTTTACATTCGCGTATGGTAACCGTTTCCAGATTGACTGTGACATCTGTTATAACCACACGATTGGATATGTTGCACTTGGCGGGCAGCCAGAAACGTGGAGGCAATGCCCTCGGTGACAGCGGAGTGATGGGTGGCTTTTGATTTAGAGCCAAAGTTGTGCTTAATTTTGGTATATTATTGTTCTCCGGCTGTGTGGTATTGGCATTCGAATCTTCCTCCTCTTCCTCGACTGGTGGTTCGGCTGTTGGGGTAACGGCCGTTTCGCCTGCTGTGGCCAATGGTGTGCTTATTAGTTCGGCTTTAAGCGCAGTGGCCGAGGCATCTGTTATGGCTGCTGGCGGCTGGGAATCTTGCGTTTGAATCGCCGCTGCTACTGCTGGCGGCTTGGTGGCCGGTCCATCTGGTGAGGTTTTGATGGTAACACCTATCTTACCCGACTCCTTAAGCACTTCGGCCTTGCGTTTGGTACCTATCAAAGGCTGGTCCTCAGAACTCGACGAATTGGTGTCCGCCTCGGGCACAAAGGAGGTGTGATGCGCAGAGCTGCTATTCGAGGAGGAACTGTGCTCCATACGCGCTCGCTTGGCACCATCCTGATGATGATGGTGATGATGATGATGGTGGTGGGTCAGCGGAGATTCCGACCGACGATTACTTTGGCGTTCGGACTTGATGTGATGATGATGATGGTGTGGCTTCTTATCCTTTTTATCCAACGGCTCGGGCGCAGCACTTGAGGTGGTGGCCTGTGGATCATCATCGCCGGTAAAAGTATATTCATCTTCTTCAGATTCTGGTTCCGGATCCGGTTCTTTTTCTTTCTTCTTCAAGCCCCGCTTGGGAGGGAGTGCCCGAGGATTTGTTGCTCTGCTCATAGATATCAATCAGGCGGCGATCCAAGATGTTAACTTCGGGCTCCCAGGTGTTGTAGCGTTGGTTCCAGCCCTTCCACTTGACTCGATACTCCACCGTGCCCTTAAAGAGAGAGTTTTAAAATTAGTTTCCCCTTCAGTTGCAGTTCCTTAATTGATTTTTCATTATCGAAACGCACACACTCACACACACACATACAAATGCGCGCAAATGGTGGTTGCTGCTGCCTGCAGTAAGTAGCACGAGACAGGAGACACCTTCGCTCTGCTAAGCGCAGCTGCCACCAGATGTCCTCTGTCTCAAATTTCCAAGGACATGCGACCTTGTGTTTGGTTTGCTGCGCATATTTCTTGGACTCTTTTTTTTTTGTTGTTGTTGTTGTTTATTTACCTTTCTAACTCGCTTCTGGATAATTTTCTCCGCTGCATAGACCAGAAAATCGTCCATATCATCTTGTACATTATCTCGCACCACTTTGCCTTTGCCGCCCGTCTTGCCGCGTCCCGTCATTGTCGCTTTTGTTGTTGCTTACAGTTGAAAATTTTGCTGCACGTTTTAAGTGAGGCTTTTGTGTTTGATTTAAGTTTTAAACGTGTTTAATTCAAGTAATTTTGCTCTCGATTTTCCTTTAGTGTTCTCGAACAAGAGAAGAAGAAGAAGCATACTGCGTCACACTCGATACGTAATCGATCAACTTGCAGTCGATACGTAACCGATGATTTTACAATCGATAGTTTGACACTCGATACACAAGCGATAAAAAAATATAACCGTTCTGAGTGGGCGCAATATTCATTTGAATGGTCCGTCCACAAGACCAACAAAAATCTTTAAAGAAATCTTAAAATGTCAAATCTAAAAACATGTTTTTAATTGTAGTTGTAGTAAGGATATTTAAACATATATATTTAGGATATACATATAAAAACATTTAAAATTAAACAAACATTAAAAACTTCCATATTTTTATTAAGAAATATACAGCCATGTTCTCAATTCCACATCCACAAAAGATTTGTGATTTGGAGACCAAATTTGGTCAAAAAACCGGTTTGAAATCACAAAACTTTTGGGGAAGTGGAATTCAGAATATGGCTTATAATTAAGTCCGAGTTATAACTTAAAAGTCTAGTACGCTTATCGTTCAGTATATTGACTGATGCGGCCTTAAGGTTAAGAATTTTCAAAAATGACTGTTTCAGTGTATAAAAACCGGCTAAATAATATTTTGGAACGTAGTCTTAGAACAGCCATGTTTCCAAAAAGCAGTGAGATGGTGTATCAAGAGAACGGTAGAAATCAAAACTTCAGTGAGCAAGTAGACTTATGCTGTAGTGAAAATGCTAGTGTTAAAAAGCATATTTTGGAACGTAGTCAGACAGCTCAATGTTTCAAAACGGGTAAAAAAATAGTGAAAAAAAAAGGTAAAAAACAGCTTGAGAGAAGGTGATTAAAAAAGAATCATAAAGTAAAAAAACAAAGCGTGAACAACAACGAAGGAAAAAATTCAGTAGGGAAAAACGCTAAAACAAGTAAAAAAAAAAAATGTAAATAAAAAAAACGTGAAACGAAGAGGGAAGTCCCTTTTAAGTATGCTAAGTTTATGAAGACCAAGTATTTGCAGGACCTAACTGTTAATTTTTGCATAAAAATTTGGAAATAATTATTTTTTTAATAAAATAAAATTGAAAAAATAATCGGTATTCTATGATTTTTAAATAAAAATTTTGTTTTAACAGTTAAATGTTGTTTTTATATAAAAATTTTGAATAACATTTAAAAATTAATTTCTATTATAAAAATTTTAATTAATTTTTATTTTGTAATTTTTATAATAAAATTATTTTTAATTGTTATTAAAAATTTTTAATATATAATTATTATAAAAATCGCTTTTATAATACAAATTTTGTGAAGGATATCAAATTTATCTACATAAAACTTAATTCATTTTTCTGAAAAAAAAGTTTGTAAAAAATTAAAATAATAATAAAAATTCGAAAAATAAAATTATATAAAAATATTATAAAATATAATTTTTGACTGTTATTATACTTATTTAAAAATTAACATTTCACAGTTAAAACATTATTAAATTTTTATTTAAAATTATAATATAAATATCAAATTTTGTGTTTAAAATTAAATAAAAATTTATCCCTTTTGGGACTCCCCATTGAAAATTAAGAAGATTGATGTACTCCATTTCACATCAGGGTATTCTATAACTCGAAATAATTTAGACCATCAAACGTCGCTAGTTTCTGATGTAAGCTGAAAGGTGGTCTTTAAAAAATATTCTTGTTAATTTTTTCTTTGGAAAGTCACAATTATGTATTCATAGTTACTTAATTTAAACAATTTCCTGGTTACATTTTTAATTTCAAATTCGGGAATCATATTAAGTGTGGACACACGATTTTAAATGAGTTCCACATTTCATGTATTCCAATTTGCCGCATATTATCGTTAAATAGTTCATAGTGCGACACCAGAAACAAAATGCCTAAAGCGTTGCACTGCCATCTGGTCACACTAAAAGCACAAATTCTCTAAGCGACCGTTGTATGTCCCGTTAGTCCTGTTAATTAACACGCACATCTGTCAAAGCTTGTGGCGCTAGGCGCAGTTTGGCTCTGTGTGATGAGTTGAAAGGAACTGAAGAACTGCAGAACTGAGACAAATTTTTTTTATACAAATTGTGTGTTAGCCGAGGGGTTCGCGTGGTGGGGGCAAAAGCGCGACGGGGATAAGGGGCAACAATCGTTGACATTTCTATTTTATTTATGCTGTGATAGTGAAAGAACAACAACAACAACAAAAACACCAAAAAAAAAACAACAACAAAAGCCACGAATCAAACGCAATATTTTTCGCCGAAAGTTAGAGAGAGAGAGAGAGAGACAAGTAACCCAAAAAAAGAAAATCAACAAAAAAAAAAGCTTTAACCAGAACAAAAAAGAAAAACACCAAGCGAAATAAATTAATTATAAACTAGTGAAAAAAAACCAGCACCAATTAGAGCATAAATATGTTTAGCTAGTTACAATTTATATATATATATAGAGAATATTTACTTAGTGGCTTTAAACCAAAACACCAAGCAACAACCAATACAAAGTTCAATTTGCATAAAACAAAAAAACAAAAAAAAGAAAACGAATCTACGTTTAGGGAATTTGTAATATTTATAAAGCTAGCAAATATAATTATAAAATATAAAGCTTATTGCCAATAGAAAATAATAATTGCAACGCACCCCAAAAAAAAAAAAACCCAAAAACCAAATTCATTCAGAAATTGTGCCATACAACCGGACGGAAGCAGAGCGTAGGCGGAGTATTTAGTCAAATGTCAAAGTCATAAAAAGAGAGAGAGAGAGAAAGCTTCACAAAAGCTCAGGACATTAAACCGGACCACGCAAAGAAATCAAATGTCAAAAGAGAGAGAGAAAGCGAGAGTGGTGTCAAATTTAGCAAAAGCTCAGGATAAAAGCTTAATCAGAGCTTTGGCCAAGACACAAGCCAAAATGACTACAACAGCCGCACATCATGACGATGCCAGCAGCATGTCAGACGATGTATTCGAGGATCAGGAAACCACACAAGCACGCATCGAAGAACTACGACGTCGTCCCTTTGGCGATGGCTGTTACAATCCTCCCGCTGCGCCCCCATCCGCCTCCACAACTCAACCACATCACAGCCAACAAAGCCTGACGAGTAGCCATCATTATCACGACGATTCGATAATGGCGCCCGTTCAAAAATCCGCCTCCGGTTACCCCGGCTATCGAGCCTCCCGCGAGGCCCTGCAAATGTACGCCTATGGACATGAGCACTATGACTATGAGTATGACGATGGTTGGCGTTCCTATCGCTATGACGAGGTCGATATGCATTCGAACCAACCGACCGCCCACGCCCACATACCGCCCTTCGATGATACCGTTAATCATAAGACGATACTGCTGGGCGACTCCGGTGTGGGCAAAACCTCCTTTCTGGTGAAATACAATACGGGCGAATTTCGTTTGGGCTCCTTCTCGGCCACCGTGGGCATTGCCTTGACGGTAAGTGAATGGACAGTGGACGATGGACATGAAAATGTTTAAAATTTATCCCCCTTTGTTTTAGCTTTAAGGTTAGTTTTTGGCAACTCTGTAGCGCTGCTTGCTGCATGAATACACGCGTATGCCCCCCGCCCCCATGCCCTTGCCCCACCCCCTGCCACCAATATTGACGCACATTCGAGTCGATTTCGCTTTGTAGCCTTGTGTGTACAGTGTACATATGTGTGAATGTGTTTGTATGCGAGTGTGTGTGTGTGCGTTACCGCCTGTTGTGTGTAATTGGGCAACAGCTGTCAAGTACCGTTACTTGGCCATACACCAGGAGAAAAAATTTGTTTAGAAATATCACGATGTGATAAGGCGATTTAAGGATTTGCAATTAAAATTAATGCATATTCAGTATCGGTGTTAATCAAAGATGGCCGCCGATACAAGATGGCGCTAGTTTGTTTCTGGTAATTGACCGATTGATCTGAAATCTTTTTACGAGGAAAAATGTGATATATATATCACTATCATTTTAACACATTTTATAGGAAATGACCTAAGCTTTTCAAAAAAAAAAAAAATTGTTTTTTTTTTTAAATACCCATTTGGGTCAAAATTGAAAAATAACGGTTAATTTTGAAAAATATGGGGTGAATTTTTTTTTTTTTTTATTTTTGTTATTATTTTCAAAAAGTACATGAAAAATGCTTTAAAATTACATATTTACAATTTAAAATCGATAACGGTTATTTTTTTTTATTATTATTAATAATTCAATATTTCCTAAAGTTATTGTTGTCCCACTAACATATTTACACATTTTATAGGAAACAACCTTAGCTTATCTAAATACAATCATAAATACTGGCGTTCTTTCTATAAACGAAAAAAAAGGATTATAGTGTAGTGTAACTAAAAAACAATCTTAAATTTAGCTAGTTCGTTCTCTACTTTAAGATCAAACCATCTCTTTTAAAAAAAAACCAAAATTATTTTATACAAATTTTTGAGTTTATTGTATTAGCTTACATTTGAAGGAAAATAATAATTAAAACCTTATAAATAATTTAATGTATTATCATTTACCTTGTCTGGGACTCGAACTTCGAAAGACGAACGGCCGCATCTCAGCTCATTCGAGCACCGTCTTCTAGTACGACAACTCGGCGAATCACATTGAACAAAAAAGTGTAGTTTGTTTTATTTTCGATTTATTTATACGTTTCAATTGGTCCTTAAACTTAAAACCAGTTCGAAGGATTAAAACAGTCCTAAAATTCTTGCATCAATCCGAAAGTCTCATTTTAAGTAAGGATCCTTCCTGAAAATCAAATAGACTTGCTTAGTGATTAAAACAAGTTCGGAATTGCAATTTCATAGCGAAAAGTAACTGAAAGTTCGATAATATTTTTCTCGGCCACTCTCATTACATTTAATAACAAAAATTTATTAAAATTTATCAATCCCGTGAAAAGCCTATTTCAAATTAAAAATAAAGACAGAATCGAGACAAGAATTTCAGTATTGGATAATCCGTACACAAGTTAATCCTCTTATACTTGACATCGATGGGGATTGATTTTAATACAAATATTTCGGGTTTTTCTTCTGTGTAGGCACTATATCTTCCTGGAGAACACTTTTTTGGTCTTCGTTTTTAAGGTATTCGTTTTCTTTTCCAAATATTTAAATTGACCAATTTTCCAAGGAATCTATAACATTATTGACATTTTTTCCTTCTTTACAATCAGACAAAATGACTCATCAATATTTAATTTAGAATAATCTCCTAAGGAATTTCTTTTGTTCTTTCTTTCTTTGAACCAAACCTTATTTTTGGAAAAAGTGATCCGGTTCGGGTTCAGGTTCGAGGGGTCAAAAATGTAAGAAGTTTGGTTCATGGTCCGGTTCAGTAAACACAAAAAAACCCGAACCGAACCGGTTTTAAGGGCCCTGTTTAAAAGCTTGTTTAGTGGACAACCTATATTTTTGTTTTGACCATCCTTAATATTTTCGAGAAGTAATATTTATTAGCTTTAAAATAAATTATACCAAACATGTCTGCGATTTTTTTTTAACAAAGATATAACATTTCAAATACACAAGTATGCAATGCGTGTCGTTCAGAATTTTCATTATAATTAAAAACAAATTACTAACTTATTGTACTAGCCAGCAAAGTTATGCCAGAAATAATGTAAATTTTAACACATGATTTGAAATAGTATATCTTCGTTGAAAAAATTTTTTAAAATTAAATACTGTTGTGTATTTATGATTTATTTTAAAGAGCGCGTCAGGTCGTTTCAACTTAAAAAAAATTAATCATACGACACGTATACCAAATCACATAGAAATTTTAAGTTCATTTCAATCGTTGATCGTTGTCATCTTTTAAAATTTAAAATGGCATAAGGGAGACGATTCTATATCTCTCAGCTAAGCGAAAATTTAATTTAAAAAAAATAATTTGGAAAATCTTTGTGCATATAAATAAAAGCAACTGGAAAGGAATTAAGCATTTCTATATTTTTTGGACTATACTGCTTGAAATGACATTCTTTAATTTTTTAGTTAGTTTTAAGTTACCAAAAACAAAAATTTTCTCGACCCTATGCATTTGGTTTTTTTTTGTTTAGCTTTGTCTAGCAATTTTTTGGGCTCTTAAATTCTGGCAAACTTTGCTTTTGGCCAACCACAACAACATTCAGTAAGCAATTTTGTAACCATTGAAATTTCTAGGGCAGGGTTGCTAAGCAGTTATTTCCATTTTCATTTAAATATTTGTCAAACACAAACTAAATGACGCAGACTGCTTAAAATTTGACCGTATTCTATTAACGGATGGTAGTTGACTGGACCCGTGTTGCATTTAAAGTTACTATTCGGGATATGCCAAAAATCACTGACTCACCGAACCGCCCTCGTGGCTAATTGACTACTCCATTGCTTTAAAGCTTTGCCAAACACTGACCATTTTTACCTTAGTTTGATTCGTAAGTTGTTCTGCCAATTATTTGCGCAGACAACAACCACCTACGTACGTATAAAAGTGCTTAAGCCCACACACACACACACACACACACACATATTTTTCTCTGGGTGTTTACCCCTACGCTAAATGGCCAACATATGTATTGTTGTTTGATAATCATTAGAGATTTCCTATTTTTGGACGGGCATAAACCTTTGTCATTGATTTAGCGAAACGTTTGTAAAAATAAACGTTTTTATTTGGGTGTCTCGTGGCTTTTTTTTGTTGACAAATATTTATTGAGTTCACGAAATGCTTTGCGTGGCCCCGCAAAGTATGCAGCGGAAGTTTAGCGCGCACACAACCTGTTGCTGGCTTTCACTTTCGCCCCACACAGACACACACAGACAGACATTAGCCCACACACATACGACACGAACAGCCACCGCATCCATCCGCATGGCCGCCAATGAAGTTCAAGTGCAACAGTTCTATTTTGCCTCGAGTGCTCAAACAGAATATCCCACCCAACCCAGCCTGGCCCTTGCCCCTTCGCCTCCCCCTCTTTTGAAAGTTGGCGCGTGCTCAACTTTGGCTCGTTTTGGTACACCTGCGACCCCCGCATCGCATTTCTAGGCCAGGGCTGCTGCTGTTAATTCAAAGCCAAAATAACCGAAGCCGCACGAACCCAACTCGGCGAAGGACACAATTCTGTGGCTGCTGCTTCTGCTGCTGCTGGCTAGGTCCTGGCTCCTGGCTGTCTCCTTTCAGTTTAGTTTTGTGTGCTGCTGCTAACGCTTCGATAAGTATCGCGTGCGCATATCCTCAGTCAGTTTTAAAAAAGTTGGAGCGGCTGGCCAAAAATATTTTCGTTTGACAAAAACCGTAAAAAGACATTCCTTTCAATTGTTTGACCAATTTGTGTGGCTCCCAGTGCGCGCGCTCTAAATGCCTTTAAAGACTCTTGGGGGGGAATAATACAATTTTTTTTTTTTTGCATTTGAGCGCGCAAACTGCAACAGTTTTTCAGCTATTTTTGGTACTCGCATGTGTGTGTGTGTGTGTGTGAGGATATTCTATGGTGTCTGGGGAAATTGACAAGGTCCTGCGCGAGTTTAAAAATAAATTAAACAATTTATGAGAGTGAAAAATTGATTTTCTATATGTCAATCTAATTGAATTGCAAGTCAAACAAACATATTTTATACAAATTGGAGGCAATTTGAAAAAAATAGTGAAAAATATGTTTACGTTTTGAAATGGAAGAAAATTTTGAGTGCATTTAGGAAATTTATAAAGATTTTCTTATTATACAAAAAATTGATGTGAGGTGAATTTTCGTTTTACTTTTTAAAACCATTCGAATCGGAAATCCCTAGAAAATCTTTTCTGAATGTAAATGAAAATGAAATATTTTAGCAAGAAACTTCATTCAAAGAATTGAAACTCAGGATGAAAAAATAATTTTTGGGCCTGTTTCCGTTTTCGACCTCGATCAAATCGTGCGGTATCGAAATTTGGAAATGTTTATTCGACGAATAACTTTATATTTTCGTTTATCTTCAATCGACTATCTTGATGACAAAACTTATTAACCGAATTCTCTAATTGTTTCTTGAAAATAAAAACCTTTACCAATTCCAATCGATCGAATTCGGAAACGAGAACAGACCTGATTATGACTTATAAAAAGCATTTATTATAGTTTTTTCAACGTTACATTGTTAATAATTGTCTCAATCGAGTCGAAGGCCCTAGCAGCTAGTGCTCGTTAAATTATCATTAAGTTTAGTACTAAATACTATAATTAATTTGTTAAAATAAAAAAATAATTCTCTCAAAAAATAATATTCAAAATTTGACACTCCTGTGATATTTCTGCGCCATATTTAATAGCAGCCAGAACTTAATCATTCCCTATGATTATCTGATATTAAGAACCGCTAATGTGTTAAAAGTTTCTGTTTTGTTTTAAAGATTCTTTCTGATCATGACTATATTTCAAATTAAAATGTGCAACACTTAAAAATGTGATCCCATCTTAAAAGTTATGATGATAGTATCATCATCCAGTCTGAGTTTGGCTCGATTAACTATCTTTTTTTTAAAGTGTACGGGATATGGGGTTCGTAAATCCAAAAATAAGCTGAAAACTTAAGGTACACTTTAAAAAAAACTGCAGCTAAACAGACCAAACCAATGCTACAAAAATATGAGTTCTATTCTCAAATATTATTAAAACTGCAGAAAAAATTTTAAGTAGCTTTTATAATATTTGAGATATAGCTTCGAACCACTTGAAATCCGTCTTAAAACATTTCAATGTCGAACTCCATATTACCAATCTACCAATAAATTTCAAGTTTATAGCTCAATTTTTGCCCAAATTACATATTTCTACACAGAAAAAAAAGATCAAAAATTATTTAATATAGGCTGATTAATATGATATTTTATCCAGGGCTGCCAACCGGTTCGGAACCGAAACCTTCAGAACCGGTTCGGTCCAGGTTCTGATGATGTCTGACCCTAACCGGGAACCGAACCCCATTGGAAATAATCACGAGTACCCGAACCCGAACCTAACCCTGTTTTCTTATTGATGGGGTTCGGTTCTAAAAAAAAACACAGAATTTATTTTTGCTTTGATGTTAAAAAATATTTCGTAATTATGAACAAAAAATTATTCATTCATGTATGGACGGCGACACTTTTCCCGTTCGCAACAAAAGACTGGACAAAATTACACAACCTCAATCAAGGAAATTCAATTTGCATCTGAAACCGTATTCTGGGTATTATTTTGTTCGTATGGAGATGCAACGGCACGTTGAATTCAAGGGAAAGTTGCACGTCATTTAAGTTTCTTAATTTTTTTAATCAAATCACAATTAAAATACTTTTAGCACTTTCACTCTAACAATATGCCAGTCAACGCTGTGCTGTGGCGGTCTCATTCTTGGAAAAAATAGTTCTGACTAGAATTCTTGGAAATTGTGTTCGGCCACACTATAAGTTAGGTATGAGACATTCAGGCGAATCTGTGATTAAGTCACTGTCACGGGCAATCATCAAATCACACAGTGACTGCACATTTAAAGTATCAGTGTGATTTGATGACTGCCAGTCACTGTTACTTAATCACAGTTACGCCGATATGGCCAATCACAGTTACTAAATCACGGGTACACCGATAAAGGTCATCTCTTAGTTTTTAGCCAAAAGCGGCTGTGTTTTTTGCAGGATTCATGGCCACAAAAATCACATCAGTTTCAGGAATCCCACTACTGTGAAAGAGAAATGACTTTTGCTGTATATGTATCGCTCAACTCTTCTAAACATATATAGAATGTCTGATAGTTTAGTCAATCTAGACAGATCATTTATGTGCTTGACTTCCTAGGCATTTTTAGGGCATCAGGGAGCAGTTTAATAGGCATTTCGTCTTCGAATTCTTTTAAATGATACATTATGAACATAAATATATAAAATGCAATCTGGAACCCGAACCGGAACTCCGGTTCTCAATTTGAAGGGAACCGGTTGTGGAACCGAACCCCTAGAGTAGGGTAAGGGTTCGAACCCCGAACCGAACCCCTGTCAAAATTGGAGGGGTTTGCAGCCCTGATTTTATCAAATATTAAATAAAGCGAACTAATATAAAATTAATACGATAATAAATAAGGTGACAAAAAGAAAAGGGACAAAAAATATTTCTTTTCGAAAACTAAGGTGGCCTAGAAAAATATAAATAGTCCCTTAGACGTTTGCACGCTCGCGTGTGCGCGGTTGCTTTAGTTTATCCCTAGGTCCCGAGTTTGATTCCCAAACAAGGCAATGTTTGTTAACTACAAAAATATTTAAATTACTTTGCTTTTCAGAATGGCTATGGGTTTACTATTACCATTAATAATATTACATAAGCTTTAAAATTCTGAGTTGAATATATATGTGGTTTTACCTAGCCGATGATTTCCATTAATTTTTTTTTTTTATTAAAAAATTTAATTTTGATCTTAAAATATCATTTTGATATTTCGTACAGGTCAATTTCAAGAGAAAATATAATATTGAACCCCAGATCAGATACATTTTTTTGTGTATACAGTTCAAAAGGTGTTTAGAGCCATATTCAAGAAATAAGGCAGGTTCGTTATATGGAGTTAGATTTTATCCCAATTTTGAAGCAGTTTAAAACGATACAATCAAAATTGCTGTTTAGATTTGTATTTGAGGAGTTATTTAATTAATGAACTTGAAACCTACGGTTAGAGTTAGATATTTTCCAGGGAGTAATACGCATTCCGTACCAGGAATACAGTATCACAACCACCATGGTATTTACGAAATTTCTAATAGCTATGCCAAAAATAAAAAGAGCCCATTTTAATATCTCTTTAAAAAATCTGGATATCGTGTGATATCCAATATATAATGTCCTATATAAAGTTAGATTATGGCACAATAATGGGCTGAGCACTCAACAGAAAACTCACTTGATTCCATCTTTGATTTTTGGCAAAGAAATCGAGAAATATTAAGAGAACAAATTATATACATATACAGAACCAGATACTGTGAAAACTCGGAAACATCTGATTTCTAACCGTTTATCCACCACAGCTTGACTTAAAGCTATTTCGTTTAATTAATTAGACTTAATCAAATTAATAATTTTTGAGATATCCTTTTTTGAGATAGGTGCTGTTAGACCTTTCAATTCGTCTTACAAATGTACCGATACGTTTTCTCGTGCGGATTTTGGTTCGATTAAGCATTTTTAAAATGACAGCGGTTCGGTTCATGAGCACGAATTCATGGTTCGATTCGGTTCAAAACTGGTTTGCATTTTTGAATGAAATTGTTTCTTTACTGATTCCATCTGATCCAGATATATCAGATAGTGTAGTATCCAGAGGCGGGAGCATTATTCTAGATTTGATCGGACGAGCGAACTGTATAAAGGTTTGGTGGTGTAGAGATTTTTGGACCCTATCTTGATAAAATCAAGGATACTTTTGGCTTGCTTACATATGACTTAGAGTGTGGCTATTAAAACTCAATTTAGGTTCAAAAAGTATACCCGTATTCATAGAAATACGGCTTGATACGCTAACAATTTTATGTATATATATCAAACTCTAAGGGACGTTTTCTCATGTTCCCGTTTTTCAAATCAAGTTGTTTTTTGGATAAAATTTATTTGCCTACTTTTAGGCCGCTTTAAAATGTCTATTTTTCTTTCTACTACGACCCGGATGAGATTTTAAATGCGGCCTAAAAGTGAATTTAGGTTGAAAAAGTATACCCGTATTCATAGAAATAAGGCTTGATACGCTAACAATTTTAAGCCGAGACCAAACTCTAAGGGCCGTTTTTTCATGTTCCGGTTTTTCAAATCCAGTTGCTTTTTGGATAAAATTTAGTTGCCTACTTTTAGGCCGCTTTAAAATGTTTGTGTTTCTGTCTACTACGACCCAGATGCGATTTAAAACGCGACCTAAAAGTAGGAAACATAGATTTTCTTAAAAGCATCCAGTTTTAAAAAAACATGAAGATGAGAAAACGGCCCCAAGGGAGTTTAGGTCCTTTTGCAATAAAAACGTTGAACCTTAAGAGTCACGTAAATTAGGGCGCTTGAGTTGAAAAGTACTTGAAGAATATTTATCATTAATGAAAATGTTGTAATTTGTATAAATCCGTGCTTAAATGACCGAAAAGAACCGGCTGCATAATCTCAACTTATACAAATGCTGTGACCATTTTGTATATTTGTCAAAAATTTATTGATTCTAATTTTCGTTTTAATGTAACCCAATCGGGCAAAACCAAACCCCTGCTTATGTACATACTTACTTATTAAATTCCACAAAAGCATTCTAAATCCGCTTAGCACATTATCTGACTCACATTTCAATAAAATATTTATTATCAAATTAAGTCCAAATCAAAGGTACGAGTATATATCTGTGTGTGTGTATTTATCCAACTGCTTGTTGATTTATGACTTGTCTCAGTTGTTTTTCATTTGTTTTAGTTGCTGTTGATGCTTTTTGTTTATTCGCAAATGCGCATTAATTATGTGAGAGGCAATAATATGCGCATCAATTAAAGCCATTCAAATGTTCAAGATCAAAGCAGAAGCAGGAGCATACAGCCAACTACTTGTGGGTTGTCTTTTATGTTACCACTATAAGCTGCAATTCCAAAAACTTTTTTTTTTTAAGCTGCTTGTCATTTTTCAAGGCTACTGCGAACTAGAGAGAAAATCGAGAAAATGGGGGGCGATGCTTGCATCGATTTTCGCAATTAAAATCATTTACGCATTTTTGAGAAAAACATCAAAGCACAGGGACTAGAGACTAGAAACCGGAGCCGGGTGCGGAGAGCCACAGGTGTCTCGTTTCGAGAGAAACAGGAAGATGCTGGTATAGCAATTTAAGCCGATTACTAGCACAAATCTCGCCCTGGGAACCTTGACAAGTTTTTGATTTTGTGTTTATTTTTTTCTTTTTCAAAATGGCATAAAATGATTTGGGCGGAAAGGTTTGACTGTCGATTGGCTTTGTCATCCACTAGATGTTTCCTGTTTAAGTCAGCACGTCAGGCAGTTGCTGCTGATGAGTGGGCGGACTAGACACTTTCTTAAAGCTGTCCATGCAATCAGGAAACTATTGTCTGGCACATTTTAGTTGCCTGATTGACCGGATGATTGAATGTTGTGTATGCGCATTTAATATCCTGCGTGGGCATAACTCTCTGTGCATTCGAGTGTAAGGCGGCCCGTTCGCTTTATGTAATTACTTGCTGACCCAGACTTTTGACAATTTATGAAATGAAAAGAGGCAAACAATAATAACGAAAGCAAAAATTCAGCGTAACTTTTAACTTTGAACAACATTTCGCGTGTACTTTCAACGAAGTATTTTTCCTTTGGCGTTTGTGTTGTCGCCAGCAGCAGCAGCAGCACCAACGCCAACCCAATTAAAAAACTTTTTGTTATCTTCATTCTTCATTTTAAGTTGATTAAAGTCAACTGGTAGAATGTTTGTCGAAAGGTTATTTCAGGGATCGACACCTACAAAATAAATTGAAATACCAAAATGTAGGTGAGGACACAGAAAAAGGGTAAAGTTTTGGAATATCATTTGATAGCATTTGCATAAAATTACAGAGAACTGACAGACAGTCTATTTTTTTTCTAATGGAAAATTTGAATTTAAGAAATTTGCCTAAAATTTTGTTTAAACTGTAATAAAGGTACTAAGGGCAGAAGAAAGCATCTTGGGGCTTTTAAAGCAGGGGTGCCCACTGAAAGCATATGAAAGAGCAGACACCAATACATATAAAGAATTGAATTTTTCTTAAAAGAATTCTAGTAGACCAAGGAGTGCGGGGAAGAGGGGAGTGAAATAAGGACGGCAATCCCTTGAAATTTGACAGAAACCCTAACCTACGCTCGGTTTCACAACAGGATCAATTCCAGCTGGTTCGGTTGGCTAAAATTATTTTTTGACAGTAAAATCTAAAAATTTATAAATTTTGATTCCAGTGGAAAAAAAAAATTTGTAGCCTACATGCATGATACAATAATAAAAGGTAGCGTAACCGGAAGTGCCTTTTCGCATGCGCGATAAATTATCGAACCTGAGGGCTGCAAACACTTAAAAACCAGGGCCACAGAGTCAATAATTACATTTTTGAGAGCTATCAGCTACAGAAATTACAGGATGTAACAGAAAATCAAAAGCGACCATGTCCTTTCGATATATTGGGAAGAAACCTTGAATTATCGAACCAGACCGACTGAGAATATCGAAGCTGCGCATGGCGTCACCTTTTATATTTACATCATGGCCTACATGTGTATATAGAGGAAAAAAACATGGCAAGCCTAGATAATTTGAAGTCAGGTAGGAGCTGAGCTCCCAGAGCCCCCTCTCTAGCTACGTGCCTGCTGTTACATTAAATATTCAGTCACCGTTTGATTTGATCATTGATATCACAGATACGCCGGAATGTTTCAGCTCTAATTTATAGTGTGGCCGTACACGGACATATAAAATTTCTAAGAATTGATGGTCATAATTAGTTATTCTAAGAATGCCAACGCCACAGAAGCCGTGCTGTTGGCACATTGTTAGAGTCAAATTCTTAAATTATTTTAATAGTGCCCAGGTTCCATCTTGACATTCAATTTTTTATTGGTCCGTTTTTGGAATACTTTTTAAAAATGGTCAAGTTTTTGTTGTACGTAATTTGAAATTGGCAGAAAAATAGAATTAAACCGTGAACATTTTCGTGCAATTATTTTTCACAATTTTCGGTATGTATGAAGTAGACAAGAATGCATCGATGCAGTAAAATCATTATACGACGAACAAGCACCATCCTTTAGCACAGTAAAAAGTTGGTACAATGAATTTACTGGTGATCGCTGTTCGCTTATCGAAGTAGGTTATCTAAAATCAATTGAAGAATAAAGAGCATCAATAAGATTTAGCATGATCGCTTCGTGTTAAAAAATGTGTGTTCGAGTTAGATCCCACACAATTTAAAATTCGGTCAAAAAGAGGCTCGTGTCGATTGGTGTTGGAAAATGCTTACAAAATACGATCGATGGCCGTTCTGAAACTTTATTCTAGTTGAAAAATAATTGAAGTATCAAAATTCAAAAATAAATGTTTTGTCATTGTCAAAAAAGAAATTAAAAAAGAAAGTGAAAGTAAATTTAAATATTAGGGTAATAAAACAAGAATTCGTTTCGTATAGGTACTTTAAAAACAAAAATGTTTCTTAGATTCTATAGGAGCGCAGTCTGTGGCAGCTACCGTTAAAGTTCAATGTATGAGATTGAAATGTATTGTGGGGGACTATATATAACTGATAATATGAATTTGGTGATGTTATCTTGTAAACGGATGAGCTATCTTAAAAGAAATTGTAATTGCTGATGTCAAATAGGATGTGTTCTTCTGAAATTTACAGATGTTTTGAAGGACAATTAAAACGTCATACGTTAAAAATTTCATTCAGATATCTTAACAAACAAAAAAGTTTTGCACAATCCTTTTTTAGGGGCAATCGTCTCTATGGAAGGTACTTGATAAATGCGTAATACGCGGAAAATAAAAATATTGTTTGGAGGATCAGAAAAAGACGCCTGCAAAGTTTATCTTTTATCAATTAAGCCTGCGAAAGTTAAGTATTTTTACGAACTTCATACTTTTGCCATGGTTTTCACAGCAAAAATCGGAAAAAATTTGGAAAATGTTTTGGTGTCAACCTTTAGGAATCCGTCCGGACTTTACTTTTCAAGAAATGTTTCAATTTGGACCAGTCTAATCTACACAGGTGACGAATCAAGATCTTATGCATTCGAGCCGGAAACTAAACAACCATCGACTGTTTGGGTGTTCCAAGATGAGTCAAATCCCATAAAAGTTAGTTCGCTCGCTAAGCACTTCAAAGCAAATGGTCGCATTTTTTCGGTCATGTGTCTACAGTCGCATTGTAAGCCCCAAAGGGGCTAGTCGAGCTTCTCTCAATATCTTGGCTCGTGTGTCTTTTAAAATTTCATTAAAGAGAAAGGAACCTACAAACGGCAAAGTTTTTTAGAAGCTTTTTCATGACTACATACTTCACAACTGGCGCCAATAGCTGTAAAGGTGACCTCATGTGTAAATGTTTTAAAGAAAAAACATTTAATGGACGGGATCGAAGCTAGAACCTACCCACTGAGCCACTACAGTCGCATTAGAGCAATATAAATCGGTTAATTCTGATTAGAGTTTTCCGAAATTTCCAGAATCTCCCGAATCTTCTATATATTCAGTAGAAAATCACATGGTCATTTTTTCATTAAGTAATTAAAAATTCATCTTGTGACGCCGTCAGAAAAAAGTGTTCGTAAACTTTGTTTCAATAAAGTCATCTTTAGTAAGCTTGCCCTTAAAGTCTTCCATCATTTGCACCGCTAGTTCTGCAACATCATTTACGAGGCTCAAACTGTTAAGGTTCTTTTAAGTTCTCCTTGTAGTAGTCTTGCTGCAAAGTTCTCCATATCTATTAATTTTGTTTTAATATTCAAATATTCATTGTTCCTCGACATGCGAATTTTCTCCTTTTGTTCAAACTACTTTCAACTTTTCTGCTACTTATTTCGCACTTTCACAGATGTTAAGGCTTAAAATCCTGGTCCCATGCAGAAGTTAGGACAATACGGACCTCTTGAAAGGAACTGCGATAATTTTGTCAAAGTTAAGACAACAAAAAAATATTTAGTTCGCCATTCATATTTTTCGTCTTTTTCGTTTGAGAAGAAAATGTTGTCAAAAGGTTAGAAATGGTTTGAAAATTCAACTGGCATACTTGTCGTATGCTTAATTTTTAATGATACTTTGAGATTACGACACAAAATGATTACGAAGCATCACACAATCTAAAAATAGAATCAGAAAGTTAACCATTTTTTAGCTGAGGAAGCATTTTAATTCCGGTCCCTCGGGAATCCCATCTCTAATTCTTATTGGTTTACAACCAATAGATGTTCGGTGAATTTCGCAAAATGTTCAAAAAGAGTCGAATTATCCTTAACCAAGACAATGTAAGCTCTCTCACAACGGCCCTGACAAAAGGTTTTTGATAGAAGTTGATGGGCCATCCGCCGTACAGTCCCGATTCGGTACCCCATGGCTTGTTTTTGTTCCCTAAAATCAAGAACAAACTATTTGAAGGCACCAATTTTTTTGGGGGAAAATGTGCATTTTCTGTTCCTGTAAAAAGTCAGATCGAATGATTCTCTGCTCTGCCAATTAGCCCGGTAAGAAGCAAATAACAAGCAACTGAAGCAGGAAGCTCTTTTCAGTACCATTTTGTGTTAAATTTCAATTTAACAGTTTTTCAGCTTCATGTATTTTCTGTACCCCGGCTAACCTCAGAAATCTAACATCCAACCCAGCTTTCTTTCCATTATTTCCCAGAAATCCTAAAAATGTAATGTAATTTCTTGTTGTGTTTTTTAATAAATTGCCCCTGGCGCACTAACAAGTTTCCTGTGTGCTATCTGATTACAAATTGAGTTCACTTCCTTTCACCGACTGGACAACGAACGCCTCATGCCTTTAAACCAGTGAAAAGTAGTTAACATTTGCCACAAGTGCACAGACGATGACCTGCATTTAAAGACACCTGAGCACACACACAGTCTCGACTTGGTGGGGCGGCGGGGTAAGAAAAGTTTAATAAAAAAAAAAAAAAAAAAATAAACGTTGACATGTGGCATGGCAAAAGTAAATCGACAGGAGGCAGACAGGCGTGTGTGTACAATGGTCGAACAATTTCGCACAAGGTGTCTGCATGAAAGAAAGCAAGAAAGTGAACTCTTTCTCCCCACTTAAGTAAAGGTTTTTGCAAAAGGTTTAGTCTGGAAATTGAAAATTGTATGTGCATATTGATAGATATTGATGTTGGCCAATTTGTTTGCCAGTAAATTAAATTAATGCTTTGACAGGGAAGGGAGAAGTGACAAGCAAGCAAATGTTATTGCTCTCAAGCAAGAGAAAAGACAAATTTTGGGGTTAAAGGGATATGCCTCGCCTTTGATGTGATTTAGGAAATGTACTGCAAATAAATTTGTTCCAAAACCGTTTCACTTTTAATAAAATGCTGTTGAATTGGAAAACTTCATATGTCCGAAATGATAATACAAAATTTTGAATCTTATTTTATTCTACAATAAATTTGTTGAAAATTTATTTCCTTTTAAATAAAATGATTCATATTTTGAATCTACAATAAGTATGTGATAAAATTAATTCACTTGGAATCAAAAGAATGGGAACAAAAATTGACTTTACTTATGATGAATTAAAATGTTGGAAAGAAAACTTGTTTTATAAAAAAAAAATAAGGCTTTTAAATACCCTTGCAGTTTTTAAAGAAGCTACCATTAATAACAAAGAAGGTTTTCAAACTTGAACTAGTTTTTAGACCGATCGTTTCTATGGCAGCTATATGCTATAGTCATCCGATTTTGATAAATTTTTCCAGAATTATGTGGAAGCATATAAAACTAATTTATACCGCGATTGGTGACGCTACGATGGAAAAACAAAAAAGTTTTTCTCACTAGAACTAGTTTTTTTGACCGACCGTTTATATGGCAGCTATATGCTATAGTCATCCGATTTTGATAAATTTTTCCAGAATTATGTGGAAGCATATAAAACTAATTTATATCGCGATTGGTGACGCTACGATGGAAAATAAAAAAGTTTTTCCCACTAGAACTAGTTTTTGACCGACCGTTTATATGGCAGCTATATGATATAGTCATCCGATTTTGATCAATTTTTTGGGGGGGTTTTCAGGGGGGAGTAGTCAGTAGTCACCGATTGATCAATCCAGAATTAGAACATATAACAATAAAGGGCCGAGGAAAAAAGTTTTATAGACATTTTGGACCACGTTTTGGCAGCTATTTAGTCGTTTGATCAATTTTCAGAATTATGTGGAAGCATATAAAACAAAAATCCACGATTGGTGACGCTACGATGGCAAACAAAAAGTTTTTCCACTAGAACTAGTTTTTTGACCGACCGTTTATATGGCAGCTATATGCTATAGTCATTCGATTTTGATACAATTTTCCAGAATTATGTGGAAGCATATAAAACTAATTTATACGACGAGTGGTGACGCTACAATGGACAACAAAAAAGTTTTTCTCACTAGAACTAGTTTTTGGACCGATCGTTCCTATGGCAGCTATATGATATAGTCCTCCGATCTGGCTGATTCCGACAAATGTGCAGCCTATGTGTATTTAAAGACTTTTTGGACAGTTTGGTCAAGATAGGTCTAAAACTGAGGAATCAGATAGCATAGAAACAGACGGACAGACGGAAATGAACTCAGCTCGTCATGCTGATCAAGAATCTATATACTTTATGGGGTCAGAGATGCTTCCTTCTATGCGTTACAAACATCCTGAAAATTTTAATACCCTCTGCAAGGGTATAAAAAAATGAAAAACTGAAAATATTCGAAATAATAATGCAGAATTTCGATTCATGAAAATTTGCTTATAACTCGAATATCGTTTATCTGATCCGAAAACGGTGTATAGTGGATCGATAAGTAATGACGATTAAAATATATGCCTAAAAGGTTCAAATAATCTGTCTTTAAAATTGTAGAAGATATTCGATTTTTTTACATTGTGGGGGTGACAACTCTACCATTAATCGAAAAAAAATGGGGTCTTAAAAAAAAATAAAAAAAAAATATATGCTAGAAGGTTCAACAAACTTACTCAAAAATTGGGGATATTTGAGGTGTTTTCAAATTGTGGGGGTGGCAACTCAGAAAAATGATGAGTAAAATATATATCTAGAAGGTTCAAATAACCAAACTCCAAATTGCGGGATATTTGAGTGTTTTTCAAATGGGGGGGAAAAAAAAGAAAAACGATGTATGGGGGCTCGATAAATAATGATGAGTAAAATATATGTCTAGAAGGTTCGAACAAACTTACTCAAAAATTGCGGGATATTTGAGGTGTTTTTTAAATTGCGGGGGTGGCAACTCTACAATCGTTCATCTGATCGGAAAACGATGTATGGGGGCTCGATAAGTAATGTTGAGTTGAATATATGTCTCAAAGGTTCGAACCACCTTACTCCAAAATTGTGGAAGATATGAGGTTTTTTTTTCATTTGCGGGGGAGGCAGGGGGCGTGATTCTTGAGAATTTTACTATTTTCTGAGAATAAAAATTAAAAATTTATTTAATTAAATTTAAAAATATTTTTATTCCTAAAAAATGTAGTCAGTTATTTTTAAAATATTTTCGAAATGGCATACAAAATACCTTTTCACACAAATCTAGCCCATTTTGTGGTTGTTAATAGGCACCAAGTTAATCATGAGCCAGCACAGTTTACCCTCTTTCATTGTGTGGCCTGTGCCTGTTGGCCTAATTAGACGAAAATGTAGTTCGCTGTTATGTTTGCTTGCGGTTCGTTTTGCCAACTGTTGATTTAACGGCAGCAAAAACCCCGCCCACTTCTCCTGTGGGCGAGGGTAGGATTGTGTCACAAACAGTTTTGTGGTGTTCCCCAAAGCAGTTTACGGTTTTTGGTTTTCGCTTCGTGCGAGGTTCTTGGTAATTAAATTCAATTTGCACCTGTCCATTCTTTCTCTTTTTTTCGAATTTTAATTTTGTGTTTTCAACTGGCCAAAAGTAAATGACAATTTTAAGCTGGCATTTGTTTTAATGACTTGAGAAGCGTGTGAATGAGCAAAGTTTTTGATAAGTTTAAGTATGATGAAGATGATGAAGATGAGTGCCTGTACTTGTGTGTGTATTGATTTTGTGTGCGAGTGCTGAAAATAGAATGAAGCCAATCAAAATTGATCAATCACCTGACACACACAGCCAAACGGAACTCGCGGTTTCAAAGATGCGTCGTCAGCAAACTCGCTATCGCAGCGATTCCATTGCCAGTCCTTCGGGGGCTAGGAAACCCTCTCTGGCGGCCACCGCATCTCCCTCCATGTCGGTGGCTTCAACCACTCGTCGCGAGTCCTTGGTGAAGCCCACCTGGCAGCATATTACACCCGGCCAGTTGCCACCCAAAACTTTGGACAAAATCAATGGCATTGCCTCCGATGATTCCGATGATGATGGCTATCCCAAACGTCGTCCCAGTGTGATTGTACATCAGCGTCAGCAGTCCATATCACATCAGCCATTGCTTTTGGATTATATGACTCCGGCAGCTCTATATCGAGAACAGAGCCAGCAGTCGCATCATCAGTCAAGTGGCAATGGCTTTATGGCCCGTCTGAGCAGTGTGCGTTTGAATGGAGCGGCTGAGCAGCTGCCACTGTTGGATACTGGAGGCGGTGGAGGAAGAGGTGGAGCATGTGGAAATGGTGCCACAACTGCTGGAGCAGCTGCTGCTGCAGCCGCACGTTCGGGTCCAGCTCCTGGTCCTGGAGCTGAGGGTGCCGGTGCCACTCTATGCAAAAATGCTGGACGCGCATTCATACGCATGATTTCATCGAACAATAGCCAGGAGGAGGATGAGGAATATGATATTATGGGAAAGGTGAATTTTGATGGAAATGTACAAAATTTTTAGCATACTTTTCAGGGATTATGTTAGCAAAAAAATGGAGAAATTTTTAGTAAAATACATATTACCAATTTTTCAAATCTTTTAAAAAATAAGGGTCTTAACTGGTTCAGAACCGCTTATAAGCCGTTTTAAACCTAAAGTCTTAAGCAAGGCTTAAAACCTATTTTGCTTTCTTTTTGTCAAATGTTTTAAATTCAGTTTTTATAAAGAAAAACTATATTTTCCCGTATAAATACCGGTTCCGTAGGTTAATCTCGGATTTTCACAAACTAAATACGAAAGAATTATTCTTAAGTAAGTTTCTAAAAACAGAACTTCAATCTTGATCCCGACTTTAAGCTATTATTTAACTTGTCTGAGATTCAAGATTCGTAAAATAACACACATTTTTCTTTACACGCATGATATTAACACTAAGTAAAATATACAAACTGTACAAAATGATTATTTTCATACATAAAAATAAACAATTTTTAAATATGGAAAAAAATTATTTTTTTTTATGTTACTAACACGAGCATTTTTGACATGATTGTTATCTACATGCGTAAAGAAGGCAGCGCAAGTTATTCACATGCTTGTAAATAACAATTGTGTCAAAAATGCTCGTGTTAGTTACATGAAAAAATAATATTTTCCTTATGTAAAATTTTGTATTTTCATGTCTGAAAATAATAATTTTTTACATTGATGTTTTTTATCATGACGTGAAAATAATTTTTGTGCTGCTGAGATCTCTTTTAAGATGGCTGAAAAAATACCTCACTTAGTTGTTAGTTAATTGTCAAAAAACTCATATGAGTAAGGCTGAGTTCACATTGTTCGACGCATGACACATGATAATCTAGTTAGCCTTCATGATGTACTGTTTTAAATGTCAAATAACAAGATTTTCACAATGAAAACAAGACAACATAAGGGCCTACTAGATTGTCATGTCTCATGCGTCGAACAGTGTGAACCCAGCCTAACTCATTTGAGAGTTTTGACAGGCTAGTATACTAAAATTAAACAAATAAGAACCTTTCAGATTGACTATTACGCTATCTGACCAACTCTCATGAGAAATTCATATGAGAAGTCAGACAAGTGACTTAGACTGATTACTAGAGAACAGACGGCTCTCAAAATTGAGTGCTGTTAACTTTAGTACGACTGTAGATACTGCTGTTAAGCGATAGTACGGCTGTAGATACTTTACTCAAAATTATAATACATATAGGAAAACACGGTCGTTAGTGCGAGACGAACATTGTCATAAAAGTACTCAGAGAGCGAAAATGACAAAGAACAGCTGACAAATTTCTGAGTAATCGGTGAGTCTATATTTACTAGTCTGCAAAGAGAATATAACAGAGAGCCAATCTGAAGCGCCGCTAAATTTTGAGTTATGATTATCATGTAGATAATTCTGTTAACTTATAATTGTCATAGGAAAAGACAGTGGTTAGAGCGAGACAGAAATAACTCAGACAGCGAAACTGACAGCGAACAGCTAACTAATTTGAAATGTTAAGGTAGGCGGCGTCTCAATCTGATTCTCTGTTATTCTCTGATTTCTTTATGTAGTCTGTCCAAGTGAAAATACACCTTTAGCTCGTGTTGAACTTGATCTAAGCTCGAAGTAAGTTTATTTCAACAAAACACGGAATTGATTTTAGTTTGTTTTTTGTGAGCTCTGGTGTGAAAAGCGTAATTTCTTTGCACTCGAATAGTAAAATTTTGTAGCTGAGTAGCAAATCCCAATGTCTGTTTTTCACCCATATTCGCACAGACACGAGCCGATCGCATGACGAGGCTTATGGCAAAAAAGCAAAAAAGAAACTCATAGTTATTTTGTTTTAGTATTTAATTTAAACTGTATATATTTATTGGGCAATATAATTCAAAGTGAATATAAAATGCGAAAAAAAAAAAAAAAAAAAAAAATTTTTAATAAAAATATTTTTTTTTTTTTTTTTTTAAAAAATAAATTAACAAACAACCATATTCTTTAAAATCAAAATATAAATTATTTATGCGATTTGTTTGGTTCTAAGAATCAATATAAAACTGTACATAAAAATACTTTTAATTTATTTCGTGCTCGTTCGTGCTGTGTCGTGACTTGAAAATTGGCAACTGAACTTTAAAACTTGAAATTTTTTTAAAATTGCCTCCTTATTGTTTAAATATGTGTTCTTGTGGCTGATTAAGTCGCGTGCTGAACAAAATATTTCTGAATCTTACGAATGCATCAAACTTTAGTACGTGAAAACAGCTTGAATTTGAAATTTTTTAACAAAATTATTGCCCATAATTTCAGAAATAACGCCGAATCCTTTTTCTTTATTCAAAAGCAACAACAACAACAACAAAAAATTTCAATTTGCATTCACAATAGCGTGGAAAATGTATTTCTCAGTTCAAGAGAGTCTGCCCCAAATCGTGTTCCCCAAACATTCTCACCTAAAGCTGATGAACCCAGGCCGCAATTTGATTTATGTATTATATCTTTTTATTTGTCTGCCTTTGTCTGTGTTGGCTTTTTTTACGACTTTGCGTTTTTATTTGCCTTCCCTTTCTATTGACGACTTTGGGGCTGATTTACAATGTGATTTACATAAGCAGGGCGAAAAATAAAGTCATAAAATTCAATAAAGTGCAAAGTGACAATGGAAATTAAATGGCCAAAGAACTTGAACAAAAATTTGTAGTCTACTTTTCAGGGCAAATTCCCCAGCGTTTGCTGCTCTTCATTAGAATAATTCACAAGAATTATGACAAATTCCGGGCAGAACGACTTCCTGTCGAGAAAAATAAATGCATTAAAATTTCTAATATTTATGCTCTGCTCTGCCTGTGTTTGTCATTTAGTTTTACCAAGGAAAAAAAAAAGAAAAACATTTGCTTTAGTCCCCCGAGCTGAGAGATGCTAATCCTGTGGCCGCTTTAACACATTTAAATTGTGAAAATTAGTTGGCTTATTTGTTTATGTTGGGCTAAGTTAAAAGTTAATTTTTCTAGCCACACGAATCAAGAATTTGCATAAATTAAATGGAAAATTTAATTAGAAGTCATTTCTCTCAGAATGCTTAAGTTAATTCGATCAAGTCTGAGTGGGTTCATATGTCTACTCAGCGCAAACACAATAGGCTCACCAATTTCAATTAGCTTCATACAATAGCTTCACTTATGTGGAACTAATGGGTGTGTTTTGTTTTTGTATTAGTGTGAGCACGCTGGTAAGAAATATATCTTAGAGATTAAATTTTTCGAATCAATTGGACAGATTGTTAAATCAACATTTGTTAATTGTGCAAAATTAATTTCAAAAATCGTTCAGTAATATTAGATTATATTTCAATATGGTCAATGGGCATTTGAAGTTGACAAAATCCGCGAGAGAGGCTCGTGCCACCGTTACATTCACAAAAGATTACTGCTTGGTGCGCTTTATCGATAGACGGAATCATTTGTGCTTACTTTCTTGAAAATGCTTCCTGAGTCCTACAAGTGCAGTTCATATAAAAAGACTCGAAAGACTTCAGAATCTTAGAATTTCTCAAATACGCGCTTCTTTCACTTAACTTTTCTGAACCTTTGCCGCGGTATTCTAGTAGGTGTGCCCATCTGCCGCATCTGTCAACTCTAGAAGATCGAAGAACTATTTCATTATTGCTATTATCAAGTGATATTTTTGAAACCATTGACTGTTCCATCTTGTTAAGTAATATAAGCTTTAATGTACCAAGCAGAAATCTTAGATCCTTTCAACCTTTTTCCCATCAAATTACTCGATCCAACTATTCACCTTATGAGCCCATTATCATGCGCTTCGACTTTGACTCCAACAACTCCATATTTAAAATAAAATAAGTAACAAATATGCATTACTTAAGTCCCAATACATAAGAGAAGAAAACCATGTTTTTACTTTGAGATCAAAAAAAATGAGTAAATTAATACCTTTTTCCAAAGGATATTTCATAAATATCAATATCGATATTTGTTTCGATAATAAAAAAGAATCGTTTCGTAATTGATTATTTGTTGTAAAAAGTCGATATTATCGTTCAGAAAATTCGGAGCACACAAAATACATCGATATATTGATACTAATTCCGGCATTCCTATAAAAGGCATGGAGCAATGAGTATTAGAGAAAAAATTTGAGCTGCTTCTCAATTTTGATTGATAGCACGAATGAAGATACTTATAGTATGAATGGAGAAACTTTACTCAAAATAATAGAACACAGAAAAACACGCAAAAATGACAGCAAACAGCCTACTAATTTCTGAGTGAAATGGTGCTGACTGAGCAATCGTTGAGTATAAATTTACTAGTCTGTGTAAAAGGTATTACTATCAGCCATGTTCTCAATTCCACTTTCCCAAAGTTATGTGATTTGGAGACCAAATCTGGTTTTAAATTAAAACCTTTTATCGAAATGGTATTCAAACCATGGCTGTTTAAGTCAAAAGGTGATAAAACCAGTAGGGAATTGTATGGGCAGATCCATGTAAGAAAAACTCGCATTTTACATTGCATACTTTATTGGTTAAATCTTTTTAAACCAAGAAAATGTTTAATTGTGTTAATACCACGTTTCCTAGAATTCGTTAACTTATTTGAGGTATAATTTTTGAACTTACCATACCAGGGAACTAAATCGAATCATATTTCAGTTCTGGTTCTGTAACGTACTGAATCTTATGATATGCTAGAAGACTCTGATAAGGTAATATTTGATTTCAGTATACCGGTACGTACCGGTAAAATTTTAATCCTTTTAAATTAATAAATGTAGAAATTAAAAATTACTAAAATAATTATCACATATATATTACAAATACACAAAGTATACAGTGGTTAATAAAATGCTAAAAATTAAAAAAAAAATCATTATACGAACATTTCTTGTTACAAGCTAAATGGGTTAACATAGCTTACTTGTGTAGCTGGAGAAGCAAGAACTTTTATTATTTTATGGAATATCAAATAGACAGTATGAAGTTTTGGGATCTTTACCGACCGCTTTCATTCCCTAATTCATATTTAATTTAAATGTCCTCTAGAGCGAACGGAATTTGGAAGATAACAAAACGGTATAAATTCCATCCTAATTGTGATAGAACTCTGACAAACGATTTTGTTTAAAGTACAGAGTGTCATAAAATCGAGATATTTAAGAAAACATTTGAAGAACACGCTCTTTATTGAAATGAACCAGCCGATTGGCTATAGAGATCGTGCGCCTAAATGCCTTATGATTATTCATTTCATGAGCCATTTGTAATGTTATCAAATTAGCTTTCTGATTCAGCCCATTCTCAGTTGGAAATTATATAAGCTCAGAATTTTATTTCAATTAAAAAAAAACACCCTTTTCGGGTAACCTAATTAGCGGTCAGTTAAACCTTTTGTTAAACCCCTTAGGCAGAACTTGAGTCATGAGGTTAAATGTTTAAACATAATTTTAAATGCAAATGTGTTGGCAAATATCAGAAATTGCATAAAGAAACATTTTCAAACGGTTTTACCCTTTTCCAGCTTTCTGCTTTCTGATAATACGCTGGCAACTAAATCAACACCAAGTTTCAGCTAGAAAGTTAAAGTCATGGTTGCCGGAAACAACTTTCAGCAACTTTTTTTTTTGGGTCGGGTTGTTTTCTGGGTAAATCAAAGCAGATTGCATATTAAATTCATAAGCTAGTCATTAAATATTAAGTATAAAACATTATGCGCTGGCATAAATAATTACTTTGCGCTTGTATTTAACATCAACGCCAAAATCCAGCAAGTAAACAGTGAACACTCGAGTTGGGTAATAATAGGAATAAATTAGAAATTGCAAACAAAATATTGAAAATAATGTGGCAATGCGTTTTGTTAAAATTTTTCGTATTTAAAATTGTATTGAAATATTTTCTCTTCGCATTTTGAAAACAGTAAAAATTTGTGTACTTACGTAGGTTGCTATATATATTTCTGGCCTAATAATGAAAACGCGAATATACAATACAAACGACTTTCGTTGGATTTGGCTCGTCTTTGAAGACCCACACGGTCGATTGCTGTTTTGTTTCGGGCTCATAAGCATAGATCCATGATTCGTCACCTGTGACGATCTTAAAAAAAAATTTTGCACCAATCCACACGAGCCTTTTTTTGAGCGATTTCCAACGAGAACAAACCTTTTTTACGCCCAGGTGTTCATGCAATATCGAATGTATGCTGGTGGAAGAAATGCCCAAGGATGCCTCTATCTCACGGTATGTCACATGACGATCTTGCATTATCAGTTCACGCACAACGACTGTTTTTGGACGTCTTTTACGACCTTCGTCTTCGAGCGAGCGTCGCCCGCGATTGAATTCATTCAACCAATTTTTCACAGTGCTATAGGATGGTGCTTCATCGCCATACAAAGATTTAAGTTCATCGTTGCACTCTTGTCGTGATAATCCACGTCGAAAGTTGTAAAAAATGATTGCACGAAAATTTTCACGAGTTAATTCCATTTTTCTGCCGAGGCCGAGTTTTTGATTAATCGTTAATCGATATCAAATGTGGTCACACATGAAAGAGTTCTATGGAGCTTTTATCGATAAAAGTCCAAACTTTTTTTGGGAAAAGGCCAATTGGTCCTAAAATGGCTAGAAGTGACCTAGGCCAGAAACCTAAATAGCAACCCACGTAATTGCCTAAAACTTATTATTAGATGTTGCAAAAGCGCTGCCACAAGAGAACAGATTTTTTGATCTTAACTTAAGTTGCGGTGTTCGAAAGCGCAAATTTTGTTTTGGTTCAGGCTTGCGGAGCGGGTTCAAAATTTCGGTGAACCTAGTTTTAGATGCGATCCAGGTTCTGATTAATTTTTTTTTTGCTAAAAGCCTCTTTCCAGATGACATAAAAGTTCATTTTGTTACAATAATTCATATGAATAGAAACACGTTTGAAAAATGTATTTTGTTACAATAATTCATATGAATAGAAACACTTTTGAAAAGCTCTTAAAGCTGAATGCTTTTTAAAAGCTCAGAACCGTTATTTATATGAAGGATAGTGCCTAAATATATTTTTATTTTATTTGTGAAACTACGGTCTCTAGCGTCAAAATTTTGATCTCATCGGAAAGTCCGAAAAAATTTTTGAAATGAGCACTTAAATTACTTGCTCACTGTACTTGAAAATTTCTTGTTGTATATAAAACATATATATTATATTTGGTGTGAAATAATGTTTAATGCTTTTTCACGTACACCCCCACCTATACATACATACATATGTACATACATTTACACAATTTTGTTGTTGTTTTGGATTTGGTCCCATATCAGGTCATAATGCTGGGCGATTCGGGAGTGGGCAAGACATCGCTATTGATACGATTTCGCGATGGTCGCTATGTGCCAAGTTATTTTCTGAGCACAGTTGGCATTGATTTTAGGGTAAGAGAGCTTCATGTCGAGTGTGTTGTTGTACGTGTTAATGTTGTTTTGTTGGTATTGGTGTTGTTGTTCCCTCTAATTGTTGTCTCTCTCTGTCTCTTTACTCATCTATCCATCTGGTGTGTGTCTGTCTGTCAGTGTGTGTCCTGTCAGCAGTTGTCAAGGTTATGAATGCGATTTTCACCTACTTACCTCTGCATACTTTTCCACCCCTTATTGTCTCTCTCTCTCTCTCAACTCTGGTGATGGTTCTTGCGGTTTTCATGATTTTCACTTGCCTGCGGTTGTCCTCTTTACTGAAAAATATTTTCCTACCTTTTCCTACCACTCTTCTGGGTATTCAGACAAAGCTCCTTGGGGGACTATTTATTAAAAAAAAAAAAGCATGTGAACTTGAAAAGGACTTGTTGATGTTCTTGTAGGTCTGCAACGTTCCCTTCTTTATGTGTATCTGTGTGTGGGTGTTGTATTTAACTTGTTGTTATTGCTTTTATTATGCTTATTATTGTGGGGTTTTTGCGTTAAACATTTAGAGGTTTAGTTATCCCGGCTGGAGGCTTCATATATGGCTCATAAATCTAGAAAACTACAACTGAGTGCCATGTTGTTGGCCCTGTATCTGCCTCCCCTCTTCCCCTTCCCCATCCCCCTTGTGAAATTTACAAGTGTTCCATTCGTTTAACGTTTCCTTGACTTCAAATTGTTTCCATGTATATATTTTTTTTTTTATTTGTGGTTGTTTCTATTAAATTTGTAGTCTATACTGCGTCCTCTCCCGGCTCTGGGCGAGTGACCTCAAAATGAAATTCGCTAGAAAGTTGACTGTTGATTTTTCAACTTGGATGATTTTTGCTAAAATTTTGTGTGTGTCTGGATATTGAATCAGTATAAGTGAATATATGAATTCAATGCTAAATAAATAATGAAATTATATTTACTTAAAAGAGAAAATATGAACATTTCGGCATTCTGGTAAATTATACTTGACTCTTATTTATATTGGGCATTCTTTTTCAGTATATCCATTTTCATACTCCTCTTCTACAATACCTTAATTCTCATTTTTATTCACTGATATATTTTGTATTTTCTTCTACTGTCTGGTTCCTTGATCTTGTTATACTTTATAAGTTTATCTATTTTCTCAATCAACCACAATGACTTACAAAAACGGCTAATGAATGCCTTTATACTATTATACTACTTTTATGCATAAATAAAAAATCATGATTTTTGCTCTCCCAAGTATGCTATGTTTTATAATCAATCTGAGTAAATACACAATGTGGATTATGCATAATACTGCCCTAACTGACTATAAATAAATAAATAGTTCCCTAAAACAAAAACAAAGTTTACTTTGAGGGGCAAAAAAGCATGATTTTTTAATAGCATAAACGAAGTATATGATTATGACAACAAAACAAGGTTTTTCACAAATTTTTCAAATTCAAATATCGAAAAAAATATACCGAAAAATTTGTTTTTTTTTTGTGTTTTGACTTTGAATAAATTTCAAACTATTGTTTATACTTTCAAAGTGTGTTTGACCGGTATTTAGCTTTATTTTTTATCTTTAGGGATTGTAAGTCCTTCTGAATTCGGTGGTCAAGTGCTCAACTTATGATATTTCCCGTAGCGCACCTCCAGAAAAAATAATTTCCAATATTGTAATAGTGTATAAGTGTATAAAATTATATGAGATTAGTTAACACTCTTGAGGTTTTATTTAAAAAAAATATTGTTAATGTAATTTTAAAATAAACAACGATTTGCATTGTATTTCAAGAATGATTTCAACAAAATGCACAAATTTTATTCCTTTCAAATAGGAGACTATTGCATCAATGTTATCTATACTCTGTGTCGTGACATTTGCCCAGGAGTATTATTATAAAAAATAAAATTACAACTCAGAAAGTCTGAGGGGTCATCCAAATAGACTTGCTAGACTAGAAAACGAATGAGAAGAGGCGTTATTATGCAAATACGTCTTAAGAGAATTCACATTTATGACCTCTCTTCAAGATCCATTTAATGAATTTGGATAATCTTAGTCGTTTTCTGAAATCATACGGAGAATCCTACACTTAGACCTATACTATTCACCTCTCGAAACTTTTTTATCTAGAATAAGTTTATTTATGGTTTTGTTCTTTCCTCTTAATTTAATGTCAGTTGCCTCTAGATAACAATAAAATTGTAAATAAATCCAAAGACTATTGGTCGATAATAGCTAAAATATGTTGGGTCTTATATGTCTTACATACTATGACGTATGTAGGTAATACACAAGTTGCTAGTATATGGTTGGATATAACTTGAAAAAATAAATAAAGTGTGTCCTTATATTTTAGGATTCTTTCAATTCCACATAAGGTTTGGTACCTAAATGTAACAATTCCACTATAGAATAGGAGCCATATAAGAACTATCAGACAAATTTTAAAATGAATACCGTAGATTGAAGATTGTAGTTAAAGAGTAGGTGTGATATATTACGAGTTGTATTCGTTCACATCATCTGAAGATTAAATTGACATTTAAGTCACCACTCATAGTTATAGACATATTGTCGATATCCTATCCAAGTTCTGCAAATCCATCGAAAATTATGAAACCAAGCTGAAATTAGTAACAATAAGAACAAAAATATAACTTAAACTTCTTAAACAACCCCTCTTTCTAATGAGGTTACCGCAGTTTGTTTTTAAAGCTAAGTTTACAAAATAGGCCTAAAAAGAGAATTTATTCGAACTTTTTAAACCAGATTATTTCTGGGTGGATCCATAGCTTAAGTTTTAAGTCCTGCAAAGTCTAAGGTAATATTTATTTAGAGAAATTTTCAACAAAATTTGTGCTAATTATTTTCCTGTGTTAACTCGCTTGAGTCTCTCTTTTTGATTTCTGTTGTTAAGCTCTCAAATATTGTCACGAGTGTTCTGCTTTCTATGACCAAGCAGGCTGAGGCTTAGGCCATCAATTTAGTAATTGACAACAACAACTTCAGGCTGCAACGAATCTTTTTGTTTGGTTGTGTTCTGTTTTTTTATGACCAAGCAGGCAAAGTCGCAGTCCATTCATTAAATAATTAACAAAAACAACTTCTTTGATCCCATTTTCATATTTTCAGAAATTGTCCATTTGAAAAAATAAAGTTGATTCCAAAAAGACTTAAAATTGTCAAAGAAAATGGTTGAAAACAAATTAAAACCAAATCAAATAAGAGGTTTGCTTATTTATAACAGTCGTGTCAAAAATGCACGTGTTACTTACATGAAAAAAATTAATTTTTTCCATATGTAAAATTTTGTATTTTCATGTCTGAATTTTTTACATGGCGCGAAAATAATTTTTGTGCATTTTATGAACCCTGGTTTTAATTGAAGCCTTTGTCTAACTATCTTCTATCTATCTCTCTTGTTCAACTTTAAACAAATTTACTTTTACCATCAAAAACAAATTAGTACTCAAAATTAATGGTGCAATATGCAATCATCATAGTATTTAATTTAAAAAAGTTTTACGTTTGCATTTCTATGTAATTTTCAACTTTTGTTTATTTTTTGTGTTTCTCGTTACTTTCTCTGTGTGTGTGTGTTTAATATTGAAGTAAAATCAGTCACAAACAAACATTCATACATACATACAAACAAACACACTTGAGTGTATATTATTTGATGTTATTTACCGTAATTTTGCTACACTCTTATTATACTTATTGACTGACTGTCTGAGTGGACCGAACGGAAACGACCGAAAGCCGGGCAAGACCCCTCATTATGCCATTGAATCTTCCCCGACTCAACTCGACTTTAATCATTGAAATTGCTGTGTATGCTCAAGAGTTTATTCCTCTTACGTATCTGTGTGTGTGTGTGTATCTGCATGTTTCAAAACGGGGTTAACATTGCGTATATACAACGCATTAAGCATACGCCACATTGCACTCGCGCCTCTGGGTTGCCCTTGCCCCCCCCCCCCTCGTTTGCATGCACATTTCGTGGAAATTATTGCATTTCATTTCATAAGCAATTGCATTTTCATGGATGAAAATTTTCCATATATTTTTTTTTTTTTTTATATAATAAATTCAATTTACGCATCATTCCATGCAGAACAAAGTCGTCGTTGTGGATGGCACTCGCGTCAAACTGCAGATCTGGGATACGGCCGGGCAGGAGCGTTTTCGCAGCGTTACCCATGCCTATTATCGTGACGCGCATGGTGAGTGAAATGAAAGTGGACCTAATTAAATCAGTCATATATGCGTTTCGGTTTTTTTCAGCTTTGCTTCTGCTGTATGATGTGACCAATAAGACCACCTACGACAACATACGCGCCTGGCTGGGTGAGATACGTGAATATGCGCAGGAGGATGTGGTTATTGTTTTAATAGGTGAGCGTCAGATTGAATTAAGTGCAGCTGCAGAGCTGGCAGCATTTAATCGTGTTATGAGTTTACAATTAATTTAATATATGAATGTTAATTTTGTTGTTGTTGTTGTTGTTTTTTTGCCCACAGGCAACAAGGCGGATTGCAGCGGCAGCGAGCGACAGGTGAAGCGAGAGGATGGCGAACGTCTGGGACGTGAGCATAATGTGCCATTTATGGAGACATCGGCCAAGACAGGACTTAATGTGGAGTTGGCCTTCACTGCGGTGGCCAGGTTAGTGAACAAATTAAGTTGTTTAACATAGCCAAGATAATTAAAGACAAATTAGAAACGAGCAATTGGGATCTAGAGAAATTTCAATTTACTTTGCGAACTTAAGAGAAGGCGGACAATCAAAACATTTTCTATCTGATTCGGGATTATCTGGTACAGCAGAGACCAAAGATTAAAAATAGAAGGCTAAAATCGGCTACGCCGATGTTTTAAATACCCTTGCAGTTTTTGAAAGGCGCTACCATTGATAAAAAGTTTTCTCATTATAATAAGTTTTTAGACCGATCGTCCTATGGCAGTATATGCTATAGATCCGTTTCGATAAATTTTTTCAGAATTGTGTAAAAGCATATAAAACTAAATATACCACGACTGGTGATGCTACGATGGAAAACAAAAAGTTGTCTCACTAGAACTAGTTTTTGGACCGACCGTATAGGCGCTTTGCTTAGTCCGTGATAATTTTTCCGGAATTGTGTGGAAACATATAAAACTAATATCCGGTGGTGACGCTACGATGGAAAACAATTTTCTCTCTAGAACTAGTTGGACCGATCGTTCCTATGGCGCTTGTTGTCTCGGGCGTTGACAAAGTGCGGTTTTGCTTTTAAGTCTTTTTGCAAAGTTTGGTCAAGATAGCTTTAAAACTGAGGGAGGAGATATCATAGAAACAGACGGACGACGGACGGACGGACAGCGAAATGAACTCAGCTCGTCATGCTGATCAATATTATACTTTATGTGGTCGGAAATGCTTCCTTCTATGCGTTACAAACATCGTGACAATTTTAATATATCCTCTGCAAGGGTATAAAAAACTATTCCAGTCTTGCTCTGACAAATTGTCATTGATTTTTTAACAATTTTAATTAAAATTTAATTCTCCAAAACTGATCCGCAGCCGAATTCTACTGATTCAACTGATCTGACTGGTTTTTTCAGATCCCCTAATTCCATATTTAAAAATATTTGTTAGAAAACATGCAGGTCATAAAATCTTCTATCCTTTCTCATCTTTCATGGTAAAGTTTTAAGAAACTTTATAAAATCAAGGAGTTTGGACACCGTTTAGGAGGTTATATGCTTTACAAGAATGTTGGCCCAAGTCCGTTGACCAATCTTCGCAGCGTAGGGCTACCTAAAATTTTATATTACGGCTTTTATTTAAATATAATCTGGACCAGGGCTGCAAACCGGTTCGGAACCGAAACCTTCAGAACCGGTTCGGTCCAGATTCTGATGATGTCTGACGCGCGCGCCACCCTAACCGGGAACCGAACCCCATTGGAAATAATCACGAGTACCCGAACCCGAACCTAACCCTGTTTTCTTATTGATGGGGTTCGGTTCTAAAAAAAAACACAGAATTTATTTTTGCTTTGATGTTAAAAAATATTTCGTAATTATGAACAAAAAATTATTCATTCATGTATGGACGGCGACACTTTTCCCGTTCGCAACAAAAGACTGGACAAAATTACACAACCTCAATCAAGGAAATTCAATTTAAATCTGAAACCGTATTTCTGGGTATTATTTTGTTCAAATGGAGATGCAACGGCACGTTGAATTCAAGGAAAAGTTGCACGTCATTTAAGTTTCTTAATTTTTTTAATCAAGTCGCAATTAAAATACTTTTAGCACTTTCACTCTAACAATATGCCAGTCAACGCTGTGCTGTGGCGGTCTCATTCTTGGAAAAAATAGTTCTGATTAGAATTCTTGGAAATTGTGTTCGGCCACACTATAAGTTAGGTATGAGACATTCAGGCGAATCTGTGATTAAGTCACTGTCACGGGCAATCATCAAATCACACAGTGACTGCACATATTTAGGGCATCAGTGAGATTTCCGTTGAACGGAAGTCATTCGATGAGCAGCTGATTCTGCCATCGCCAATCACAGTGACTGCAAATCACCAGTCACTGTTACTTAATTTTAGCCAAAAGCGGGTGGGGCAAACAATTAGAAGTCGATAGTAGTCAATCTAGACAGATTATTTAGTTGACTTCTAGGCATTTTTAGGGCATCGGGGCGTTGGCTCGTCTAATTCTAAGAACATGCAAAATCACGGAACCCGATCGGTCGTTCTCTTTGAAGGGAAGCGGTCGTGGAACCGAACCCCTAGAGTAGGGTAAGGGTTCGAACCCCGAACCGAACCCCTGTCAAATTGAAGGGGTTTGCAGCCCTGATCTGGACTGTAGTTGAATTAAGTGACTCGTTTAAAAGGTAACGACACCATAAATAACGAAGAATATTAGCGGAAAATACTTTAGCGGAAAAATTAAAAGCTTTAATTGAAACTTACTTTTTTAACATCACTTTTTATGCGCTCTAAGGAACTCAGAAAGACTATTTTGGAATCGTTGAATAAGTTTCTTCATCGATTCTTTTTGCTTAAAAAATATTAATATATTACTGCCAAAACGGTTAAAAATAATAAAAATGTTTATTGATTTCGAAAACGACTTCTCTTTTGCGAAACACCACTAAAGTTACATAAGTAATAGATATAACAACTGGATCCCAATTAATGTGCCAAAATGTGCACGAATTTAATATTACGTATACGTAATAAATTTTTTAAAAATATTCAAGCAATTTTTGCCTTCTCTTTTATGGAAAGCTGGCTATGCCCTTGAACAGAGATATCCTTAAGTTTAAAATTAATGCTCAAACAACAAAACCGACGTTTTTTTGCTTAGCCCTAGGACAAGTAACGCGAAGTTTAATACAAATTTGTGGGAAGAAGAAGCAGAGTAATGATTCCTTCACCTTTATTGGCTCATACGGAGCTTGTATGTTGCGCTTACAGCAACGAATGGAACCTAGTAAGCCGTGGATTTGATTTTACTGAACAGTGAGACAGTGTTGGAAACAGTTCTATCGAAAAAGAAAGTCAAGTTAATAAGTCGTAAGCTCGTTAACAGGGTTTGAATAACTTACTAACTAAAAATGAAAAGTGACTAACATACACTTTTTAAGCGCTAATTGAAATAACGTAGCATGGTTGATTATGAAACTATATAGTCGACATGCTTGCTCGGTAGCACTACACGATGTAGCATTTAAAACGTTTTCATAACAAAGTTGTTGTTAGTCAGAAGGGCTGGTCGAAAAGGCTTATCTTTATAAAAAAGCAAAAATTCTACAAGGGAGCGGAAAGGGGAAGAAAAGGGGAAAAATAAGTATATTATGTCAAAGTTGTAACGCGGGGCATTCCGACCCAAAAAATTCTTGATCAGCATGACGCTGAGTTCATTTCCGTGTCGTCTGTCCGTCTGTCGTTGTAGACCTTAAGTACAGTTTTTTGGGTGGATGATATCTCGAGACTGTTTTTTCCGTGCCGTAGTCTAGGTGGCTGGGTCGTTGTTTTGGGGGTTGTTTTGGTGTTGTGGTTTTTTTGTTTCCGTGATCTAGTAGGCTTTTGTTTGCGGGAGGGGGGAAGTTTATTTTATATTATTTAATTTTCAGGGTTTTTTGGTGCGTTAAGGTCTGTTAGTTGGGTGCGGTCAATAGTGTGAACACATGGTATGTACAATAAACCAAGATGGTGTAATTCTAACGGCAATAGATACGTAGCGGGTGAAGTGTATTACACTGCGGTCGTAATGGGCTTAAATAATATTAAAATATTTTAGCTATTAAAACAAAGGCATGATTTCTCATCTCCTACATAGCACTATCTTTCACATAAACTTACAAATAGCAGACTAAAATGTATGTCAATCTGACACAAAGCAACTATGTAGAAAATGAGAAATCGGTTCTTAATGTAATAAGAAAGATTAAGTTCTTATTAAAAGAAAAATTGGTGAAGTCCTCATTCTTTTTTTTTTTTTATATTTTACATTTACATGTTTCATTCATTGATTTTAGCATTCTGGGCTTCCACGGACATTTCACAGATTGTCTATCCATTTCCATTTTATAAAGTAATAAATGTGGTTTACTTTACTCTTAAAATTTCCGCAATCTTAGAAAGTCTTTGATAAATCTCCTAATTCTCTTATACCAATGCATATGCTCATCAAACTTCTGAGCTTTCATCCTCCACCAATACTGTCAATCCTCAATACACAGCTTCGTATTTTAATACTATTTCTGTAACTCTGAAGCAACGGAAATCTCATTTACCTAGTTAGATCCACTTGCGTTGCCAATTCCGCTTGATTCAACTTGGGTAGCGAAAGCAAAGAGAGGCAATTCCTTCCTTTTTTTTATTTTTATTTTGTGCGAACAGAATTAAATTCCTTTCTCGTCCGCATTGATTTAAGGCAATTGTCTTTCATAACCTTATACCTTCCTAAAAACCGTTTCTATCCTAAATGTGCTCTTATCAATAGTGACTGTAACTTTTTAATGAAACCTTCCAAACTCGGGCAAGTCTTCAATTGATTTTTTACCTCATCTCTCATAAAAAGAAATTTCTCATCACAAACGTGGTTTTTCATCATTTCGTGAAGAAGAGAGTATTTTATATATTTATCCAATCCGATTGCTTGTCAGTCGCCCCACGTAGACTTATTTAAGTAAACGGTTAAAATTTCAACAACAGCTTCTAAATCAAATTTTTACGTTTTCTTCCCTTGCCCCACTATAACTATATTATGTTCGAAAATAACATGTATTATCATCACTTTGGTGTTAAATCGTTTTTCCCCCTCACCCACTAATTTGCGTCTCCGATTTGTACTTCACAGGCAGCTGAAGAGTCGCGGCTACGAGCACGGCGATGATGGAAAATTCAATGTGCATGATTTTGTACGTGACAATACAAATACAAAAGCGCGCTGCTCACAATGCATGTAATTTGTCCACGATCCCCCGAATACAATAAAAAAATATAATAAAAAAAACAAAAACTTGCACAACAAACACAAAAAAAAAATGTGAACAAAGCACGGAACAAAGCAAAGGGAAATGTGTGGAAGGCGGCAAATAGAACTGGAGCATTTAGAAAGCAAACAAAATGGCACCAATTTTTGTAAGAGCTTGTGGAGCGTTTTGTATGTAAATTGGAATTGTGGGAATGTATAAGTTTTTTTATAGTGTGCAAGTGCAGAAAATAATGAATAATATATATACATACATACTATACATATATACAGACATATATACATATATATATATATCTATATACAAATGCAGATAAACGTACTTTATTTTCAAAACAAAAAAAAAGAAAGAGAAAGATCAAACGCTGCTGGCCGCACATCAAAATCATGCCACATTGAGATTTGTCCAGCACGCCGTTGACCTTGGCCCCGGCACGGTCCATATATATATACATATATACTTGTAACTACCGATGTAAGGATCTCTACCCCAAAAATCCCCAAACAAAATTTATGAAAAAACAATCACTCAATTTACCTACTAATATGTATTGTATTTATGACATATTTTCCGTTTTCCTATGGTTAAGTGTTATCTCCTACCGTTAAGTTTTAAACCCACTCCAAATACTATTTGAAATTATTTACACTCTAATGCAATTAAGTTAGTTTAAAATCCAAGGAAAACAACAACAACTTTTCTTATTTTAAGGCAGAAAGATGATGATGAAAGTTATAAAATAATCAAATTACTAAACTTACTAAAACTAAAACTAACTAACTACAGCATGCAGCAAAAACCATGGCATATATCGACGTACACACACATATATATATATAAATATAAATGAAAACTAAACTAGCAAAAAAACAAAAACAACAAGTAAACAGCGTTATATTCCAGCAGGCAGTACATACATATGTCTATACCATAAACAAATACATATTTACATTGAATGTGGTTAAAAGAAAAAAAAAACACATAAATCGCTTGTTTCATTTTTTCTTTCATTGGGGTGTTTGGTAGTTCATGGCAAAATTGCAAACTAACCGCAGACCGCAAATTGAGTTTTGCACATTTTTAATGTGACAAACTGTGAGAGGGGAAAAAGGTACTTTCAGTTTTTTAAACGAACAAAATGTTCAGGTAAGTTCAAAGCTATTTCATTTTCTTTTGAGGTAACACGTTCTTTTCTACGGCAGTTTGTTGGCCTCAAAAGATTTCTACAGTTCTACCAGACCTCTTAATCAAAATGATTAAATGCTAAGAAAATGTTTTGATCCAAACTTCATCGTGTAAATGCGGACTAAGTCGGGATTTACACCATGGAGCAAACTTCATGAAGTTTTCTTAGTAGGCGTGGAATTTAAAGGAAATCTTTCAGACCTTTTAAACGAATCCTAAAGAAATACATATAAATCTCTCGCCTTCTAAGAAAACCTCATGAAGTTTGCTAATTCTATGATCGCTTCATTATACAGTTATACGCTGTTTAGACCGGCCGCATCATTGAAATTTTCCGTTAAGGCCTATTCTCAGATCCGCGGAAAATTTATGATGCTAAATTGCTCATAATAAATTTAGCATCCACATAAACGACCAGTGTGACCTTATATCTGCCAAAGAAGCCAAATAAAGTAACGGTCTTACTGGTGGTCGGTCGTTTTCTATTTAAAAAAAAACTGTATTTGTTTTGCTTTAAAAAAAATACAGTAACAGAAACTGGGATTTACTGATAATAAGTCGCCTATTAATACTTCTACATCCTATTCGTGCTGGTGATCCACAAGGAAGTGTGCATGTCCCTATTTTGTACACAGAGTATAAGGCTGATCTTCCCAACCTCGACATCAGAGGTTCACTTAATGCCAAATATGCGCATAACACTGGGTTTCTGGCTACAAGTACCAGCACCAGGTCTGCATCCAAGCGTGAGCTGACATTTATAGATGAATTTGAATGTTCGGCCTACTGCTGGAATATAGGCGCTAATGCTACTTTTTCACTTCGCAAATAGCATCTCAGCTCGCCCTGGACGGGTTAAGATTGCTCATGCTAGGTGTTACACTTGACAGAAGGGTCACCTGTGGGCATAATGTTAACCGGGTCTGTGGCTCTGCCTGCTTCAAACTTTGGAAGATGGATTGCCTTCTCCGGCCGGAAAGCGGCCTACCCTTCCTACGCTTCACCGGGGCATTACGTGTTGGGGGAACATTTGCTATCCCACACTAATCATCTGGCCACGCAAAAATCGAGGGCTCCTAAGGCTTCATCCGCCAGACCTGCGAATCTTTGGACAGGCACCTCGGGGTCGCCAAATTAAAATTATTTCTTATTTTTTTTTATCAACCAGCTTGAAAGCAAACAACTAATATAAAGAAAAAAAATTAAGCTATATTTGCACCTTTAAAAAAGCAAAATTAAATTCTTTATGGTTTTTGGAAATGCAATAAATGGAAATCAATACATTTTCGACGTTTGTTGTTCTAATTTTCACTTTATTTTTGAATTTATGACGGAAAAATAAGAAGCTGCTCTTTATTTATTATCGTGCAGCAGCTGTTTGTCCATCCACTCACGATCCACACCGTCATCGATATGCCAACTATCGATAGGCCAATTGTGTATTTATTATCGTGTCTCAGAACACAGAAAATAAACGCAGCGGCGGAAAGTTTCCGCGACTGTTTTTTTTATATGGAGTTCGTCATAAAATTTCGCAGAATGAATTAAGGCCGCACGGTCTAATTTCATTTTGTAGTCGCGGCCTAAATTCATTTTCCAAAATGAATTAAGACCGCCATACAAAATGCACCGCGGCCTTAATTCACGCGGTCTTATTTCACGGAGTTTGATAGCCAAATAGGGCGACCGCACTCGATTTATAGCCAAATAGGGCGACCGCACTCGATTTATAGCCAAATTAGGGCGACCACACTTTAATAAGAAAAGACAAGCAAAAACAATTCGTGACACGAACCATTCTTGCTCATCTTTATTGACGACATGTGCTCTTGCTTCTGTGTCCGTTGAAGAGTAACAAAACAACATAAAACGAGGATTGTGTTAATAATACTACTCATATACGATGGCGGATCATACATTTCATCGGCCTGGGCCGTTGAAGCAAACCAATAAGGCCCATAAAACGGGACGTCACCGTTCCAAAGGCGCCATTGATAATGCGCTGAAAGGTAATGGAAATGGAAATGCGTCTTCATTCTAATATCCTATCAACTTGTTTCTTTTAGGCAAAGTGGGCCTCAAGGCCATCTCCCACAAGCACAAGCAGCTACAGCGCCGGGACCAGCGTCGCAATCAAATGAATCAATTGCGCAAAAACAAACGTGACGAAGTCATGGAGCAAAAGCGTAAACTGGGTGGCCAGAATACCGCTCCATTTCTGGTGTGCCTGCTGCCCATGCATGAGCAAATTGATGCCCGTTCGGCTTTGGCTATTCTCCAGAGCTGTGACAGCGAATTGGTGGTGGAGAATTCACCCAGCGGCATTGTCTATGTGAATCTGCCGCGCTTCAAGCAACGTTTCGCCTTTGTCATACCGCCCGTGGGACGGGGCAATGAGTTGATAGTCCTGGACTATCTCAAGGTGTGCGATACCACTCTAATGCTGACCTCAGCCGCTTTTGGTGAGGAAGAGGTTTTCGATCGTTGGGGTCAACGGGTGTTTAATATGATTTCGGCCCAGGGTTTGCCCACTCCCTTGGTGGCTCTCATGGACTTGGAGTCCATCAATCCCAAACGACGTGCGGGGGCTAAACAGGCAGCACAGAAATTCATCTCCAAGCTGCTGCCCGAGGAGAAAGTGATGCAGCTGGACACGGCCAGTGAGGGATTAAATGTAATGCGACGCATAGGTGGCCAGAAGAAGCGTATACTACACAATGTGGCCAATCGTCCGCATTTGTTTGGCGATGTGGTGGAATTTAAGGCGCACACAGATCCCAACGAGGAGCTGGGTACACTGGAGGTCACTGGCTTTCTGCGCGGACAGTCTTTAAATGTAAATGGTTTGGTACACATACCCGGATTGGGTGATTTCCAGCTGGGACAGGTGGTGGCCCCACCTGATCCTTATAAATTGGACAAAACCCGCGAGGGTGAACAGTTGGAGGTGCGTCTACTGGATCGTAGTGATCCCTTGAAGCGTACCTCGCTGCAGAGTGAGAACATACCCGATCCCATGGATGCTGAACAGACCTGGCCCACGGAAGAGGAGATTGAGGCCTCCCAGAAGGAGACCAAGAAACTTAAGAAGTTGATTAAGCGAGTGCCCAAGGGTTATAGTGAATACCAAGCAGCCTGGATACCTGAGGTAGAGGAGATGGAGCAGAATGAGGAAGACGAAGACGAGGATGACGATGAGGAGGAGGAGGACGATGAAGATTTCATGTCCTGTGATAATAAATCCTTTGAGGATGAATATGAAAAACAGGATTCCGATGGCGAGGAGTATGTGGATAGCGTGTCCGTGTCCTCAGAGGCCGCCATCAATGATGAAAAATATGATCAGCAAATGGACTTTCAGGAGGAGCGTGAAACTTTGCAGAAACTTCAAGAGGCACGCACAGATCAGCTGTGGCCCGATGAGATTGATACTCCTTTGGATGTGCCGGCACACGAGAGATTCCAGAAATATCGCGGCTTGGAGTCATTCCGTACCTCACCCTGGGATGCCAAAGAGAATTTGCCCAGCGATTATGCACGGATTTATCAATTTCAAAACTTTGATCGCACCAAGCGTAGAATTCTGGCGGAGGCCAAGGAATTTGAGGGTATACTGGTAAGGATTTAGCCAAACACTTTTACTTCCTCCATTTTAAACTTTCTTTCATTTCCAGCCCGGTCTTTATGTGACTTTGCATGTCATAAATGTTCCAGCCAGTCGCTGGAATGCCTTTAAATCTGCCCAGCTAACGGATAACATAATTGTCTATGGCATGTTGCCACATGAGCATCAAATGTGTGTCATGAATGTCATTCTACAGCGTCTGCCTGACTCGGAGGTGCCTCTAAAATCCAAGGAGCAACTGATTGTGCAGTGTGGCTATCGTCGCTTTGTGGTTAATCCCATTTACAGCCAGCATACCAATGGGGACAAGCATAAGGTAAGCATTGTAATTCTCCTAAAGTAAAGTTTCTTCTAAAGTTCCCTCTTCCACAGTTCGAACGCTATTTCCGTCCCTATGAGACTGTGTGCGCCACCTTCTATGCCCCCATACAGTTTCCACCTGCCGCTGTGCTCGCCTTTAAGGTGAATCCCGACTCCACTTTGGCCTTGGTGGCTCGTGGTCGCCTTATTTCATGCAATCCCGATCGTATAGTGCTCAAGCGTGTCGTTCTCAGTGGTCATCCTATGCGCATTAATCGCAAATCGGCCACCATACGCTACATGTTCTTCTACAAGGAGGATGTCGAGTATTTTAAGCCAGTCAAACTAAGGACCAAATGTGGCCGCCTGGGTCATATCAAAGAATCATTGGGCACACACGGTCATATGAAGTGCTATTTTGATGGTCAATTGCGTTCACATGATACAACCTTCATGTATCTCTATAAGCGTGTCTTTCCCAAATGGACCTACGAGGAGTGTCTGGTTAGATCAGCCGAAAATGAGCGACAACAGGCAGCCGCCCTAGCGAGAAGGAAAAGTGTGCAAACAACAGAGGATATGGATATGTAGCAAGTACATAAGTTTACAAAATGTGGTCCCTAATTTTGTACATTAAGCAATTGGCTTTAGCTTCATTTACTGAAAACATGAATATTTAAACTTGTAATAAAGTAATTGTTAACAAAAAAATGGTTGAAAAATCTTCAACATCTTGCAAAATTAAGCTATTAAATGCACCTTAAGCAAAGGATTCAGGTTCGAATAAAGAAGAGAAGTATTTAACAGGGCTGCAAACCCAAATCATTTTTTCAACCCGGTTCAACAAAATTTACCAATGGTTAAGGTTCAGAAATTAAAGGTTCAAGGTTTTTGTGAACCTTGGTTCGTCCGAAGTTTTCCAAATTTGTAAAGAAGAGTAATGTTTGTTTACTAGAACATACGAAGTTCAAATAATTTCAATTAAATTTTATAAGTATTATTTCCTCGAGCAATTTTTGGTCTATACTACTTCTCTTATCAATAAAATGCCCGCTTATCCTAAGACTTGTAACTTTTTTTGAACCGAACCGAAAATTTTGGTTCGGAACAGTTTCAGGTTCAGCCTTTTTTTTCAAAAGAGGTTTCAGTTCACCGTAAAAGAAAATTCGGAATTCCGGGTTCGAACCGGTTCGGTTCCAAACCGGTTTGCAGCCCTGGTATTTAATAAGCTTTATGCAAACTTATTACCAAAGCATTAACAGTATGTTACGTTAACAGATTTAGCTGCAAAAATGTTTTTATATAACAGTATTTGAATGCGTGTTCAAACCAAAATTTTAGATTCAGAAATTTTAGGATCATGGTATTAAAGTTCAAACTTTGAACCTTAGTTTGGCCCAAGTTTTACCCCATTTAATTTAATTAAATTGTTTTTAATACAAAAAAAAAAATATTCAGAACTTCTTATTTTTGTTTTCTGGAACGTAAGATTTTTAATTTTAGAAGAGATATTTAATTTTATTACTACCTAATCTTTGTAATTAACTGTTGTTCTGTTCCAGCTATGGGCAGCCCTTAGCTCTTTTGGCTCAGCCAGCCCATTCCGTTATTTCTCTAAGCCTGCGGCTATTTTTTAGCCAGTCTCAGAGACAATTTCGTCTCTTCGGAAAGAATAACAGGAACAAAATGCATGCCATTCCGACGAAAGATCGCAACAAGCAGACGGCAGCAAAAACAAAATACACGCAGTGTGTGCGACCGAGACTTGGGCTAACAGGCGATTCTGTACCTTAGGTACAAAGAGTATATTGTGCAGGGAGGCAAACCGGTTCTGAACCGAACCAAATCAAAACGCAAATTCGTGCTTGTAAACCAAACCGTGAACCGAACCAGCTTCAGTTGGAAAATTCTAAACCGAACCGAAAACCACAAAATAAAATTGTTTTATTTATTTCATTGACGAGTTTCATGACGTTAAGACAAATATACTTGTAATTTTTGGAAATTGTATTTGGAAAATTAACTACACGCTCTTTTAGCTCTTCTCTTACCTTAAAATTATTTTCTTTGCGTCTTTTGAAGTAATTTATGCGTCTTTAAGAACAGCAATCTGTACGGTTACAGTCGGGTTTCAGTGTTTCCACAAAATCTGATTAAGTCCTTTTTCTGCAACTGTCGGATCTTTTCGAAAAATATCAGTCATCATTTTTCATTCCTTCCTCGGAAGTTTTAGATTGAATAGTGTGAGTATCCAGCTGCGTGTGTGGCACATTGTTCTGAATATTCTTCAGTTGACAGTATTTCTCCACCTTAATCTAACTTAAGCAAGGGAGTTCATTTTCTAATGCACTATTTAGCATTTGTTAAGATATTGTTCGTGTTCTTCTCGGTTGAGGAATTAACTTCAATATGATATTTGACATTTTGCTTCCGTGGATAATCTGGTTGCTTAGAATCCAATATATACTCGGTATTCTCGATGTGCTTACGATATCTACTGTATTCATACTCTCAAAGATAAAACTGAAACTAATGGAGGGAGTCAGCATATTCGTCTTTATAGTATGAAGTTTATACGCTGCAGTCGAGTGCCTCAACAAGGAAATACCCTGTACAATTTTTTTGCCTGATACAAATTTTTTTCCTCAAACTCCCGTGTTTTTTAACCGATCAGATTGTGCATTTCAGAATAGATTGTAATTATTCCATTGGTTATATGTTTAAACCAAGGTCAAAAATCCTTTAATATTAGAAAATGATTTCTTCAATTTAGAAAACAATTTTCTCATGAGCAGAAAAATATTTCCAATTAAAGAAACAAAATTTTTGAAAATTATTTTTTTTAAAAGCAGGAAAAATTTTCTTAAAAAATGGTAGAAAATTATTTTTTAAAATCTAAAAAATTTTTTTCTCAGATAATTCAACATTTTCGTATTAGAAAGTATCATGTTCAAAAAACCACTGAATTAAACCGAAACCGTGGTTCAGCTTGCTCTAAAAACCATGTTATGAACTGAACCGGTGGTTTTAAACCTCCATGAACCGAACCAAACTCAATTCATGAGCCGTTTTCATCCCTGAATTTAATCATCATTACTTATCGAACCACCATTCACCGTTTCCAAAACCGAGAATCGATAGTAGATGGATAATTACGCTGGGCAGCACTGGCCGCAATTGTGATGGGCAGCACTTACACAGTTTGAAGTTAAAAGTTATCAGTTATATACAAACTTTAACAGGTACAGAGTATATTACAGTCGGGCTTGACCGACTTTCTTACTTGTTAATTGGTTGTTGTTGTTGGACTGCTCCCAAACTTAAATTTCATTTTCACCGCTGTTTTATTCTCCTTCTTTGAAAGGGCAAAATACATTTTAGGATGGTAAAGCCCATTCAACAATGACTTGTAACTTTAAACCGCAAATTTTGGTTCGGAACAGGTTCAACCATTTTTTCAGAAAAGGTTTGGTTGAAAATTGGAATATTTTTAAATTAAAGGTTGACCTTCAACATCAGATTTTCTAACCTTGGCGGTTTCATTTTCAAATTAAGTGCATAGAAAATATAAAATTTGTTTTTAATGATTTTAAATTGAAAAACAATTTTTTTTTACTTCCCAATTTTCCAAACTAGGGATAGAATTATTCATAGCGCACACTGTTATCATAAAATCTCCTAACCTTTAGGCCTTTAGGCATAGGTATACAACATATGCAAGTAATATAGATTTCTTCTATATGGATTTATCGTTATTTAATAGGAATAATAGAATTATATTCACAAACAATTGTCTTAACTAATATACATAAAACATGGATACGATTAAAAAGCTGGAATCGCATTGCACAAGGTTGTTGTCTATTGTAGATTAGGGTTGTTGTTGGTGGTGGCATGGTTATCCATCATATATGGCTAATACAGTTTATTCATGGGAAGGAGATTGTTGTACTTGGGGGGCAGAGGGGTTCACTCAGTAGTTGGTGGACAGACATTTGCGTCGCTTCTTTTGCAGTTGTTCGATTTGCTCCACAATTTGTATGGGCGTTTGGAAACCTTTTTGTATGATATTCACTGTGAGGACAGTGGCTAAAAACTGATTAATGGATATATGCCAGGCATCGGAGGTGTTTGTGCTGCTGCTGGTGCTGGCTTGGCTGCTGGTCTTGCGGCTGGCCTGACGCAATTCCTCCTCGAGGGCCACAAACAGGCGGGTGGTGGTGCTTGGCTCGGCGGCCGGCGTAGTGGGATTACCATTGGTATCGGGTTGCTGAGAACGGAAGAGAAATTAGTAAATGATTTGGCTGTTAGTTAGTTATTCCTCACTTCATCTCCGCTGCCGCCCAAATTGAGTTGAGTAAAACTCTCGACGCTGGGCTCCTTTTTGATGTTGCTATTGCCCATCTCCAGCAGGTTTTCATCTAAAAAGAAATGCATACATTAAATAAATGTCTAACTGTTGGCATCCCCCTCCCTCCACTTACATGCCCGACGCATTTCCTCATCCTGACAACTGCCCATAATTTCAATGATACTTCTCCACAGCAGCTGGAAATTATCTTTACGCATGTGAGGAATGTGCTGTTGCGAACACGAAGCCGCACCCTCATCCGGCTGATCCAGCAGATAGCCCAGACTGCCCAAACTTCGCGAATCCGTGGCATTGGAATCGGCTCGCTCCAGTCGTGTGGCTGCTACCAAATCACTGATCTGTGAGAAATTCGATATAGTCTCGACATTCAGAAGCATTTGATCTGAAGCAACTGCTCCAGTCGCCGCTCCCGATGGCGGTGTCAGCCGGGCCGCTCCCAAATCTGAAATATCCGAAAATGTGTCAATCGATTCGTAACGTCCCTGCTGGCGTAGCCCGACGATCTCTGAGAAGTCATCTGGACATGTGGCAGTAGTTGTAGTACCCGGAACATGTCGAGACGCACCACCAGGCAGATCCACATAGAATGTTGAGTTGCCGCCCTGCAGCAGCGACGAGGCATTCGAATTCAATGAGAGATTGGGCGTTTGTCGTGACAAATCCATAAAGGTATTGCCCGAAATTCCAGCCAAATTATGCAAATGCTGGGTGGCACTGATCAGTGCATAATCATCGGCATCAAAATTGTGATCCGAGGGCGAGGGCAGTGCCTCGATGGACTCGGAGGCGTCGTCGCTAAAATTAAAACGAATTCAGTTAAGGTGAGTGTATTATTCTTCATATTATAAATTTATTTTATTTTTGCGGGTCCTGAACCGGACTATAACCCGAATCTACTAAGTAAACGATCCCCAAATACAGAATCCAAACCGGAACTCCTTATTTTAAAAATGAGCTTTGATTTTTTTCTTCTAGAATTGCCAATACAATTTTAACAAGAATAAAGTCGGAGATAGTTCAAGATGCTGGGCTAGCCTATGCTCTAACAGCTCAATTGTTGTTGCAATGAGCGTAGCTATAGCACATATAGGTAATAACCGGGTTTTCTCCATATCTTTCTTGTGGTTGTTGTTGTTTTTTAACAAATGTTTTACCTCATATATGTATTGATGTCTGCTCTGTCGTAAGCGCGCTTTGGGCATTTACAGAAACGATTTGTTATAATAATAATTTAAAAATCTTCCATGTGTATGCGCCGTCTATACGTGATAGCATCTTAAAGTAAAGTGATAAACGCTCTTCAATTTTCACCATTTAGGATGTTGATGAGATGTAGAGATGTGGTCTGACCCTGTTGGCAATAAAGTCTTCTAATTTCGCTTAGAGTCGGACCTCTCCTATGAAATGTTACGTGTCTTCCTTTGCGTTTAAATAACAAAAGGTGGAATTAGCTTCCCAACCTATGCTATTCAGATTTAACATTTCGCACCTTGCTCTGAATATTAAAGAAATTCGGAATTGGCTGTACCGGTCGTTGAAATAGTTATTTTCTCCCAGGGAGTAGTTCAGTTGCCTGTAAATTAATTGGTGTTCGATTGCTCTTGCTTGTTGGATTTGTTTAAGCTTATGGCTTTTGCTTAGTTTTCCCACAAAACAAAGTTGCTGATGCTGATTTTGACACCGTTTTTCTCTGCGAGGCTACTCTAGACTTCAAAACACTGTGCACGGTTTAAATTTAGTTGCTTTTGATTTCGTGAATACGCTGCTCGCAGCTGCTCCATACAAAGGGCGCAGTGTATCCATGAAACCCATGATAGAATTAAGGTCCCTCCACGCAAAAATTCGGAGGTGGTTTATCGTGCGTGATCATTCGTGATCCCATCTTAATGGTGCGTGAATCGTGCGTCAAGAGATTTTTTTTCAATCGTGCGTTACGTAAAGGAAAAATCACTCACGCGTGCACTTCTACTATGTAGCACATTAGCGTTGTTTAGCAGTGTTTTCTAAATGCTGTTTAAGGCTCTGATGGCATTGTAATATTTCAGCTTTAAATGGGTTCTGAGCGACATATTAGCAGTCATCGTTACCCCCAGGTATTTAAAAGATTTTCGTTCTAAATCTGAAGCGTTCATTTGCCATTTTTCATGATTTCTGATCCTTCCTCTATTATTACGTATGGGTAAAACTTTTTTTTTTCGGTATTTATTGTCAGACCCCACATATTTATACTTTTTAATTTTTTTTAATTATTTTGGTAAAAATTTGTTGAGTAATTTTCAACTGCAAACTATTTTGAACGAAGATCTGCCATTTAAGATCCCCGTGTCATTGAATCTTTTGAAAAGATAGTAGAAGTAGCAGATCTTTTACACGATTATCGATATTCCAAACTTCATACAATTTTGTTTTTTTGTTTTAGAATTGGGTTTGAACCGGAAAAATATTAGACTCTGTATTAAAGGAGCGCGCGTATGAGCGATTTATCTTTATCGTAACGCATGATTTTCGGAATAGTGAGAAGGCAAAGCTAACTTCGGCTGTGCCGAAATTTTTATACACTTGCAAAAGCACGCTCAAACTGATGAAGAATATATATACTTTATGGGGTCGGAAATGCTTCCTCCTATGCGTTACAAAAATCAGCACAATTTTAATATACCCTTTTCATAACTTTTAATCACGATGTATAACTTTAACACGCTCCAATCACAATCACGTCGTATTACAGTATTACTAACTTAGTCCGCATTTACACGATGAAGTTTCCTTCATGAAGTTTTTGTTTGTGAGAAAGAGGTGAAGAGGGGCAGCCGAAACTGGCAAAGCTTCATGACCTACCGTGGCGTGAAGCTTTTCGATAATTCTCCTTTGCTTTGTTCCGATTGAACTGATGCAGGGTTGATTTGTAGGCTATGTGCTTGTCCATAACTCGTGTTCTCAGGCGAATCGAAATCGAGCTTCATGAAGCAAACTTCTTCATGTAAATGCGCATGAAGTTTTGAAGGTGCTTCAAAACGAAATTGAATAGAGCTTCATGAAGCAAACTTCATCGTGTAAACACGGACTTAAACTTTAAGTTTATAGGTTAATAATTTCTGAGATATGGTTTTAAATCCTTTTCGAACCACCTTTGAACCGGTTCCTCTGGTTCGGAACCAGTAAAATGTGTAACTCTATATAACTCTGAACCCACTATTAAACAGGTTTTAAATCGGATCACATACAGACATTGAACATTTTATAAAAATCGGATCAGCCTTTTAGCAATATAAGGAACATACAAACATACATTTACTTTAATATACGATCTTTTAAATATGGGTTTGGCTTTAGAAAATAACGATATCTAAATATTTTCTGAACTCAATATATCAAATATTGATTTTACTATTTTGAATATTATCGATTTAGATATTTTGCATAATAGTTCGGTTCGGTTCAAAACCGGAATTTATAGCTCTAATTAAGAGGCACTTAGTAGTCTTGTCTCCTGCGAAAAGTGGCACGAATTGCACATAAAATCAACTGCACTGGAAAATCAACTTAATGAAAGAGCTTGCATCGTCTTAGAAGTTTTGGATACACAATAAAAAATACAATTTATATGGCAAACAACTCTCACATAAAATCGAAATTTGTTTCTTTGCAAATCTACAAAATTTCAAAGAAATCCTCAGCCTCGATGGCCTCCTCGGCATCATCTTTGGTGCGTGGCCGGGGACGACGTGCCCGTTCGATTTCCGTTTTAGACAGCAAGGGAGGCAAATGCAATACAAACAATAGCTTCAGTTTTTCGGTATACCTTTGGGAGCAGACCAGACCCAAGGCATTGATCAGCTGACCAAAGTCCAGACTGCCGGTGCCCTTCTTGTCGGTTAGCTAAAAATGAAGGAGTTCCTGGATTAGTTTTGGTTGAAAGATAAATTTCATTCACTTACCCTAAACAACTTTTCGCCTATGTCCACGCTGACGCACTTGCGCCAGGGTGTTAGCTCGTTGAAAAGTGTGTGAAATACTTCAAAATTAACACAATACGCCTCATGCCGGCCACTTGTGGTATCATTTGGTACCTTTGTGGGTGACTGCAGCAATAGCTGCGGTGTCTCCCCCAAATGAGCTTGCTGCTTCTGTTGCTGCTGCATGGATTTCAAGGCCAATTTCTCTTCTCTAATAATGGACAGCAGCATGTGCATATCCCTTTTATCGAAATAGGGATTCTGTAGATGAGCCTTTACAATGGTCTTCTCATTGTCCAGATCAAATTGTCGTACAGTCAGTCGGCGATGTTTATTGCGTAGCTCCTCAATGCGCTGTTGGGTCAGTTCTTCGCCAAATTTGGTATAGGCCTCATGGATCAGGGTCTGGACAGTCTGCGTTTGAGGACGCTCCATTTTACGCTTATCCGTGGAGGGAGGCACTTGATAATCCGGATTGTAAATGCCCTCCAGGTAGTTTTGCAAGACCAACATGGCCTCACCATCATCCTGGCACTTGAGCAGCTTATCACGATTCCATTCAATGATCTGCAGGGCAATCATGAAAATAATTTTTGCTCCTTCATAGAAGAAACAGTCCAAAATATGCAAGGAGCTCTCATAGCTGATGACACTGATGAAAATGGTGAGGAACCAGGAGATGGAGATCATTTTGATAACGCCCAATTTCTCCAGATGCTCGTGCAGATCGGCCAAATGTGTTTCGACCAACTCGTTGAGCACACCCTGATCAATCTGGGCACCCACCACTTTATCCTTGTAATAATCCGGCAATAGATTCTCACATAGACTGGCCAACATCCAAAAGGCATTCTCCTCATCGCAGAATAGCAAAAATACCGAAGAAACTATATTCATGGCCTGGCAGTAGCCCACTTGAGGATTACGCAAAGCATAGGCCTGTAGGACACGTCGCAAGGCGCCAATGCCATCGACACTCTGAAAAGCCGGATGCTCGGGCAGCGAACGTGGCAAATCTCGATCAATTTCATCGTGAGCAAAGCAATCCTTAATACAGGCAGCCTTCTCCACCAGATCCTCATACAGACCCGGATTCATTTCCTTGTCATGAATGGCCCCGGAGAAGATTAACCATATTTCCTGACGCAGCTTATCCGGTATGCCCTCCACAATTAAATTGATGACATCTGTGGTACGAAACATGCCAATACCACGACCAAAATCACGAAAATGCAATTCCCAACGTGCTAGCTTCTCCTCCTGCTTTTTGAGAATGTCTGCACTGAATTTGGTTTTAAAGGTGTTCATTAAAGCGGTTTGTTTGCTCCAGGAGATGTCATATTTGGCACGCTCTCGACTTTCAGGACTGGAAATTGATATAAGAGTTAGGATGAGTGAGAATTGAAGTCAAATCCACTTACATATGTATCCGGGAGAGTAAATCTGTGATCTTGGAGATCAACACCTCACGATCTATGATCTGGGCAAACACAAAAGGCACATTCTCTGATGTTATAATGACAATTTGATTGTCAAAACGCTGCTGGCCATCGTCCTTTTTCTCCACACTCTAAAAAAAAAGGAAACAAAAATTTACTTTCAATTTTAGCTTAAAAATCCTCCTCCCCGCTTACCTTAATGGTCTTCATGGGTATCACCACACTAACCAAATCCTTGACATCGCTGCGAAAACAAAAGAAATTCGGCGACAGGTATATGGAACCCGCATTGAAACGCTTCGAGTAGGGCGTGTATATATTCGCCTTAATTTTGCCATCTATAATTTCGGTCTGCGGCAAACGAAAATGTACACGAAATTCTTCCGATTTTTGTCGTGCTGTCAAATCTCTAAGCAGCACCGGCCTCTTTGAAGGCTTGCCACCCAAGCGAGCAAACGATGAGGGATCATGATCTACAACCGGACTTTCCGGATCATGTATCAACTGTTGTATGGCCATTTTATTGAGTTGCTCAATCAAGACATGCGCCTCGCTGGCATTAAAGAGCAATGAGAAATTGTACGTCATATTGTTGGTGGTCTTCAAGTAAATGAAATTCGATTGACGACTAATGTCCTCCAATTCGGCAAAGCGTATGATACGCTTAATTTCCTGTCCCAGCATATATGAGTAGAAGCAAACGTGATTTAATGAGATATACAGCTGACCCTGTCGTGGAAACTTGTTCTTCATGTAACTAGAGAAAAAAGAGTAAGGATTAAGGAGACTTTAAATTACTCAAAGACACTTACGTGGCCGAATACGAGTTAACCAGGCGTTCTTCTTCGGGCATTTTGAAGATTCGTCTAAATTGTGAGGTCATCACCTTAAAATCAGCCGATTCCCCCGTGTCATCTTGATTATTTTGTGCATAGAGAGATTGAATTTTACATATAGTAAAATTTGTGACCTCATCTTCATTTTCCATTTCGTTGAGCACATTAAAGAGATTGGCCTGCAGCCATTCCCAGTCCTTGACTATTTCATCCTGGGTAATGCCAATGGCAATTTCTAAAGAAAGATTTGAGAAATTTATAAGATTTTATAAATATAAGTAATAATTTTATAGGTTAGCTAGTTAACTAAATGCTGAAGTGGCCACCTTCAGTCATTATTTTAATGACACCTGGCGTCAAGCTAACCAGCTCAATCTGCATACATTAGTTAAGCTATTTTTACTACAAATCGATCGATTCGACATATCATCAATCTATATACAAAAGATTCATTCTGATTAAGAGTTTAGTTGGCTTAGAAACACACCCATAGAGAGATAGACTGATATGCCTTGATCGACTCAGGATTTGCGATCCCATGCGGTTTTTTTTATTATATTGCAGATCATCCAATGGCGAGTTGAATAACCCTTTCGAACTGTCTTTTCGTCTCTGTGACGTCTGCATCAAGTGTTATCTCGTTTGATGAACTTTATTGAAAGGGTTAGATTTTGAATCATATACAGTTGCGAAAAAAATAATAGGACCACTATGACACTTCGTCTATTTGATCAAAAAACAAACAATTAGTGTTGCGATATTTCCAAGTCTTGTTTTTTTTATATTGCTTAGTATTCCCCTAATAAGAAAAAAAGTAGAACTGCCCTTGAAATGGTTCTCAATATTTTGTTTTTTATTTTTTATGGATAAAGAGCTTAAAAATGCGAAAAAATAATAGGACCACTTTTGCATTCTTCATAGAAACCGCTATATTTCGCAGAATTTCTTTGACGAAAAGCATGTGGTTAAGGGATTTGACTTTGATTTTATTATTTTGATCATCAAGAGTAAGCTAAATCAAATCCAAGGCTCGTGGAAAACACTGGAGTTCGGAAAATAGTGATATCATCAAAAAAATCGATTTTGATTGGAAAATCCTTTCAAGAAGTTGTTCGATTGGTTGGGTATTCAAATAAAATAATACGGAACGCAATAAACTACAAAAGGCAAGACTGAAACAATTGCACAAAAGCGATTCCTGGCCCAGTTTCACGTCAAAAGATGGATCCGCGAGGACAAGAGGGATCATTTTAGGGCTGCAACTGAGCTCAAAAAGGACCTCAATATAACTGCGTCAGTGCAAAAAGTTCACACTGACCCAGAGAACAAAACTCAAAAGCCCGGAGGCCCAGGAACTGTCCCTCTTTTAAAAGCCACACATATTAGTAAGCGCATGGAATTCGCAAAGGGAACATCTTATTGGACATCCCCAAAATGTGGGAATATTTTATAGAAATATTACAGTTAAGTTGTTATGTTTCGTGGGAAAAGGTTCTCGTTTATACGCCAGGAGTCCTCTTAACTCAGAAAACAATCCAAAATACACTGGAAAAATCATTAAACTGAGGCTCGAGTGTATGGTATTTGGATCTTTTTCTTACTATGGAGTAGGTCGACTATATTGTATGAAAACCTTAATGGATCAGCATGTATACGGTTATATTTTGATATTTGATGCTTCCTAACACAGAATATGAGATGCCGCTAGTTTGCGTCTTCCAACAAGACAATGACCCCAGGAAAAACCAAAGGAATGGTTAAGAAAACATTTTTGTGAAAGTTTTTTAGTGGCCTGCGCGGTCATCAGACCTTAATCCCATTGAAAATCGGTGGTCTAATATCAAAAGGCAGTTACTACAGTTAAGCCAACCATCATCGGATCAGTTGGGAAGACTTTCAGGAGTCCTGAAACAAGATTCCTCTTAAACGGTTTCAGGAATTAATAGAATCGATTCCAGGACATTGCGCAGCTTTTATAGCCAATAAAGGCATCCCAAATAAACATGAAATTAATTGAATAATCTTAGCTTTAATATACAATTATGTTTCAGTAATCATTTAAGTGATTTTTGTAATTTTAAGTGCATATTTGATAAGTGGTCCTATTATTTTTTTCGCCTAATTTCCCTATTTTTTCATAAAATTCCTTAAATTTGTTAACAACGGTAAATAAACCACGGTTATTTTCCTTTCATAATTTTTAAGAATCTTCTCATTCTAAAAACGTATTCAAAGGTTTCTAAATGTTACAAATGAAGCTATAACGTCTTTGGAAAATTTGCTTGTGAGGGTGGTCCTATTATTTTTTTCGCAGCTGTAAGTAAAAAGTAAAGGTCAAACCCATTCTGCATTCCTTATTTAAGTTTCCACTTTTTATATGTTTAAGAAGGAAAAGAACCTGAACAAAAACTGAAAGGCAAAGCTAACTTTGTCTGAGCCAACGTTTTAACACATTTGCAAAAGCTCGCTCTAACCGATCTTACTTAATATACTTAATATATTTATTTATTTATACATAACTTTTAACATTACTTTTACGGCATGTTTTTTTCGAGCAGTTAAAAGTCATAGGATGAAGATAAATGGAAATTTATTAGAAATTATTTGCCGAATAAAAACGATTACATTAACCAATTTCCATCGAAATCAGAAACGGGAACCTAGATTTAAAAAACATGAAGATGAGAAAACTGCCCTAAGCATGATTATTCAACGAGTCAAAGGTATGGAATTTAAAAATTAAATGTAATACTCAGGGCTGCAAACCGGTTTTGAACCGAATCGGTTCGAATAATACTTATAAAATTTAACAAAAATTCAGAAAATCTGTCATTATACACTTGAAAAGTGTATATTAATTTTACCCAGAAGTTTGTAACGCATAGAAATATTCATTTCCGACCACATAAACTATATATATACTTGATCAGGACGACCTGCTGAGTTCATTTCCGCTTGTCCGTCTGTCTGTCGAACTAGTCTCTCAGTTTTAAAGCTATCGAGCTGAAATTTTGCACAGAGTCTTCTTATTACTGCACGTAACTAATATGTCGGAACCGGCCGGATCGGGTGACTATATCTTATAGCTGCCATAGGAACGATCGGTCGAAAAATAAGTCTTAGTGAGAAAAACTTTTTTATTTTCCATTGTAGCGTCACCAATATTGGTATATATTAGTTTTAGATGATTTTACATATTTGTGGAAAAATTTATCAAAATCGGATGAATATAGCATATAGCTGCCATATAAACGGTTGGTCCAAAAACTAGTTCTAGTGGGAAAAACATTTTTATTTTCCATCGTTGCGTCACCAATCTTGGTATATATTAGTTTTATATGCGTTAACAATATTCTGGAAGATTTTATCAAAATCGGATGACTATAGCATATAGCTGCCATAGAACCGATCGGTCGGAAAATGTGTTTTACTAAGAAAAGTTTTTTTTATGGTATCAAATTTTTATTATCAATGTTTAAGAAATTTTAAATATCTGATATCTATATCCTATATATATTTTACCGGTTAAATCAGTTGGAGTAAAGTTTTTCAAGTGTATTTTTAATTTTGCCTTCTCGTTTTTTGTATATTTTTAACAATTTAATTACTCTTCTTTACAAATTTTGGAAAACTTCGAACGAACCAAGGCTCGAACCAAAACCTTATCACAAAAACCTTGAACCTTTAATTTCTGAACCTAAACCATTGGTAAATTTTTGTTCGAACCCGCGAACCGGACCTCCGGAAAAAGATTTGCGTTTGCACCCCTGATTTTGCTATCTCTGCCCCAAATTGAATTGAAATTTGTAGAATCCTGAATATATAAGAAAAAATAGAAGGCTAACATGTTTTAAATACCCTTGCAGTTTTCGAAAGGCGCTACCATTGATAACAAAAAAGTTTTTCTCACTAGAATTTGTTTTTAGACCGATCGTTCCTATGGCAGCTATATGCTATAGTCATCCGATTTCCATAAATTTTTCCAGAATTGTGTGAAAGTATATGAAACTAATATATACCACGATTGGTGACGCTACGATGGAAAACAAAAAAGGTTTTCCCAATAGAACTAGTTTTTGGACCGACCGTTTATATGGCAGCTATATGATATAGTCATCCGATCCGGCCGATTCCGACAAATGTGCAGCGTATTTGTATTTAAAGACCTTTGGCAAAGTTGGGTTAAGATAGCTTCAAAACTGAGGGAGGAGATAGCATAGAAACAGAAGGACAGATGGACAGACGGACATACGGAAATGAACTCAGCTCGTCATGCTGATCAAGAATATATATACTTTATGTGGTCGGAAATGCTTCCTTCACTGCGTTACAAACATCGTGACAATTTTAATATACACTCTGCAAGGGTATAAAAAGCCAGATAATATTTTGTATATTATCAAATAAACTCAAAATGTATCCTTCTTGTTGGATTATGGATAAAGCTTTGGAGTTCCTTATATCAATGTTTGCGTTATGATTTATATAAAAACGTGAAGGTAAAGCTAACTTCGACTTGCAAAAGAAATGCACTGCGACCAGTCTTAATCTAACTCTGTACGAATTTTAGGATTTTCGTGAGGTCTAAGTTCCTTATGATGTTTCCTAAAGTTATTGCATAATTGTATGTAAGTTATTCCCATCTTGTACAGGTAGCTCCGCAGTCTGCAGTGCACCGTGGAGAGTCCGGTCAGGATCCAAAGGCCATTTTTTCCCTTGCTGGATATATTTTTGAACCCGGGCGCTTACACAACTAGCTGTTCAAAGCGTATTCTCTTCATTTTCAAAGAGTTCTCTAATCAGATCATCGAGCCATGTCCAGATTGATCTTACTTTTTCCATCTTTATTTTGTCTGATCAAAGAAGAAAAACAAACAATTTCTCGAAGACTTTCTTCTTTTAAATTTAAACTAAATAATACGATTAAGTTAACAAAAATCAAGGAATTCGGAATATTATTTTGTGCTTAAAACAATTTAATTGGTTTTTTCTTTTTCTAAATGGGCTGAGACATGGTTCGAACCGAAACCTTCGCCCAAAAACCTCGAACATCAACTTTTCGAACATTAACCTATGGAAGATTTCGGTTCGAACACGCGTCCGTCCGCTTTCGACCCCAAAAACGACCCAATTCGTATGGGAATAAGGTCGTTTTTGGAGTCGAAAGCGATTTGTGGAATACCTGGGTTTAAGGGCTTTAATATTCAAATATATTGTGCCCTCATGATGAGTTTATATGTCCCTAGTAGCCCTATTTTCTGTACAAAAAAACCCGGAACATCTTGAGGTCTAAGTTCCTAATGTAAACTAAATTTCTCTTTCTAGATCGGCGAACTTTATCGATCTCATTATTCCCATCTTATATAGGTGAGAAAACTCAGTTTGCAGTGGTCCTTGCTAGAGCCCTGTCAGAATCCTAAGAGCATTCTTTCCTAATTGGATTAACCTCAGATATCTGAAACCATTTATTGTTGGTTCTGACCATAATCCGAGTTTTCTCCAGATGTTTTTGGAACTGAGATAAAAGATATCATAAAAACCACAGACAGACATACGCACGTTGCTATATCATATCATCTCGACCAAGAATTATATACTGGAGTCGGAGACGTTTTCTTCTTTGAACAAAATTAGAATTCCCTCCAAGTGTATACAATTGGTATAGCTAAAAATTTGTCATGGTTCCAGCTTAGAGCTTATGTAGAGAGGGAGATGTAGCACAGCTTATTAATTTTTATCGTTCCACAATATTGCATAAGAGGCATCCAATATACTATGTGGGCCAGTTAGTCAGACTTTAAAAAGTCAAATAAAATAAAATCTTAAATGGCCATACTTGCCATATGCACAAAATGATGACTCAAACCTGACACATGCCGGTAAGATACCCATACCACCCAGTGCACATGGCACTGATAAGAAGGGGAGACACATACAGATTTTCCAATTTATGACTGCACTTGAACCTACCGTAAGAAACTTCCGAGGACGGTGTCTGATGGAGAATACGATAAGGAGCTGGTTTACTGTTCATCACACTGTCAAAGGTGCCCACCAGCATGGAGCCAAAGCCACGGGATTCGCCATGACCGCGACGTTTTTGTAGTACAAAATACTTGGAGTACATTTCGGCAGTCCTAAAAAAAAAAAAAAATCAAGAGGTGAGGGGGTGGTGCAACATGTATGCATACACAAGTACATATGTGCATGTGTGCGTGTGTGTATGTTTTGGGGGTTTTTTCTTCTACGCAGCAAAAATAACAGTTGGCAATCAATTTCCAGGCTTTTGTTTTTGTTGTTGTTGTATGTGCACAGCTGTTTTTGTTGCAGGAAATTGCGTTGCGAAATCCGTATACACAAGTTGAGCCGCCTTGGCGACTTGAACTCTGTTCAATTAGTTATCAACAATGGCATATATACAAAATTGTACATATATACAAATTAACTGTAAATGCACAGGGTTCGTTTATGCGTGAGACTTTTTGGTGTTCTTCTTAGCAAAATGCAATGTTTGATTTCATGACATTTTAATATCCTGATATGCCCTGCATGAACATACGCATACCATATACTCACATACACATGCATGCATATGTACATACCAACACTTTTAGTTGATGTTTAATTTAAGCCTCCCACAACATACTCAACCCACCTCCCACATTGCTGGGGATTGAACCAGGCCCAATTGAACTTACCAAAATGCCGAAGGCAATAGCAACTCCTTGGGTTGTATCCACATCTTGACGTTTTTCTTTTTTAGCCTATTCGCGGCTGGCACAGTAGGAAAAACAAATTTTCTTCTTTGTTTGATACTGCATTCGTAGTTCTCGTCCACAACGCCGCCGTCTTGTTGTCTTTGCCACAAGTGTGACCGTAGTCCAACTGGCCGACGAGCGGTAGATGAAAAATACCAAAATGTGTCAATTCACTGTGAATGGCCAAAAAAGCTTTTGCTTACAAGTTTGCGCGCTCTGTTGATCACATTTTAAATGTACAAATTCCGTTTCTTTGAAGTTGAAGCCCAACTTATTTAACATAAGCTGCATTTACTTTAACAGCTGAATGATTATGTTGGCTTGGCTCAGCTACAACTACAGAAACTAAAACTGGGAAAAGAACAGCATCACCAGCACAATAAAAATATGGCGCACAATGCTGCTGGCAATTTCATTACGTTACTTAAGTTCGTTACTTACGCATTAACAGAGCACTGCTTGCTCGCAGTAAAACAATGGCTTGCAGTACAGTACACTGTTAATTGGACACTACAAGACTGCAGAGGCCGTCTGTCGGTTGAACTGCAGATTGAACTGTTCTTGTTTCTATCATTGCATTTTGTTATGTTTTTGTCTTTTGCGATCCCGCCAAGATGGCGACAAGTGCCAAAAAAAGTCTCGGAGCTATGGGAGCAGTCGGGAGCACGGGCTTGCCGCTGTTCTCTTTTATATTCACATTTTTAAGTAAAGGCCGAAAAGTATGCAATTTTTTTAGGGTTTCTTTGTTGTTCTCTTATATTTATGTGTTATACCCTGTACACATAGAAATGGGTATACCATAAAGTATATCAGGCCTGTTCCCATTTTCGATTTCGATCAAAATATGCGGAATCGGAATTTGTAAATGTTCCCAATTTCATAAACTGATTGAGTGATTCTGATCCTAACTTCCAATTTTCATTTATCTTCTCTTCTTTCAACTGTCTTGACAGGAATAAGTTTGAATCGAATTATCTAATCCTTTCTTGGAAATCAGATCTCTTACTATTCCGATCGATCCGATTCGAAAATGAGAACAGGCCTGTATATATTATTGATCAGCATAAGTAGCCGAGTTGATAAAGCCTTAACCGTCTGTCTGTCCGTCTGTTTGAACGCGTCGATCTCAAAAACTATCTGTAAGTAGGTGCATACCATACGTAGGTATACCATACCATAAGTAGGTGTATACCATATTTTTGACATATAGCTCGGAACTAGAGATGGGCGCGGGACGGGAATTTTCGGGATTCCCGCGTGTCCCGAAAAAATCTTCGGGATCGGGACGGGATTGAATTTAAAATTTGGCTTCGGGATCGGGACGGGTCGGGACAGACTTCGATCGCGATCGGGAGGGGACGCGATTAATTCTTGATCCCGAAATTTTTCGGGCCCCAATTTATTCTTTGAGTCCCGGTTTATTTTTTGGATCCCGTTTTTTTTTAATGGTAGTTTGGAGTTAGATATTTTCCTGCATCAAAATCGGTTCCGACCTACGGTCGGGATCGGGACGGGACGGGACTGAATTGAAAATTCGGCATCGGGATCGGGACGGGTTGGGATAGACTAGGGTCGGGATCGGGAAGGGATCGAATTTTCCGTCCCGCGCCCATCTCTACCACTTTTTTAAACAGGTTCAATCTGCTCCGGTAATAGTTCTGAACAGGGAATATATTCTACTCCATATTATCAATCCAAACCAAATATCAAGCTCTTAGCTTAAATGATTTTTTAAATAAAGCTTTGAACCTCTTTTTTAAACTGGTTCAATTTGGTTTGGAACCGGTTCTTCTCCGGGAAAATAAATAACTTTATATTATTAACCCAAACACCGAATTGAAAGTTCTTTGTGTAATAATTTCTGCCTTTAAGCCGCTTTTGACCCGGTTCGATTTGGTTCTTGAAACAGTAATAATCCATACTTTAAAGCTAAATTGTATTGGTTGATTCGGTTCCTAAAATATATGTTCTAAAATAGCGGTTCTCAAAAAATACTTAATATTGGTTCTGTTTTTGATTCTAAGTCTTAATCGGATCTTTTTGATTTGTGTGAAATAAATTTTTATAGAGATTCGTGAAGCCTTCTTAGATGGTGCATGAATCGTGCGTAACGCGAAACGCAAAACAAAATGGTGTGCGAGAATCGTGCGTACAAAGATTTTCATTTTGTGTAGCTGGCGTGACGTGAAAAAAATTCGCTCAGGCGCGTACCTCTAGTTAAACTTTGGTTCAACTCAAGGTAACTATCCCAGGTGTTCTTCAAATCGCTTATGACCCAAAAACGACCCAATTCCATACGATTTGGGTCGTTTTTAGGTCGGAAGCGATTTCTAGAACATACGGGTATCATTTTATTTCAGAGTTCCATCCAGTGATCGGTGCGTTTTGAATAACGTTTTCAAAAACCTGTCACAAAATTCAGTGTGTGGTTTACAATCGACAAAAACAAAACGTTGCCGTGCTACAAAATTATTTGTGTGTTTTTCACTTGATTTGCAAAATTCGTTGTGTTTTGCAAAAATGCTTAAAAAATTCGTCGAAGTTGATGCAGAGGAGAGTCCCTCGACTAACCCGTATGAGGTGCGCACCTTTTTGGGCGACACACAGTCACAATCGCCCGAATGGAAGGCCGAAACTTGTCCGCCTAGGGAACGGGTCTGCAAGAAGCCGCCAAATTCAACTATATCGCATGTCCTGACCATTGAGGACGAATTGCGTCGATTGCATCAGAAAGCGGAACAATCCCGGTTTATACGTCCTTTCAAGAAGCGTTGCGAACTGTACGATGAGTTCACCATGTGCGTTATTCCTCAGCGCACGCCGGATGAGTTAAAAGTGCATGCCGAAATGCGTGAGCGTCTGTTGTTGGCCCGTAAAGACTTTGGTCTGGTGGAGCATGACGCGCGTTTGGATAAAACCTGTCCCAAGGATTTGGTAGCACTCAATAGTCCTATGAACATGAATGACGATGAAGCGGTTGACGAGGATATGGGCGAAGAAGAGGATACGGATGTGAAGCCGCAATTGGCTAGTCCTGAATGCAGTTCTGATATGATTATTATACCGGATAAGCGCATGGTGAGTTGAATGGGCCTGTAAACTGGTTCTTAACAATTTGAAATCGGTATTTTGGGTCTCTTAAACCGAACCATAGTCCAAAAGCTACTTTGAATCATCTTTTCAACAATTTTATGGCCAAATAACACTAGTTTACTGTCAAAAAAACCCATTGAAGACCTTAATTCTTTTGGTGTATTTTGGAATGCAGAACTCAAAAATGAAATTCAAAAATTTTAAATAAATTTTATTTAGTTTTTTTTTGGTAGGTACCCTCCCATTTTAAGCTATATCTCGAGATGTATACATTTATTCTTAATCTAGTTGAGGAAAATTTTCCAATCGGATTAGTACTTTATACGCTAGAGGCAAAAATATTTCGAAAAAAACTTTTTTTTTTCTCAAAAATGCAATTTTTTTTTCCTAAAATCTAAAAGGAATTCAAGAGTAGAGCCCATTCCCAAAGAATGAAAATAGCGCTATACAAGTCGCTTATCATCCCAGTCTAGTACTTTTTGCCCTCAGGAATTTCTTGTGGTCACATTTGTTATACATTCCTGGATTAATCTGGACTATTCGACAGAGCACATATCAATGCTTCTGTAAAAAATCAAAAGCGCAATATTTATACTTGCTATAGTGGTCAAATTGGCCTCTAGAGTCAGACATTTCGCTCCCGATTGAATCAAAAAATGTTTAAGCTATATGGGGACATTAATTTAGCTAAGCGTATAAAATTACAGCTGCTTCGCTGGCTGGGACATATCACCCGTATGGATGATAAAGCTCCAGTAAAACAGGTGTACAATCGGTAGGCGAAAGACTTATGGAGAGCCCGCCAACGAGGACGACCAAAACTGAGATGGGAAGACCAGGTGCAGCAACCTTGAGAGACAGAAGCGGCTAGCGATAGATTTGCTAGATTAGCTAGATTTGTGCCATATGAGACTATTGGTCGAACAAATTTGTTAAATTTTATCTGTGGTAAAATTTATTTTTGGAGATTTTTCGAGTTTTCCGTTTTTCATTTTCCCCATTTTTTGTCAGTTAGGGATCAACTTGCTTTGTAACCTATTGAAAATAATATTTAATCTTCATCTGTCGTGAACACACTTTTGAGTAAATTTCTTGATTATTAAAACTCAATAAATCAGAGCCAACTATATTGAAAAAATTTATGTTAAGTAGATTTAAAATATACTAAAAGATAATGGCTTAAAATAATATGTGATTCATTTTATGTAATTGCAATCGTTAAAAGGTTCTAAAAGAACAAAAAAAAAAAATTAATTATAGACTAATTGACCAGGTTTTGTTGACTTCCAGTCTCACACCTTAACCTCTACACCATTGTCAAAGTAAGTGACGCTTAGTGTGCTTTATAAAATAGTTCGCTTTATCATCAAAATTAAAATTCTGGCACTAATGGGTACACCTGTTCGAAGTGTTTACCAATACTGAAAAGACCCGCTCTAGGCTGGTGTTCGTTTGTAAATTTTGTTGTTGGAGATTTAATTTTTTAACAGGTTATCTATTAAGCAAGTTGTCGTGAATCCCCTAAGTGTTTTTTTTTAGTTTTATCGCCATTACATTAGAAATCTTAGACCGAGCATATAAAAAAGGCCTAAAAATACGTTTTCCAGATATTTAGCTCAATACTTCAAAAAAGTGATTTTTTTATGCCTTTTTTTTAGAGACGGAATATAATAGTTATTTTTATGAAATAAAACAATGAAGCTCATTTGGTAATATTATTCAAAATACACCAAAACGTGTGTTTTCCCTGCCGCTATCGATATCCACAATCAACTTTTTTTTTGATGACTTTTATTGTAATTGTAAAAAATTAGTTATTTTTTTCGTTATAATACTCAATAAATAATAATTATTAGGCGACTTTTTTAATTAAACTTGTGTAATGACAGTTTTTTCAAGAGTTTTATTAAAAAGTTATTAAATAACAGTCACTAAAGACTTTTATTTTATTACTCAGAACCGAATAATTATAATAGACTTTTATTTTATTACTCAGAAAAAAGAGTTATCGAAAGACTTTAATTATAAAATTTAGTAAATAATTCTTTAATAAAAGTCTTTCAATTTATTATAGCTTCATTATATCAGTTTGCTATCTGCTTAAATGATCCTTTGGGTGTACTTTATCATTAACTGCGATAAATAAAAAAAACTTTTATGTTGTGGTTTAAAAATATAAGTCACTGACTGAGTTTTATTTACTGAGTTAAATAAGTAAAAGTCTTTTAATAACTCTTATTTTCTGAGTAATAAAATAAAAGTCTTAAGTGAGTTATTATTAAGTAACTGTTATTTATTGACCTTTCAGTAAAAGTCTTTTTACAACTGTTATTTACTGAGTAACTCAGAGTCAAAAAATAAAAGTTTTGATTAACTGTTTTCTGTGTTCTAACAATAACTCCTACACAGAAAAAAAAGAAGATCCATTTGGAATGGATATGGACATATCCTTTTTTTTTGGATATTGAAATGCATATCCTTTTCAAATTTACACATCCTTTTGATATTTTTCAGCTCCATTGGATGAATAACTAAGATCAATTTAACATTATTTAAGCTCAAATGGATGATAAAAATGGATATGAAAAATATCCAATGGATCATCAAAAAATATCCTTTTTTTTTCTGTGTAAATGTGGACTTTAAGAATATAAGTTATAACTGTTACTCTCCCTGCTTGTTTCACATAATTTTTCATCGATCGCTTAAATTAGTCGTCGAACAAGCTATCGTTCATTCAAGCTAGGTGCCTTTTTTTTAACTTTTTTTCATGTTTCCTTGTAATTCCTTCCATTGGCCTCTAGCTCTGTAATGTAGCCTTTTTTAACAGTAGCTTAACAGCGAACTGTTGGGATGGGTATATCTTAGTCATTTTTCTAAAGATTTTAATACACGATAGCTTGTTTGACGCATAATTGGTGAATTAGTACGATCAAAAAAGAAATTAAACTACATTTATCTTTTTCAAACTTGCGTAAGTTTTTAAGTCGAAATTTTGAGAAAAAATGGTGAAAAAATCTCTGAAGCTTTTTGATTGTTGCCCAGTGTTATTATAACACTGTTAGGTGAAAATTGGATGAGTATTTTTTATTATATACCAAGTCGTTCATATTTGAAAATCGACAATAAAAGTGGCGAAAATATTTAAGCAATCCAATAAATTATGTATCAAGGTTCGAACCAGAATCAAGGGTTCGTTGCTTTTAAGAACCGAACCTTAAGCCTTAAGACGGGTTCCTCATGAATATCATATCAATAAGCTTCGAGAATTGAAAGTTTGTTATATCTGAAATTTACCAAGAATAGCGGCTTATATTTTTCAACGATCCACCAAAACCTTAGGTTTGTTGCTTTTCAATCCCGAACCTTAAGTTTCACAACGAGTTTCTCAGAATTTCGGAAATTTGCATTTTTGCTTTATTATGTCTTTAGACCTTAAGTGCTAACTTAGGATAGAAAAATAGTGTTAAGTCTAATTAGGTGTTATCTACTCTATTAACTCTATGTCATCAATGTCAGCATAAATGCTTCCCGGCGGCAATTCTGGCGGTGGTTCAGCAATTCCTTCGTGTGTAGTCGCCAGCGACAGGGTGCGATAGGCCCCGGAGGTAGCCTGTTGTTGCATATGCACGCCCAGCTGTGAGATCAGCTCCAGAGCTTGTATATCAGAGTTCATCAGGGCAAACTGGTGTATGATGGCCAAGTGGGGGAACACACCATTAAGTAGAGTACTCGTACCGGCATTCATTTGCAAACCAGCAGAGCTATCCTCTGCCTCTGGTAATTGTTCCGTGCTCTCTTCCACCTCATCGTTAGTACTCGACGATGGTGAGAGTAGTACGCTGGGTTCACAGGTCACCTCCACCACTTCATCATCATCATCTTCGTAATGTTCTGTCTCGGACATTAAACTGTTCTCACTCGATAAGTTAACTAAATCGGGCATTTTCACTTGGTTTGCATCCACATCCATGTCCAACAGCTCCTTTTGCATAAAATTAGGCAGTGCCTGCTTAAACTCTACAATGATCTCTTCAACGGGCAATATTTTGGACACTGGACTATCACCCAGATAGCCCAAATCATCTTCTTCATATTTGTACTTGCCACGAAAACGATTCAGCCAGCGATAGGATGGCCGAAATGTGGGTAAATTCAATACTGTGGCCATCTTGAGGGCCGTTTCCTTCAGCTTCTGATTGCGTATGCTGACCGCTAGATGCAGCTGACGACAACGCTCTACCCATTCGTGCAGCAAAAAACTGATGGCACTCATTTCAAATTTGCGACGTTTTCGTGTCATTTCTTCAATAATAATTGAGGCATCTGCCTCACTCAAGGTGGCCAATTGCTGCAACAACTCCCGTTTCTTCTCCAGTATACGACGAATTTGTGTGGCACAACAATGAAACATTTTGGCCAAACTGTTACGCGAAATGTTTGTCTCATCGTAATAACGAATGACGGCAATTTTTTCATAGAAGGTTAAAATGTTGCGTTCATTGCGACGGGATTTGGCCTGGAGAATGAAAAGAGTTTAAAAACATTATTTTAATTTTGTATTAATTTACTTAATTTACAATTTTCTTAAGTTAAACTTGGGAACTCTATCAGACTAGTTCCGAATTGGTTTCCAAATACCCTAAGGCTTTAAAATTATTTCATTCAGACTATGTTGGATCATTTGTAAGTTGTGCCCCTAAAAAAGGTGCCATGGAACTGTGCTAGACTTAATCATAAAAAAAAATATCAAGTCACGCAAACTTTTCAAAATACTCGTCTGCTAATCTAAATTCCAAACACAAAACCGGATTAGTCAAAAAACGAGAAGGCAAAGCTAACTTGACTGTGCCGAAGTTTTAATACACTTGAAAAACTTTACTCCAACTGATTTAACTGGAAAATATATATAGGAGGATAGATATCAGATATTTAACATTTTTAAATCATTGATAATAAAAATTTGATACCATAAAAAAAAACTTTTCTTAGTAAAACACATTTTCCGACCGATCGTTCCTATGGCAGCTATATGCTATAGTCATCCGATTTTGATAATTTTTTTCGAAATTATGTGAAAGCATATAAAACTAATATATACCAAGATTGGGGACGCTACGTTAAAAACCAAAAAACTTTTTCTCACTAGAAGTAGTTTTTTGACCGTCCGTTTATATGGCAGCTATATGCTATAGTCATCCGATTTTGATCAATTTTTCCAGAATTATGTGGAAACATATAAAACAAATATATACTACGATTGGAGACGCTACGATGGAAATCAAAAAAGTTTTTCTCACAAAGACTTATTTTTCGACCGATCATTCCTATGGCAGCTATATGCTATAGTGATCCCATTTTGATACATTGAATTATGTAAACATATAAAATAAAATCAGATAGGACGCTACGATTAAAACAAAAAGTTTTCAAACTAGAACTAGTTCTAAACCGATCGTATATAATATATGACGGTCGAATATTCTAGTAAAGAAGACTCTCAAAATCACATAGCTTTAAAACTGAGAGACTAGTCCGTAGAAACAGACAGCAGGCAGACGGACAAGAAGGGGACCTGTTAAAATTATTTAGGGGTGGGATATTATCGTTACAAACTTCGATAACATTAAGTGTATAAAAACTATCGTTCTCGGGTAAAAAGTAAACTTAGTAGTGGTCCGAAGGGTTTCTACAAATTTCTAAATATTAAACGTCATTTCCATCTTTAGAAAACGAAAGTGCATCTTGTGGTAATGACGACGTACGATTCATGTCATGGCTATCCCTATCCTATTTCATCATATAATTTTATGCATTATCCTTCCATCTCTTTCAGATCAGTTTTAAATTGTTTACTTTCGCTAAAGTCTAGTCTTTTTCCAGGTCCTGATAATGTGCCTTCGTGCATTTTAAAACAATGTGCGAACAACCTCTATATATACTGTTCTGTTGTGCAGTCTGTATTTCCTACACTTTGGAAAGAATCTTTTATAATTCCCTTGAATAAAAAGGGATCTCAATCTCTCGAATGAAATAAAACATTCTCGTGCTCTTAAGTATGCTGACGATTTAAAAATATTCTTAAGCCATAATCACCCTACGAATCAACATTGTTTTAAGCTGATTTCAATGCATTATCTTTGTAGTGCTCCAACAAATTGTTGCACTTGAACAGCAGCAAGTGTAAACCGATGACGATTTATTGAAGAAAGCCTCTTTCTATAAAATATTTCTTGAATTGACATCAGCTAGAAAAGTTTAAAGCTTTTATTGACTTGGGAATTATCGTAAATTATCTTTTGGCAAACATATTGAACTTTCGGTGAATAAAGCCGTGGGTTTGTTAGGATTTATTAAACGCTGGTCCAAGGAGTTTAATGATCAATATACGACTAAGCTCTTATTAATATCTTACGTGAGGCTGATACTGGAGTTTGATTCTTGTCCTTAGAACACACAATCTTCTAAGCTTTGTAAGCGTATTAAGTGTGTCCAGAAACAGTTTCTTTTATTTGCTTTACACAACCTGGGTTGGGATCAGTGATCGTATTTTCTTTATACGCAAGATATTAACTCAAAGTAAAATATACAAGCTGTAAAAAATAATTATTTTCAGACATGAAAATAAAAAAATTTACATAAGGAAAAAATAATTTTTTTCATGTAACTAACACGAGCATTTTTGACACGACTGTTTTTTACAGACGTCAAAAAGACAGCTCAAATTATTGATATGCCTGTAAAAAACAATCATGTCAAAAATACTCCTTTTTGTTACATGAAAAACATATTTTTTTCCATATGTAATTTTTTTAATTTCATGTCTGAAAATAATTTTCTTTTACATTGATGTTATTTATCATGGCGTGAAAATAATTTTTGTGCATTTTACGAACCCTGGTTGAGATCCAGTAATGAGACTCCCTCCCTATAGTTCTAGACTTAAACTTTTGGCGTACGATGTTGGGAGTAATGGTAATATTGACTCAGCAAACCTACTTGGTCGAGTTAACTTTTATGTTTCGTCGAGACTAACACGGCAATATACCCTCTTATGGTTTTCAATTGCTACCACCGCATATCTTTTAAAGTGTGCCTTTGGAGTTCTGTGAAGGGACTTTAAGTCTTTAATTAAAATGAGAATCCTACCCTTTCCTAACAGCTTTTCCAGAAATTTTCGAACTTTCGAAAATAAAACTAACAACATTCTGCATTAATTTTTGAAATGGTTTTGTTAGAAAGCATTAAAATAACTTCGATTATTTTATATACGGAAATCGAAACCGCGCATTAAATCTATTATTGCCTTGGCGAGTTAATTTTATAAGAAATCTTCTTATTTTATGAAGACAGATGTAATGGCTCTGTCAATAAGTTCAAGGATTGTTGACAAGCAAAAATGTAATAAATACCATAGTATTTCGAAAACGGTGCAGATCAACTAGTTTTCAGTCCACCCTCTGAACAAAAAGAACGCGTACTATTCTGTTTATAATCGTAAAATAGAGAACTTAAAGGTACAGCAAAGGCTAAAATATGATTAATGAAAAAACACTACTACTACCTTAGAAAAATTTCTAAATTCACAAGTGCCATATCATCTTTACATCAATAAACTGAACCGAACCGTTCGGTTCAGCATTTTTGGAAGATCACCGGTTCGGTTCTTGGTTCGGTTTACGAGCACTAAAAAGCGGTTTGGTACGGTTTGGATCGTTTCAGAACCGGTTTGCATCCCTGATCTTTATATACAAGTTTTATAAGGTAACTGTGTCTAAGAGGTGAAATCGATTTTACAAATAAATGCACTAATACAATATTGTTCTTATAGTCGATCTTATAGTGGAATTGTTTGATCCAGGTACCAAAATTTAAATTAAACAGATTTGAAAAATTTGATCGAAATTGAAAGACTATATCCTATAGTTGCCAAAGAACCGATCGGAAAATGTATCTTACTGCGAAAACTTATTTGTTTTTGATGGTAATGTGCTCAAATTTTGGAAGTCAACAATCAGATTCATAATGATTTTGAATTTATAAAAAAATATATATATGTATTCTATTGGTTAATTCAATTTAAGCGAGTTGGAGAAGTAAGCTTCGTCTTCTCGTTGTAATTTCAAATAAAATTTCTGCCGTTAATCTCTTGGTAAATGAGTAAAGATCCTCAAATTTCCAATTGGGCTGTTATCCTCTGTTAGTATGCAATTTAATGTTAACTAGTTCAATTGTTTGCACCACTGTAAGCAGGCGACTTCAAATCAGTGTGAAAGAGGCCTTAAAACATGCATGTGCCTACTTAACTGAGTGTGTGTGTGTGTAAATATGTGCACATGTATTGCATATATGTATGTATGTACATATGTATGTATGCATGAACATGCAATTGGGTGCTGCTGTTTGTCTTGCGGCCGCGTGTGTCAAAGGCGAACGCATTGCAAATCAACCCTCTCTTGGACAGCTTAAAGGCCAAGTTAACATATGCCTTATGGACTGTGTGTGCTCGAGACTTACCCCTTTGCTGTTGTTGTTGCGTCTGCCTGTTGGTTTTGTTTGTATTGCTGCCATGGCTGCCATTTCGCCACTTGCAATTTCGCAATAATTTATAATTTATTTAAATTGTTGTTTTCAACTTCAGCTGTGCTTCCTGCTCCTTCTTAAATGTTTTATTGTTGTCTGTACTGCGCAGCAGCGTCCTCGCAAACAATGCACAAAAGCCAATTGCGCTGTTGTTGCTGCGGGCTTTGAGAGCAACTCTGAGAGAGAGAGAGAGCGATAGCAACTCCTGTGGAAAATACAAAAAAAATACAATATGCATTACATTTAACAATTATTCATTTACACTTTAAATACCCAGAGTATTAGTGGTTAGTGCTATTTGTTGTTAACGGCACGTTTTCAATTTCATTTGCTTCCGTTTTTTGCTTAGCTATTGTGGATGTTGTTGTTGCTGCTCTGACATTTTTATAGTTACTGAGCGACGAACGGTTGCCGCCATATGAAATAAAAACGGTTCATTATGCAGCAGCCACAGGCTGCGCCCCCGTTGTGTGTTATTGTAGCAACAGAAATACGGTAAAAGGTAAAGCGGCGGCACACACACAAACACACACACACACATAGCCATAGTAGCATTAGCACTTGCAGCTGTTGTTGTTGCTGTTGCTGCTGCTGTTGTTGTTGTTGCTGTGCATTACGCGGCTGTCGCTTAATTTCCATTTCATTTGCGTTTTGGTTAGTTACAGTTACATTATGGCTTTGTGCTCTGTTCTTGTTGTCCCGAGTATTGTTAAATATATTACAATATTTGTGGGCAGGGGCGTAGGGTGGTGGGGAGTGTGATGGAACTCATGATGCTTTGTTAAAGGACCACTAAAATATTCAGACTATTGAGACTAGCCTAGCTTTTGTCGTAGATAAGGCCACGTCATCTCTTCAAACTCACTGTGAAACAATATGCGTTCGATTGGTATTGACAAATTCGATTAAATGTTTTATGGGCGTTTAATAAATGCCTCTTATCAATGCTTTTATTCTAGAAGAATGAACTCTTTTATGTGAAAATGGATTGCTATATGAGGGCTTTTTTTTTTTAAAGGGATACATTAAGTAATAAATAAAGCAAAGATTGTCTTCTAAAACTTATCAGACTAAAAGCACCCATTTTGGAATAAAAAAATTTGCCAAACGCCTTGAAAATACTGGGGAAAAATAAACTTGGATTGAATTTAAAATTTATGTTCGAAAAAGATTTTAAAATCCTTAGAACGGAACGGGACAGTTTCATAAAATATCAAATGCTTTTACAAACATTTTTGAAAGTTAAATATTGCATGTTTTCAATTTTGCAGTACTTTTTATCATAAATAAATTTAAATATTTTCATTTTATTGTCTATAAAAATCTATTTTGATAAATTTTTATTGTAATTTCATGAAGCACTGGTTCGAAATGTGATTGAATTCAATAACACCTTTCCGATTTCGATATGCCCGTTAGTCTGGAGAATAAGTATTTAATTGTCTTTTTAGTTCTTATTATATCAATTAACAAAATATTACCATTGACTTTAATGTTAGCATTAACATAAAGTTTGTAGACTGCTCGCTTTCAGACCCCAAAAATGCTGTTATATGACGAATAAACGTTTAATTCGAGTCTGAGGGGTGCAAAGCGAGAATTAAGAAGGTATTAAACAACCGGTTCTGTTTATAACATGGTTTTTGGAGCAATTCAAACCGGTACACTCTCAATTTTCGAGCATCATCTTTCTGATAAGAAATGTAAGACTTTCAGCCATTATTTTGAAATTAGGGTCGTAACAACATTTACAGGCTTTTTCCGGTTTTCACTTTCGGCAAAATTTGTCGAATTCGAATGTGGTACTTGTGCTTTTGTGTAAAATTTATTGATTGAAGCATTTAAAGTCTAGTTTTTCGACTTAAAAGTTAATTAAAATTTAAGTTTTGATGCCGATTAGTTTGATCTCTTTTTAGAAAAGTAATCATGTACCACATTCACTTTACTAAAAACCTGTAAAATAACTTTAAAATATTCATATTTGCGTATGTAAATATATGAATTTGATATATATGTTTAAGCATAATTTTCGAGAGCAGATATGCAGTAGATATCGTTATCACCTTATCTTAGCGACCGGACATCCATGGAAGCAAAATATGCAATATCATGTTAAAGTAGTTACCTGAAAATTCCTTTCGAATTCGTATTCCTGAAATTCCTAATAAAATTTCCTAAATTTACAATCAATCCTCATCTTCTCTTCAACCCGGTATGAGACATTGGGCTAACGTCATCAAAATCGTCCATGAATTGAACCGAACTGTTTTCATTTGGGGTTTTCCGCATTTTTAAATAGACGAGGGTTCGGTTTGCTGTTCAGTTTACGAGCAGGAGTTTTCGGTTCGGAACGGTTGGGTTCGGTTTGGTTCAGAACCGATTTGAATCTCTAGTAAACTAGGAGCTTGAAACCTGTACAATTGTAGGAGTTAATAAACATTTTAATTGCAGCAAAGGGAATTTATATCAAAATTGTTTGTTTTAAGATTGGAACGGGATTGAAAATGTTGATTTGAGATCGGGAGAGGCCGGACCTGGATGGTCTTGTATTTAAAACGGGCTCGATTTTTTGATTCCTCGCTCATCTCTGTACTTTTAACTTATATGATGTATCTTGTGCCCTTTAACTATATTTAACCGTTACGTAACCGATATTCCGGAACCCCAGTAAAATCGTATCCGAAATATAGCAGATACCGCTAGCATATCCGTTATTCGTTCGGTTTTAATCTCAGCTTACATACATCAAATCAAAAAAATTACATTCGTGTTTGTTTTGATAACGATTTTACCACACGCGTGATTATTGAAATATATAAAAAAAACGACCAGCACGCTTATAGAAGCCACAACACACGCTGTGATCAGAAAGAAATATTAAAGTCAGTTTTATTTTTGAATCACAATGATGACGCATACATGATGATCAATTATCTTTGTTTATTTTATGCAATGAAGCGCAGCCAACTCATCTCTATAACTACGACAGTTCTCAAGCAATGACTACGAAATCAGTTCATTTGATTTTTCCGAATAATAAAAGTAGTTCTTAATAACTTCGCTAAATCTTTTACTATTTCAGCGAAAAAACAATTTTTTAAAATAAATTTGGATCAATCGAATAATTCGGTGAAAAAAAACCATTAGGTTTTTGGAATTGTCTACGTTTATCACTTAGCATACTCTTAGGGGTCGAATGAAAATTTACGTTTGAATACTTAAGCTAAGCACTTATTGTATATTTTATTTAAACGCTATCAGAAAGAGCGGTTACACACTGGATTTTTTTTATGACTCATCTTCAATAGTGACACTATGCTTTAAGAATCTTTTAAACAAGTGGTTGATCAGCCAAAGACTAATTTTCAATTCGTTTTCGGCTGTTGGGGGCTTGAGATGGCTCCTATTACTATTACTAAGCGGGCTTCAAAAATCGAAGTGAAAATTTTTAGAAGCTTGAGGTGGAATGCTTGAAAAATGACTTTCTAGCTAGCTTTAAGTAAGAGTCGGTACGTATTCTTTTTTAAAGCTTCAAGGACGCCGGCGATGCTTCTTTTAGAGTTAAGATTTATCGGAGCTATTGTGTAAATCTGTACCAAACATAATGGATTGTCTCCTTATTCGTCAAAATGCTTATGTATTGTTATAAGTATATTAAGTATATAGAGTTAATCATAGAAAGCACAACAATAAAATATGTCAAGCAGACACTAAATCTTGGCATTATGTTTAATAGCACTCTATAATGGAGCGATTAAAAACCATTGGTAAGACAAATAATGACTCGGCAGTTTTTACCTACTGATCTTTAGTAGCAACACCATATCTCACACCCACGCTTTATTATGGAATTGAGATAATTTGCCACTGTGACATGGCTTATTACCAAAGGATTAACATTTTATAATATGTAATTATTGTTACGGGGTTCTCGAAACAGATATACGTACTTTATTTTTAATCTTTGAGTATCAAAGATCACCATGATCTGATGAACTAGGAGGCTGGTGACTTCATTAAGAACAAGCAAGAACGATCTGTGCGCTCATATGGACAGACAAACTTACGATCAAGCTGTATCTTATCGGCATATATAGGGCTGGTGAATGCTGCTACCAAAAAAAAAGTTATAGCATTTGTTTTGTGCGGTTAATCAGTTAATTTCTTTGTTTTGCTTTCACTGACTAATTTTCTAATTTAAAAAAAATGGCGTAAAGTTACATAATACATAAAAATAATTTATATGAATTTGAAATAATATACGATTTTTAATATAGCATCATTCATCAGCCTATGAACATTTTTTGTGATAGAAAACGTTTCCCTCTGCCTAAGTATTAATAGATTTGAAAAAATTTACTAAACGAGTAAGGGGTATAAACATATGGCTACCCACCCGAACTGATCACGAAGAGGCGGGTCTGATATCAACTAAGTTTTTATGTGTCAGTGCCAGAGAACTGCAAAACGTACCAACAACGTAGACGCATACGTAGTGCTTACAATATAATACGCTTTTTTTAAAAAGTACTATATAAAAAACGTACGTACAAAGCATAATGCGTATGGTATCTGACCTTGCTGGCAAACAGAAGCAAACCCTTGATTTGTTTCAAAGTTTTTCTGTAAAAAAGAAATGTGTTAAGTAAAAATATACTTAGTAAAAAGTGGTAAAGTAAAAAAAAAATCTAAAAATCAAAAAGAGTCTTTAAATGAGTAGAAACAAACAAGCCAAATGCTTTATATAGGCTGCCCCTATTATTTTCATGAAAGTAACGTAATTTTGGGTCTCGATTTTTATGTTACACGGGGTCAGAAGAAGAGCACAGTCGCTCATTTTTTGTGGTTAGCAAAAAAGTTGTCAATGTGTGGCTGTATCATCGCTCGCCAATGCTGCGAATTTGACATCCAAATCAGAATACCGCACAAATTTAGTCTTTATTAGACCTGCAACGAGTAATAACAGTTCAACGCTCAATTTTGCGTCATCGCTCGCCAATGCTCGTTTAGACATTAAATCAGAGGAATTAAGCTTTTTGCAACTGCTGCAAGAACGATCGCAATGTGAGCTGCGCTTGTACATCGGCGGGGCTCTAGCGCTCTGCAAAACAACAAATGAAAGAGAGAGCTAAAATTGAAGGCGATCATGCTGTCCCTTGGTGTTTTTTGGTCGCAGGAGCTCATGTGTAAAATTCCTAGAGCAGTTAATGAGCAACAATGCTGTGACTTGGACAACTGGCAAGTTACTCTGGACTTAAAATTCCCAAGCGTTATGGCGATCGAATTTGGCAAAGACAAGTATTGACCTTTCTCCCTTATGATGTTGAGTGTGCCTCTGTTTTTTATATAAGTTGTATAAAATTCTGACTTATATGACCTCGAGCCGGCTCAAACTTGGTTTGTTACTTGTTTTAACGTCAAAAATTAGCACTAAATTTTAAAACATGACAAAAAATTACATAAAATTAAACCAAAATGTTCCTAAAATGGGCCCGAAATGAGCCACAAATAAGTATAACCAAAATGTTGTCAAAATTATCCCGAAATGTTTTCAAATATCATATCAAATTTTTCTTAAAATGTGCTAAAGTTGTCATAAAACGACCCCAACGCGTTTCCAAATTGAACCCAAAATTGTTATTAACACAACGCCGAAACGTTCATGAAGATCGAACAGCGGGCTAAGGAAATCCATTAGTGAAATGACACACCATCTTTTACGGTTCAAGAAAAATCGGAATTACTCTACTTTTGTAAACAAATGAGCTTGATTACGGTCTTTTTAGAAGGATTCTATTTCTGCGTGGATCAACCTTTTGCTTCAAGTGTCAGTTGCACACTAAAGAAATGTCAAGTGCCCATTGAGAAGCACTCAAATTTTGTATGTAGGTGTGTAAGAGTCGTATGCGTATTAAGAAGAAAAATGCGTGGAAATATCTTTTCGCTTCAAGTGTCAGTTGCACACTGATGATATGTCAGGTATGTAGAGACAGCCCAGTAATTATTACTCTAAGGAAAAATCAAAGTGAGAATGAGGATCTGGAGGAACCATATACGAATATTTGCTCATTTGCCAGTGGCAACTTCTCTGCTCACATGGCCGACCCCTGGTTTGGACCAATTTTTTATTTTTTCTTAAATTCTTCAACCAATTGAAAATATTGTCTTTATTTTGTCCCCCTTTTTGAATTTCCATCTTCCTACGCCGCTGCAGTTGCCAATGCGCTTTACTTCATACTTCGGCCGGCAACAGTGGCGCTGTCAACGGCCGTTTGTTTGTCCATGGCTATAAGAGAGTGCATATGCATGTACCTATACATATGTGTGTTTGAGGTTGTTGTTATGGCTGCAGTTGGCACCTGGTGCCAATTTCCCAGACATAATTAAATTTGGAATTTCTTGGGATTCTGCAACTTCCACCTCCCACCCGCCCCAAAACTAATGACTAATCCTTGATGACGTTTCTTCTTGTTGTTGGCTTTCTCTTTTGTGCATTTTATTGATTTTAGAATTGAAATTCATTGACTTCTATTAGGCGCAGGGACAAACCTTAAATTAAGAAACCTGCTTGACCCTCTCCCTCCCCCTCCCCATCCCACAACCCCACCAATTCCGTTTGTTACATACCTTAGTTTGACATTTTGCCAACACGTCGCGGCGTCAGCTTTTGGAGTGTTTAGTGAGGGTTGCGTAGTTGACGTTGCTTGGATTGGTTTTGGGTTAGGTTGACTTGTTGTTGGCGGTTGCTTGTTGTACGTGTGATTGTATTGGTGTTGGCATTTATATTGACGTAGTCGTATGCTATAACTGCGCGATACTGCGTCGCTGCTGCTGCTGCTGCTGTGGCTCACTTGGCTGCCTGGTATGCTATGTTATAGTACTAGATGACTTGTTTGTTCTGCAGCCGAAGCAGCGCTTCGGGTTTCAACTTGGTCGGGTTTTTGAAATCGTTCGGTATATTTGCTTTTTGGTTTGGTTTGGTTTTGGCTGTCTCTCTCTATGCGATAAGATTCCGTGATGTGGCACTAAGCGCTGTTCGTTGTTTACTGCTCTGAACGCTGCTGTTTTTTTGTGGTGGCCAGCCAGCCATAGAGGCACTCACCCATACACACAGACACAGGCCACGCGCATTGTGTCACACACAACGACACCAACACCATCAGGTCGCCAATAGTCAGTCAGTCTAGTTGGCATTTCGTGCTTACTTTATGCCGCTTACTAACTTCTGGCAGAAACCAGAGGCCTTCATGCCAGCTCTAGGTACTTAGTATACCTCTCCCATACTATATATACATATATACTTTTACTTGTGTGTGTGTTTATATAGGCGTGTATTCGTGTTTGGCATCGGTGGCGTATGCGTGCTATTTTCAGCTTTGCAACTTAAATGTCGCATTAAAAGCTTATGACCATGGACAGGAAAGACTCAGCTCGGTGAAAGTACGAAGCATAATGCGCAAGGCGTAACGATAACTTTGTATGTGGTTAAAAAAGAATTCACTTTCAATAACTTATCACTAGTAAAAGCAATTTCTTATCTATCATGGACAGGCAGTGGTTCATTGGAGTTTGCTGATAAGGTTGAAAACTGTTGAAGTGCTTCAGATCCTAAAGCATCCGAAAGTTGTAAAGTCTAGAAAAATATTCCTTTTTACTAGGACAGCAACACATTGAATTTGGAATCTCCATCTAATTTCATGTTTTTGCTAAGGACTCAATCCTTGTTTGAAGTATTATTCTCTGACGTCCATCTGCTGGCATTATAATGACATTTTGCTAGCTGATCTCTATTTTTATACTCTTTCGGGGGTACTTAATTAGTTGGAAAAGTTTAATTGATGGTGTTTATTTCAATATGTAATTAGTACATAGTTTTGTTTTTATTGTTTTATTTTGTTTTTTTTGATTAGTGTGAGGATTTGTCGAAGAATAAAATCAAGATTTTTGAGTGTAGTAAAATTTATGTAACAGCCTGAAGGAAGCATCTCCGACCCTATAAACTATATATATATTATTGATCAGCATCAACAGCCGAGTCGATATAGCCATGTCCGTCTGTCTGTCCGTATGAACGAAGAGATCGCAGAGATGGTAAGAGCTAGAGGTTTGAAGTGTATGGAACATATAATTCTTATACCTGCAGGCAGATCAAGTTTATTTTTAATTTTTGCCACGTAAAAAAAACAAAATAACTCCCACAATTTTCAAGATAGATAGTTCGAGCATTCTAGACATATATTCTACTACTTATTATGAATCAATCCGCCGTACATCGTTTTTCGATCAGATGAACGATATTAGAGCTATACGTAAAAGAAAATAAAAACCAACGACAACAACAACACCGCAGCGATTGGTAGAACTTACGAGAAAGAGAGAGCGAGAAGGCAATAGCTAACTGGTAATTTCCCAATTGGACCTTGCTATAAGAGGAGCGATGTAATTGAGATGGCCTGCGATCAGAAATCACGCGTGATTCCCGCGTGACTAATATAGATACGTTTATGTTAATAGGAAATTATATACAAATTTTATAATTTTACGAGTTATGTACTAGGGTTATTCTACTCATCATTACTTATTGAGCCCTCATACATCGTTTTTTAACCAGATGAACGATAGTCGAAAGAGTTGCCACCCCCAGATTTTGAAAAAACCTCACACTTTAAAGTTATTAGTTTCGTACAAACAGGTACAGAGTATATTACAGTCGGGCTTGACCGACTTTCTTACATGTTTACTAATTACTTTACTTACTTATTCTTACGTGTTCTACAAATCGCATCCGAACATCAAAACAAATCGATGGGGAATTGTGTCGTGTTCGGATCGGAAGTGATTTGCTGGACAAATATCTTTTTATCCAACAGAAGATTTAAAAAAATATCGTATTCGAAGAAAAGAACATTGTATATTCTTTAAAACTGGAGGCCTCTTAGTATCATTAGTGAATTTTAAGAAATAAATATATTCAGAGTGAATCAGCATGCAGCAATGCTTACTGTGGTAGAATGTCATGTGAGTCAGCACTCCACGATGATGTTCGCAGCATCGATGAAAGTGACATAAAAAGGCAGGCAAATACTTATTGATCGATTTTGTAGACATAATTGGAGCATTGATAATGTTTAGACTCGGTGGCCTTGATCTCTACTAGGCGTGTTCGCTACACGATTGCGCAAGCCAGCGTCACAGTAGATGTGGTAAAAGGATGATCTCAAGGAAGAGAACTTTTACTATTTTTGATGATGTTTTTGCGCCGGAATAGGAAAAATCACTACAGCTAATCTGAAGATTCTGAACTATACTTAAGACATTTGTCTATTTAATAAACTATAAAACTTATAAATATATTGACATCTGATATACTGTTAACTGTTGCCTTCTCCAGCTTGAATTAAAACGTCCCAAGAGTCGTATTTATCTCAATGAAACTCAAGTGGGACCTTTGGAGGAAATACCATTCAGCTCATACAATCCACGTGTCATTCAAGAGGGTCTAGAGGGTGAAAATCTTAAATCATATGATCTAATTGAGGGTTGCAGCCCACAAGATCTTTGGACCTGGAATGTGGGCTATCAAAAGCGTGAAGAGCAATTGGATCAAGATTTTATAGCGGCTTCTTTGCCCAAATATGGTGTGTAACTGTCACTTCTCTAGAGTATTTGTTTGGTTTTACTAAATTAACTTAGTTTCTACTAACAAAAAATATAGAAAACGACGGGGAACTCACCGTTTATAATATACCCAAGGAGTTGGATAAGACATTTACCGCTGAAATTGTATTCGGTGGTCGTAATATATATCCGGAGGAAAAAAAGGAGGAGAATCGTGTGAGGTAAGGATCAGCCGTTTTTACTTACGCAAAAATTTTACGGTTTTAAAAATAATCACTTAAATCGTACAATTTTTGCGATAGTGAAAAAAAAAACGGTTTTAGGTAAGAACATTTTTAGATTAAATGGATTCGGGCAATATCGGGCAACAACTAATTAGATTATCGTATGGAGGTAAACCATATAGCATTAACAGTTACGACAGTTTACGACGATCTACTTAACTTTTGCTCCACGAAACAGAATGACTTTAAGGTTACGCTCGTCTAAAACAGCAGACAACAAAAACACAACGGATTCGGGCAAAATTGGGCAAAAACCAATTCGACTATCTTTTAGAAAATTCTTTAGAGAATAATATTAACATAAACAGTTATAATAATCCATGAAAATTCCCGACAATCCTCCTTACTTTTGCTGGAAGAAACAAAATTACTTTGAGGTTAGGCTCGTCTAAATCAGCAGACCACAAAAAACAAAGGACAAAGCTCATATTCTGAAAAATTTGAGATTAAACGGATTCGGGAAAAATCATGTAAAAACCACCTCGACTATCTTATATAAATAACTTTAGAGAACAGTATTGCATAAACAGTTATAATAATCCATGAAAATTCCCGACAATCCACCAAACTATTGCTGGAAGAAACAAAATTACTTTGAGGGGTAGGGCTAGTCTGAAACAGCAGACCACAAAAAACAAAGCACATATTCTGAAAAATTAGAGATTAAACGGATTCGCGCAAAATCGTGCAAAAACCACTTCTACTATCTTATATAAATTACATTAGAGAATAATATTGCATAAACAGTTATAATAATCCATGAAAATTCCCGACAATCCTCCAAACTTTTGCTGGAAGAAACAGAATTACTTTGAGGGGTAGGGCTAGTCTGAAACAGCAGACCACATAACACAAAGGACAAGGCACATATTCTAAGAAATTTGTGATTTAACGGATTCGTGCAAAATTGGGCAAAAACCAATTCGACTATCTTTTAGAAAATACTTCAGAGAATAATATTGCATCAATAGTTAGACTAATCCATTACAATCCATCAAACTTTTGCTGGAAGAAACAGAACTACTTTGAGGTAAGGCTCGTCTAAAACAGCAGACCACAAAAAACAAAGGACAAAGCACATATTCTGATTTGTGATTTAACGAATTCGGGCAAAATTGGGCAAAACCCAATTCGACTATCTTTTAGAAAATACTTTAGAGAATAATATTGCATCAACAGTTACAATAATCCATGACAATCCCCGACAATCCACCAAAAGGGTTTTAGAAAAAAATATTGGTTTTTCCACAATAAATTATTTTTTTCTTCTTATTTATGCTAATAAAACTTTTGTGACCATTGTGCAGTGTATTCAATTATGTATAAAAAATCCTCGAGCTAATAATTAACAATCTATTTCAATACGGCAGATACTATTTCCGACCCAGCGAAGTGGCGAGCATTATAATAGCCTATGTGGAAAGTTTTCATTTAAATCCTGATTTTTGGACCGCCGGTACCATGGATAATATATTGAAAAGGGGCGTAAAGCTGACTAAAAAAAGCATGGCCCTCAATTACAAATCGGAGACTACGGACTTTGACATAATACCCCAGGTTAAGGAGCGTCAGGCCTCCGTGAATATTAAGATACATTTCTCGGGGCTTCTCAAGAGTGAACCAAATATGTATAAGGCACTCTCGCTATTCTTTTCCAAATACAATGCCTGCCTGTTTATATCCAGGGACTTGTTCCTGCTCATATGGAAACGTTGCCTCAATTCGTATTATATCTTCGATCCGAATGGTAGAAATGATCTTTGTCAACGGGACTTTGAGGAGGGCAAGTGCTCGCTTATGGCCACACGTTTTACAGAGCATTTGGTACATCTTATAACCAAGTTTAGTGATCTCAAGCCCGAGGATGAATTTAGTATTTATGAAATATCATTGGGTCAGTATGGTAAGCTCAAGGAACCGCCCATTAAAAAGGACAAGAATATGGCCTATCACAAACTGTGGGCGGTGGTCAATGAACATTTTGCGGTAAAGGGTGCCGAAAATAATGGTCTACAACAACCCATATCGGGTAAGGAGAAGAATGCTTCGTTGGTGGTGTCGCTGATAGCGCTAATATACTCCGAGTTTGAGTTGGCCAAGCTATGGCGACCCATGACCGTAGATGATATTATCCGATATGGTGTGGCCTATTATAAGACTTTACGTAAAAAGTTTCGTCTCGATGGCAAACGTTGGGGCAAAAAGAAGCCTACGTTGAATGTGGTGGATCTGCCGGAAATGTTTTTAATGGGTGCCTTTAAGGCTACGGTGAGGAAAAGCCCTTTCATGATCAATGGACATGTGGCCGACTGTAAGAGTTATCTGGAATCACAGTTGACTATGGCTTTGCATCAACTTTTCAATATGCCCCAATGGCCCGCGGCCTTGCTACAGATTGACAACTCTGTGCTGGCTGTTTGGCGGGATCGTGAATTCTTCTATGTGTTCGACCCGTTCAGACGTAATCGCAGTGGTATGGTCATCGATCCCGATGATTATCGCATTAAGGGTTTGGCTGTGCTGCAAATGCATTCCACCTTCGATTCCTTTTGCCGTGTCCTGTATATGAATGCCCTGAAAATGCGTCGTGGTGGTAAATTCTTTATTCATGGCATACGTACGGGTTGTATACGTCCGCTACAGGTAATGACACAGAAAACAAACAAATTCCCTGCCCTGCAAATGGGTCTGCCCACATTTACGGATGAGCCGGAGCCACCGGGTTTGGTGCAAAAGAAGAGTATCGAGAGTATACCCGAAGAGGAGCGTATACCCGCTCAGGATGAAAAGGAAATGATTGAGAGTATGATCATTGATATCATAAATGGCATTATCAAAGATCTGCCCGAACCCCAGCTGGAACGTCCGCATTTGTATAAGCAGGCTCAAAAGGTTCTACTGCGCACCGATAAGGAGCAATTGCGTGCCGTGCGTCTCAAGATTAAGCGAGGCTACGAACTGTTCGGAGAGGAGGAAGAGGAGGAGGAGGATCTCAAGCATTTGCTTACCCTGGAAGATGAGCTAGCGCTCAAAAGTAACTTTCTCACCCTACCCGATGGCACCTGGATTATCATGGGCATCACCCAATTGCCTCAGCTGGATGAGGAGATGGCCAAATTGGGTGGTTTACTGGCCGGTCTGGTGGCCGTGGCCGTCTCTGGCAAGTATAAGCTGTCCACCTGGAATGCTGATCTCATTGAGTTCTCTCTTGAGTCGGCCAACCAATTTGGTGAGGATTACCAAAATTATGAGTATATTTTGGCCTGCTTGCTGGCCAAAAAGTTGCCCGATATTTCCATAGGCGAAAGTAACTTTAGTTTGGAGGTAACAAAAGTGGTCAAGTCCTCGATTATGGTGCCGCTGCGTGAGGTACTTCTCGAACTGCTGGTGACCCAAAATCGTCTACTGTTGGTCTGTCAGCGCTTCTCCTGTGTCATCTTCAAGCGTTACAACTTTCTGTACATGTTCATTGGTTTTCCCTGCAATGCGGTGGGCTTTCGCAAGGGCAGCTCTGGTCCGGCTTGTCTGCTACGTTTCGTGGAATTGGATGCCCTCATACGACGCATTGAGTTTGGTTGCAATCCACAGGGTTGTACCGTTATGAACTTTATAGTGGCCGCCATTAAGATTGTGGATAATAATATCAAGGGACGCTTTCGTGCCTGGAGTAAAGCCGATGAGGATGCTGAGTTTGATCAGGCGACGGCGCGTCAGAAAAAGCTGCGTGAAGAACGACTCGGGAGGATGCGTTATATTGACGACGAGCTTAAGAAGGAGAACAAACGGATACAGATGTTCTTGTTGGCCAAACAGGAGCACGAGGATCGCAAGAAGGGCAAGAAAAAACGTAAGTGGCTGATTTTATGACTGGTTCTAGGACCAAAATTTACCAATGCTTAAGGTTCAGAAATTGAAGGTTCAAGGTCTCTATGATATGGTTTTGGTTCGAACCTGGGTTCGAAGTTTTTCCAAATTTGTAAAGAGTAATTAAATTGTTAATAATATACAAAAAATTACGGATTTTCTGAATTTTTACTCAAACATACGAGTTAAATTGATTTCAATTTAAATTTATAGGTATTCATTCTTTGATACATTTTTTTATTTATTCAACGTCTTTTATTAATAAAATGCCCGCTTAACTAGGACTTGTAACTTTTTTTTGAACCGAACCGAGAGTTTTGGTTCGGAACAGGTTCAGGTTCCACCTATTTTTTTCAAACGAGGTTCGGTACAAGGTTCGGTTCACAGTAAAATAAAAGTCAAAAATTCCGGATTCGAACCGGTTCGGTTCAAAAACGGTTTGCAGCCCTGATAAATAGGGTTGCGTTTCGCGCAGTAAAAGAAAAGTCGGTTCTACTTAAAACCGGCTTGCAGCCCTGAGCAAGTAGAAACCCTTAGGAAATTAGGACTTTCTATTCTACCTTGGTCTTCTATGTTAAATTCAGATTCGATCAATTTGTTGCGTGGTGACAATAACTTATCGGAACTGGTCATCTCAGTTGCCTAAGTTCTTCGTTTTTCAATTGTACATCTTATTGATCAATACAAGTAACATGTCCGTAGACGCTACATTTCTCTGCGCTTTTCTAGGTTAGTGATTCATTTGGAACAGAAATTCATCTTCGACTTTTAAACTCTCATAAATTCTACGAAGAATTTGTTCTATCAAAAACACCAGTGTTGGATCGGCTGATAAGCGACTAATACGTTCCGTTACAATATTTTTTGCATTAGGACCTTTTCTCAAAGTTGACATAAATTTTATTTTGTTATTTTCTATTCATATGAACCATTGAGACGAAAATAATTTTTATGTCATCGGAGAATAGGCCTTAAAAGTGAAAGTACTTCAATTGATCATGGAAAAAGGTTTTATTTACTTTTTAAAATATTCTAAATGAAGTTAAATAAATTTTTACATGTGTTCTTCTTACATGTGACTTTAACCAAACCAGCATAGCGTCAAATAGAGAAATGTAAAATAAAACAATTTTAAATTAATTAATGACGATAAGCTTATAAATTCGTCAACCAAATTGTAAATTTATAAATAGTTCAAATTGATTGAGCTAAATTCATTCTTGGCTTGCAGTGCAAAAAAGGAATTTTGCTTACTTTGCGAAATGGCACAATTAACATGTCATAAGTGCGTCAAAATACTTAAAGAATACATAAGAGTACTAGAGATGGGCGCGTGTCAAATATAGAAACCCCATTTGTGACTTTATCAAGATGGCCGTCCCAGTCTAGCCCTTCTTCTTTTGCGCGTTCTCTCATCCGATCTCGAGTCAGAGATTATGATACTAGAGATGCCGAAAATAATATCGATATATCAATTATTAATATTTTAGTGGAAAAATCGATATATCAATATTGAATATTTTACTAACGCGATATATCGCATATCGAATAATTTATATTTGACGTTATTTTTAAATTCTGGATGCAAGAGATAGACAAATTGCTAGCATTGGCATATCTTATTTGAACAGGATGCTCGGTGCCATCGTAGCGCTTGGCTTCGGCTATAACCTAAAATTTATCTGGGGCTTACCCCTATTTCGGGTCCTAAGAATTAATCTGCATCAAGACTATTTTGAGTTATCACGATGACTGCATCCAAAAATTTTTTGAGAAATTTTACCAAGTTATCTTTTTCAGGGACCGTAACAGTTATAAGTTTTATCAAAAAAGTCATTATTTAACAGTTATATTTTGCGTTTTATAATAAAACTTGGGAAATAACAATTATTTTTGGATTTTTATTTTAAAACTCCGGAAATAACAATTATTTTATGATTTTAATTTTATTACTCTGTTCATAACAGTTATTTTTGATTTTTATAAAAAAAATTTTCATGATAACAGTTATTGATGACTTTTTTTAAATAAAAGTCATCAATAAAAATTATTCAAAGACTTTTATTTTAAAAGTCATAGCATAAAAGTCATTTGCATATATCGCAATGATTGAGCCATTGAGGACCAAATCGTAAACATATACTTGATCAACTCGGCAAGAGTAAACGACCCACTTCGTATTTGTTTTTAAGCCAATTGACATAGACATCGACTTAATGAAATATTGGGAAGAAAAAAATTTGCTCTTTCCCATTTGTATCAACTGACAAAGGTTGTCAACAGCGTGCCCGCTACTCAAGTAAGTGTAGAGAGAGGATTTTCTGCACTAAAATTGGTATTGACACACTTGAGATATAATTTGTCTTCCGAATCTTTGCAAAAGATTTTACTAATAAAATTAAATAATAAATAAAATTTTAATTTGATGTTACTCGAACTAGTCAAGCTGATTAAGATTATGTTTACAAGTTTTTCCTCAAAGGCTTTATTATTGCGATATATGCAAATGACTTTTATGCTATGACTTCAAAAATAAAAGTCTTTGAATAATTTTTATTGATGACTTTTATTTAAAAAAGTCATCAATAACTGTTATCATGAAAATTTTTTTTATAAAAATCAAAAATAACTTATGATCAGAGTAATAAAATAAAAATCATAAAATAATTGGTATTTTCGGAATTTGTAAAATAAAAATCGAAGAATAATTCTTAATATAAAACTTTTATATAAAAATTGCAATATAACTGTTAATTTATATTTTAACTGTTACCAGTAACTGTTATATCCGGTCCCTGATCTTTTTTTTTGTACGTTGCTGAGATCTGTAGTTTATATGTAGAATGTAGTTTATAATACATCTCAAATGACACCGAAATTCTCTCAGTCAACAGTCATGTTAATTCATAGGAAAATTCAATTTTTCTAAATATCGATAATATCAATATTTTTGACAACAAAATATCAATATCGAAAATATACTTTTTCAATATTGAAAAAAATATCGATATAGTTGTTTTTCTCTTCAGCATACGCTCTTAGTTTTTCTTCTCGACATAGCTATGGGCAGCGGGAAATTCAGAAATTGGAAAAATCAGATAATAAGTTGATGAAGATAATGTGTCTGTTCAAATGAATATATAAATATTTAAAATTTCTAAGTCTAAAAAAAGCGGGCAACGTACACGTATAGCGCAATTTTCGTTCTTCGAGAGGACTCTGTTCAAAAACTCCTTACGAAGCTTGTAGTAGCATCGGTTTGTAATAGTATTTTTTCTTCGGATTTCGAGGCTGAAGTTGTTGCTGTTGTTTTAAGATCCTTTTGTTTCAGTTGACTCGTGGTACAATCTTAATAAATAAATGTCCTTCCGAAGCGACCCTCTTCTTTTCTGAAAACGGTTCCGTTCAAAAATTAATTTAATATAATTTTGTTCAATTCATCGTCAAAATAATTGTGCAGTATTGGATTGGTGCATGTTTAACGTTTAGTTTAGTTTATTTATAAGTTTCTGATCTCTTTATCATCGATTGAAGGCAGATTTACATTTTCGTCCTAGCATAGTGTTAATCCAGGCATGAAACCTTCGATTAGTCGCTTAAACTTTTGGTAAACTTCGACTTACTGCTACATTAGGTTTGAAATAATTAAATATATAGGGAAAATTGGGGTTGGTTTTAAATTTGAACAAACTTTGAATACTGAGCATATTATGTCAAATTGTTAACTTTTTTTTGTTTTTCCCCCAACAGAAAAACCCGAATACAAGGATACCGGCCTAGACGTGGCTCACGGCGGAGAGCACGGGGAAGAAGACCTGCCAATGGATGATGACGAGGAGGGTGAGGAAGAGGAGGAGGTTGCATTGAAACATTTACCTGGCAAGCGACTGCCCAAGGAGATACGTAAACCGTACAAACCTCGTCCCATTCTCTATGGCTATCGTATGCGCGAGAAGGATTGCAACTTTAAGATACAGGGCAGCACGGCCCTGGAGGGTCGCGAAGAGGGCACCTTCAAGGTCATTAAGCCTTGTTACTTTGCCTCCGCCCTGGCCATTATCAGCTGCTCGCTGCGTCCTCTAAATCATTGGAACTCATATCGCATAGATCGGGTCATCACCAATGCCAAGGCCATAGCGACGCGAGTGTGCGAACTGGAGTCGGTCTTCGAGCGTGTGGTTAGACATGTGACCGTGGATGATTATGAGTTCGACATTTGGATTCGTAGCTTTGAGCCTCTGGGCGTGTATACACCCGCAGCCCAGAAGAAGCAAGTCGATCCCGCTGCCGGTTTGGCCATGTTTAAGCTGAAACTGTCGAAGTCGCTTAAAACCAGAAACTATCTGCTAATCTTCACCACGAATGGCAGTTATGCTTTGTATCATGATGAGTTTTATCATCTGTTTGATCCCTATGCCAGCATGGAGAAGCCGGGTGCTGGCGAGGAGGAAGAGGACAAAGCCGGCGAAGAGGGTGATGAAAAGAAGAAAAAGAAAAAGTGCCCCAAGGGACCTAAGAGATACCCGGAGCGTAATACCGCCTCCTGGGTGCTCTTTGCCGATGTGGACAGTCTGGTCAAGTACATTGATGAACGCTGTTCTCAGTCCGGCTGGAAGGAGAAGTGTCAGTACAAGTTCTATGTCGTCGATGTACTCTCGTACAAGAAGGCTGCTCCAAATGCCCGCATTTTGCAGCTGCTGACAGATCTCTCCATACCCATGACCTGTTCGAATCGCCAATATGGACGTCCAGAGTACGAGATATGTGCCACAAACGAATCTCTGGGCTGGTTGGAGCTGGAGAACTGCCTGCCCGTGTGGAGCCGCCTGAATCGACGAAATACGGCCGGCAAGTACCGCAACCTGCCGGTTAGCAAGCTGAAGAAGTTCGATGTGGAGATCGAGGGACGCCTCTGGTCGTTGTGGGGCAATTTGCATCCAGAGGCGCCGGTCTTTGGGGATGAGTTGCGTGGACGTCAGTATTTGGCCTGCTATGTGCTGGCCTGTTGTGCGGCCAGTGTCTACCGGCTGATGGATTGGAGCGCTCATCTGCTGGACACAATTGTTGTGTGTGGCACCCAGTACTTCAAGGAGAGCATCGAGCAGATTAGCAAAGAGGACTATGAGTTCTCGCTGGAGAATCTGAATGTAGATTGCTCCCTGGAGGCTGTCAACTTTGTGGTCCACATTGAGCACGTGTGCTACGGCAAGCTGTATAGGGTGCCCACCTTTAATCGTATGAATCTCTCCGAGGCTTTGATCTACTTTTTCAGTCACTATCAATACGGGATTGTGATGGTACGAAAGCGCGCACTGGCCATTGGTTTCTGTCCGGGACATGATGGTGGTTACTTTATGTACGATTGTCAGGAAAAGGATCATCCGCTATATCCCAAGCAACAGGGTGCCTCCTATATGCTACGCACACGACATCTGCAAGTTTTGCTCTACTGCCTGGTGGTTGCATTGGATGTGCCCTTCTATAACATTGAATTTAGCATACACAAAGTGGAAATGTTGCGCGAGGGGGCGACAGTGGAAAACGAGGAGGAGGAGGGCGATAATGAAGATGCTGGTGATGACGAAGAAGCGTAATTGGAGTAGAAGTCCGGTTTTTGATTTACAATTGATTGAAAAGTATTTTTATTCGACGGCAAAATAAAGCATAAAACCACTATAAACTGGGGAAAGGGGATAAAACGAAGAATTTGCTATTACTATAAAAAACTATAAAAGCTTTAAGCGGAACACTTCGGTTCAGTACTGAAACACTACTAAAAAATGGACCTTATTAAAAAATTAGCGATTTTAGTCAGAAAATTAACACGTTCAGTTCCTGGGATTCAATGCCTTTTACTTCTGAACTCATTAGAGAGTTTTATGGATAGTACCGAAACAGCTTTGAAATCATTCAATTCCAATATTCACTCCTGAATTCATTATTGCTAAGGTTAGTATTTAGTAGTCGTACAGAACGATATTTACAGGTAATTTATATGGCCTTCTATTTCTCTGACATTTTTTTTTAAAGTATTCAGTAGTACGCAGATCCATTACGATCCATTTGAAATGGATATTATGGCCTTTTTTTTGGGTGATATTAAGATATCCATTTTCAAATACTTAACTAATTTTTCAGCTCCTTTGGCCCGTGGGAACTACTACTCATTGTAGAAATTCGCGAAAGTTTATCATTTTGCTGGGTTACATACCATAAAACTCGTACGGAACTCTGTAAACTCCTTTATTAACTGTAAGCGAATAATATTTTTTGAGATTCTTTAAAATCGGCAGAACATATCTGTTTCTTCTTAATCGTACAGGCCCTTGGCGTTAGAAAGCAATACTTGATGTTTATTATATCAAAGATATCTATTAATGATAGCGTAAGTTAAAGTCGGCCCTGCTCGATTTCGATATACCCGATAATCAGGAAAATGTTTATTTAGGTTTATCTATTATTAAATCACAAAATGTCCAGCGTGAATTTTTGTTTTGCATATAGCTCGACTATTATTAATATGATTGGAAAACGGTGTAAGAAACGCTGATTTAAATATAATATATGTATATCTTTGAAATTGTGGGAGACATTTAAAACAAACTTGATTTGCGGGCTGAGAATTTAAGTCTACACTACAGATATAGGTGTTCATATAAACAGACGGACAAGACTAAATCAACTCGGCCATTGATGCCGATCAAGTGTTCTACATTAGCACGAACTTAAAGTTAAAATTGGCTGTTACAGCCCCATCGGGCAAGCCGAGCTTCTCTCAATCTCTTAGCTCGTGTGTTTTTTAAATTTTCGCTCAAGAGAAAGGGACCTACAGTTTAACGCCGAATCCGAACGAAATTTTTAAAAGCTTTTTCATGGCTACATACTCCAAAACTGGGGGCACAAAGTGAAAGGGGCACGTTGTGGGTAAAATTTTTTAAGAAAAACTTTTCAATTATATTTGGGGGGGGGGATCGAACCCACAGCCTCCCGCACAGTAGGCCACCCGCTACCCACTGAGCCACACAGGCACGAACTTAGTATACCATTTTTACTCGACGAGTAACGGATATACATATATAAAGACTAGCATATAACCCGGCGCGCTTCGCTTCGCCACGATCAGTAAAGCCGCCAAAATGATGAAAAAAACGTTTGGCAATGATCCCACCCCGCCCTTATTTTCCGACCATCAGAAATGAGAAAATTATTTTCCACCTAGTTGGCCCATTAAGCGCACAAACCTGAAAACCACCCCCGGCACCCATTATCCGAACTTGAGGGGAGAGTATGCGCAAAGCTAAAAAACTTTATCCTATTTAATTGGCCCATAGAGCTTTCAAACCAAGTTTAATACATATCGGCTAAAACCCACCCCCGCACCCATATTCCGACCTTTGCAGTGAACTTCCCGAAATAAAAAACACGTGTTTCCATTTATTCTGACCCTAGAGCTTACAAAACGAATTTTATTCAGATCGGCTCACAAATAGCCCTTGTCACTGAAACGACATACGCCCACCATTATTCCTGCCTGTGGGCGGAATCCACCACCGAGAAATCAAATGCCCAATTATTTTCTATAATGTGTTCACAAACCCATTTTGAAGCCAATCGGATTAAAAATAGGTTTTACCATATAGAATTTTCCAGCCATTTCCCCACTCTTGGGTCGAATTTTTCCAACATCGGAAAATCACATGTCAACTTATTTTGTATACTATCACTACAAACCGAGTTTGAAGTCAATCGGGTGAAAAATAGTGTTTTCCATATAGAATTTTCCGGCAATTTTCCTTGTCGGTGGATTTTCCATAATCGGAAAATCTTCTGTCTAATTATTTTGCATACTATCGTTACAAACCGAGTTTGAAGTCAATCGGATCAAAAATAGTTTTTTCCATCAAGAATTTTCCGGCCATTTTCCTTGTGGTCGGATTTTCCGGAATCGGGGAAGCAGGTGTCCAATAATTTCGCTTACTTTAGTTACAAAACAAATTTCAAGTCAATCGGATGAAAAACAAAATTTTCCCCATAGTAGCTTTCCCGGGGAGTTTTCCACCCCTTAGGGGGTGGAATTCTCAAAAATCCCGCCTTAGTGCTCACTTTCAACTCATAAGGAAACTTTTGTGAATAATTCAGCTTTCTATCTCTTACCGTTCAGGCTCTACGTTGATTGCCAATCAGTCAGTCAGTCAGTCAGTCAGGACAAACTCTTTATATATATATAAAGATACCGAAATTTGGGATGAGATTTAAAAATGCGGTAAAATTGGAAATAAATGAACTTAAATTTCCGCAAACAATTTTGAAAAATCTTTATCAAGGTATTGCTGAGGTATTGCTAAAAACCCTATTTAAAAGTAAATTAATATTGTCGTTGAAAAGAAGATTCGATTTTGATTCCTTACAATTTTTTGTAGCAGTTTTATTTGCACTTTGCGTCGACGCATTTAAGATCATTTACTTTATGGGATTCGAACAATATGGACATTTTTTTAAAATTCGATGATTCTAATTATGTAACTAATATCTTTCAATACTTAAAATTTGGTGTTTGAAATCTAATAAGGATGAATAATTTTATAAAGATAATGGAAGTTAGGACCTCAATTTAAATAATTTTTTAACTTTATTTTATTATAATACGCTATTTATTTCTGTAAAAGAGTTTAGAAACTATTTACCTCTTCTACCAAATATTTAATATTGCAGTTTATTTCTCTGCACCGTACTCGAATTTTAGATATATGTATGTATGCAGCAATCAGCATTACTTATCGATCCACCAAGTTTCGAAAAGATTGGATGAACGATAGCAAAGTTATATAATCAAATAATTCAAAGCAGCGTTACACAACGGACGCAGCGTAGAGGGGCAACACTTCACACAATTCGCGTGGCGCTACATTTACAGAGAACATTACATGTTAATTTGGAAAAATTAAAAAACAAATTTTTTATATGAAAACATCGGTATAACTCAAACTCGATTCCTAATGCCCAAATTAGGGAAAACCGTTCAAGTTGGTAATGTCTTTTTTTTAATTTTTTGAAAAAACTATCACAGTGTAATTAAAGAAGTTCAGGAGGGGAACTTTTCAAATCCGAAACAAACTTGATCTGCATATGGTATACACCAACTTATAATCCAAAGCACATGGCTCTATCTCTTATAGTTTCTGAGATCGACGCGTTCATACAGACAGGCAGACAGACGGACAAGACTAAAGACTAGTCTATTGATGCTGATCAATAATACATACACTTTATAGGGTAAGTCTTTTACATGTCCGGTCACTTTCACCACCTTTTGTCGTTAGCTGGAATTATCGGTTCGGTTCGTTTCGGTTCAGAGTTAGTGTGCATTAGAGTTGGAGAATCTAGTTCATTTCAATGACCTAGTTCATTAGTTAATTTTTTGATGAACTATTCACTTTCGAGCTATAGTTCATTGTTGAATTATAGTTCATTTTTTGAACTATAGTTCATTCTTTGACTATAGTTCATTCTATGAAGATTTTATGAACTTTCGTTAATTTTTTTTTACCTATAGTTCATTCTATGTAACCAATTCACTTTATTTAACACTTGTCATTCGGACATGCAGACGGCTTAAAGATTACTAATCGATATAAAACAAACGACATTTTATTGGTTAATTTTTTTTATGCAATTCATTTTTTTAACTATTGATTATTTTTAGGATAAAGTTCAAAAAAAGAACTATAGTTCTAAAAATGAACTATAGTTCATTAAACGAACTATAGTTCAAAAAATGAACTATAGTTCAATAAGTGAATAGTTCAAAAAATGAACTATAGTTCAAACCCTGAGACCTAGTTCATTAGTTCATTTTAATGAATAGTTCATTCGAACTAGTTCATGAAAATCGGCACAACTCTAGTGTGCATCCTTGAAATACAATTTTAAACGGTTTTAATTAAATAAGGGAAAAATGATACTATCTCATCTACTATATATCTGCAATGTGTCAGATAAAACGTAATTTTACTCTGTTATTCATTAGTTTATGTGACAGATAGTGATATGTAGGAGATGTGATATCGGCCCATAGTGAAACATACTGACTGATATAGCCTGATATGCCCACTCAGCTAATGGAATCGGATACCTCCGCTGCCATAATATAAATAGTAGCCCACGTAATGTCTTTTGCCATTCCAAATATGTGGCTACCAGAATATTGATTCCACACGAAATTTTAATCAAACATTAAGAACTAAGTAAAACAAATAACAACAACAACTTGATGACAAATTCCGATGAAGTCATCAACTACCGAGTCAGCTAATGACTTAACATACGATAGCCATCCGTGCGCAGCTCATGGGCGGCTGGGCTACCAGGCTCATAGGCCTGCATCTCGTCATCGGAGGGTGCCATGGGCTGTTGTACATCCAGAATGTAGGGCATCTGCTCTTCCTGTTGTGGTTGTTGCGGTTGCTGCTGCTGCACTTGAGTTGCTCTTGGTACCGCTGATAGGTAAGTTGCTGGGCCGGCTGGACTTGTGGATACTGCATAGCAGGCAGTCATTCGACATGTAATCCATAGCAGCAGGCTGCTCTGCTCGGGGGCCATCCCGGCGGGTTGCATCACTGATTCCACTTCGGTGGGTGGGGCGGTTTCTTCCGCTTGAGTTTGTTGTGCAGGCGGCAGATAGCGAGTGGCCAGCATGGCTTCCATTTGTTCGGCTTCCATGGCATTAGCGGGGGTGTTAGCATACCGCTGGGCTATGCCCATGACGCCCTGCTCATTCTCCCGCATATATTCCACTTGCTACGGGCAGCTCTCTGGCTTCCTGCTGTTCAATGTCGAGATGGCCTGCTCGGGTGTCGCAGGTGGCAACAACTGCTGGACAGATGCGAAACATCCGCTGCGGCCAGGGGCCAGGCAGGCACAGAGATGGTGAGGGTCAGGAAGCTGGTTCTCTGCAAGGAGTATTCCAGATAATGATTGGTTGCAATTGCTACAGCCATTCACACACTTACCATGTTTGCTGTTGTTTGATCTTGAGCGTCTGATGTCCAACCGCGTCGGTTCGATATTTATACGATTCTGCTTGATAGACCTTCGACTGGGCAAATGTTTAAATATTTGGTATCGAGCCATGTTCCGTTATTTGTTTTCTGCGCATCTTATCAAACAAACATTCGAACATTGCGCTGAATCATCGCCACTGACCACCGCAAACCAAAGCGAACGGATCATAGCTGCAATTGCAGTTTAAGCGGTTTTTTTTTGGGACGCTGCCACTTGACGGGGCATTTGACAAACTCAATTGCTCTAGAGATGTACGGTTTGAGGCGTGCAAACTGGAGCATGGTTGGGGTGTGGAGTAGTTCCAAGGTTACCTTGGAGTTTTTTTGCTTTTTTTTTTTTCATTTTCGCACAGTTGACTTTAGTTGCGTGTGGCTTTTGCCTTAGAGGTTTCAGCTGTCATTAGAGGTTTTAAGTGAGGTAAGGAGTTGGGTGGCTGATTTCTCAGCATCATGTGATATCTAACAGGTGAATGAGTTTGGCCAGGTGCTTGGAAACTTAGCTTATGGATTTGTAGAAATTAATCA